>OX381721.1:6983745-7137077 GCA_947462335.1 Harmothoe impar | reverse complement strand
AATGATCACCCCCAGAAAACTAAAATATTTATAAAATGACGTCTGCATTTAAACCAGATCAGCAGGCAAATATGTCAGAGTCCTAGAGCATTACATGTAGTATGGCAGATGAAAGCCCGTGTTCATAAGAATCGTGCAAACTGCGATACAAGGTACTGTCAGTTTGCCTATTGGCAGGCAGTGGGCTGCTGCTACATTATAGTGTGTGGGTTGTGGTGGGTTGGGATCAGGTGTATCGCTGGTACCCTACTTAACATCCATTCAGCTTATCTAGATCTGGCCATCTGCCCGGCACCAGCTCAATCAGTCACGACTCGTACAACCCACACACTTATGTAATGGGGTCGGGCGTCCAGGTACATTAAAGTTAATAATGTGTACCTCCCACCCCCCCCCCCCCTCCCACCCCAACCTACCTTCCACCTATATAGCTCTGATGTACTCAAGGACACTGCCTATCTCCCCTGACTCTCTCTCTCGCTCCTATGATGCCATCATGATGCATGGACCTGGCGAGTCTGGACTGCATTTATGCATCATGCCGACCCCTTAGCTAGGAGTATCAACTTCATAGTACCGGCATGGTGCATGAGGCCTAGAAAAATACAATGTTCAGGTAATCCGACCCTATCTAGCTATACACGGCCGACCCTTTTTTGACAATTTTACAAAGAAAATTAGTTTTTGATGACTTTTTGACAAATTTTACAATTCTAAAAATGTATTTTGCTAGGTCTGAATGCAGCCCTGGCGAGTTGATGCTCGTCATGGCTGCATTTATGCATCACGACGACAAAGAGTATGGCGCACTAAAGCAATATCCGGCCATTAAAGGGTTAAACATACATAAATTATAATAAAAAGTAAAAGCACCCCTCCCCCCCCCCCCATCCCTGAAAGCCCCCTGTACAACCGTGATCTGCAGTACCTGACGTGATCTGCAGTAGTGCAGATCACGTCAGACCATCCAACCGTGATCTGCATCAAATGAACGTGATCTGCATTAATCTTGCAACCATCTGCTTTGTGAATATTATGGATGGGCAATGCCCTATCCAGTATCCCAATAGGTTTTAAGTCTCATAATATTCCGAGACATCTCTATCTAATCAGTATATCCATCATCATTGGGGAATTATCATGATCTGGAATGGGAATAGTACCCATAGTAAACCACCATTGACCAATAAAAGAGCTAGGTACTATGAAATACACCCCAGTTACTTACTAGATGCAGCATTTGTCCATCTGAGTAATGCAAAGTAGAATTCTATTGATGCAGTTTACAACCCTTTGCAACACATAAATTGATGCAGATCACGTTGATTTGATGCAGATCACGGTTGGATGGTCTGACGTGATCTGCACCACTGCAGATCACGTCAGTTACTGCAGATCACGGTTGTACACCCCCCTCCCCAAATCCTTATCAGATGCACAGTACAATGTGGCAGTGAAGTAGACAGTGTGGGCGGCCTTTACTTCACAACGGTGTATGTATGGTGGGGGGGGGGGGTAGAGGGAATGAGAAAATGCAAGTTCAGCATTAAGGTGCATATATAACAGACATCTCAGCCCTTAAAGGAGAAACGGACAGACTTTCCCCCACTTACCATAGTCACTATTGTAGAGCTATAGGCAGACAGCCCCTGCAGTTATCCACTGCAGTGTGTGAAGATAAAGACCCCATATATTCTCATTGTCCGTATCCTACTGCATATCGTCACTAAGTCATACTGATTCAGTGAGGCCACTTTTCCTTGTAGAAATGTTTTGTACTTTTTTCTCAATTTAAACAATATTTTTGACCCCAAGGTTTACACTCATCAACCAGGGAGTGGCATCCCCGCCATATACAAATCCCCATCTCTATATACTACTTCCTCCTCCCATGCTAAACACATGGCTATGAAGCACGTCTCCCCTGGCTCCTTTCCATGTCTAATAGCAGGCGTCTGGTGAATCCCTTACCCCAGCATCTTCCCACTCCCAGCCCCCCAACCCAGGTGGGTGTGGGTGTGGGTGTGTGTGTGTGTGGGGGGGGGGGGGGGGGTACCAGTGTTGATGTTGGCGGATACAAATGAATAATTCGTCATTACACCAGGCGGGTAGCTGCACGCTGTCTGATGTATAATGCAGACAAGTTAACGCACACTGCCCCCATACACACTGGAACCAGCTACACCCCCCCCCACCCCCCCCCCCCCCCCATGTACACCCTTACACCCTAAACCAGGAGCGGACGCATGGATTTGAAAGAAATGGGGAAGGTCTACCAAATTCCAAAAGTGTCGCGCTGCAACTTGCAGTAGAAAAATCTTTAAAAATGCCAAAAGGGGAAGGGGGTCTGGATGCCCAGGACACTCCTCTCCCGCCCCCCAATCCTCGCCCGAGCCACTCGACACCAACCCCTGTGTTCCAACCCCAAACGCCATGTAGTAGCTCGTCCAGCTGAGGCATGTAGGACATGCAGGGGTGTTGGGACATGGCACTCTACACACGGGCCTGTTCCCAAACACCCCATACAGGGTTAAGGTGCTGCTAACTGGGGAAGTGAGTGGGGGGGGGGGGGGGTAGGTGGTTAAGTAAGGGGGGGATACTGCAGGTGGGGAGTGGGGGTGCAGGCAGGATTGTATGTAACTGTGTGAGTAGGGGGGTGCAGGAGGAAGTGTAGACTGGGGGTGCAGGAGGATTGGATGTAGCTGTGTGTGTGGGAGGGGTAGGGAGTGGGGGGTGCAGGAGGGGTGTGTGTGTGTGTGTGTGGGAGGGTGGTAGAGGGTTGCTGCTGCTGCTGCAGTGGAAAGTACCCTAAAAGTGCCAACTCAGCAGAACGGCGCGGCGGTGACCATATCAGGACAGGCACCTAGAGTGATGCTGCGCCAAGGTCACAGCAAGTGGTTGGGGTGGGGAGGGGAGGGGGTGTTTGTTTTTGTTTACATTCAGGCATGCAAACTCCTCAGATTTCTCAGATTTCTCAGATTTTTCTTTCTCCAAATTGATCATTCTTGTGATTCGTCCAGATCCAATGAGAACTCTGTTTACCTTTATATGGGGGGGGGGGGGGGACTTGTAATTTCATCAGACAAGAAGATCAAAATGCACCATTTCCCTTCTTGATTTTCAAAATTTTCTAGTACTGCTGTGACATGTGAGTGGCAAATCAACACATAGCTTTTTTAGTGCTGGTTTAAGATGGGGGTAGACATGCCAAATGTGCACAAATGCATCAGATTGCACCATTTGAAGTCAAGAATTTCAGAATTTCCTAAGACCTTTCCATCCAAAAAGCAAAGTTCCAACCCCAATCATAAAGAAAAGGCTGGCTAATACTGATCTTAGCTTTGATACAATTCTGGCCAGAATGCACCATTTCAGATCTGATTGTAAAATCTTCCCAAAACCTTTCCTCAAAAAAGATAAGACCCCAATCATAGAGGCTGGATAATACTGATCTGAGTTGTAATATATTTTTGGCCAAAGTGCAGCAGAATGCACTATTTTAAGTCTAGATTTCCAATTTTCCTAAAAAACCTTTCCTAAAAAAATAAACAAATTTCCAGTCTCAATCATAGAGAATAATTCAGAGCTGAGACTTGATATATTTTGTGCCAAAATGCATCAGAATGCACCATTTCAAGTCTAGAATTTCAAATTTTCTTGGGGGGGTATGCCCCCAAACCCCCCTAGTTGGACCGCTGTGCTTCACTTGCGGTGCTCGGCAGGACATTCATTCCCCCACTTCCAAAGATCCTGGGCTCAGATTTTTTCCTCTTCAGAGTTTGCATGTCTGTACATTAGAGCTACATCTAGTAATGTCAGATAAGACGGAAGTTATTCACCAAAATACTAATACTTATGTTTAATTCCCCATATTGGGAACACATGAATACGAGTATCCAGATTTAACCATTTAAGGACGGCATAATGATTAAATGCATTATATCCGTTTGTTGTAAACTGGGGTATCATACATGAGACTAGTTGTGGGACTGATGCCTTATGAGGAGACCTTGGGCGTTATACATGAGACTAGTTGTGGGACTGATGCCTTATGAGGTGACCTGGGGTGTCACACATGAGACTAGTTGTGGGACTGATGTCTTATGAGGAGACCTGGGGTGTCCTACATGAGATTAGTTGTGGGACTGATGTCTTATGAGGAGACCCAGGGTGGCATACATGAGACTAGTTGTGGGACTGATGCCTTATGAGGAGACCTGGGGAGTCCTACATGAGATTAGTTGTGGGACTGATGTCTTATGAGGAGACCCAGTGTGGCATACATGAGACTAGTTGTGGGACTGATGCCTTATGAGGAGACCTTGGGCGTTATACATGAGACTAGTTGTGGGACTGATGCCTTATGAGGAGACCTGGGGTGTCACACATGAGACTAGTTGTGGGATGGATGCCTTATGAGGTGACCTGGGGTGTCACACATGAGACTAGTTGTGGGACTGATGTCTTATGAGGAGACCTGGGGTGTCCTACATGAGATTAGTTGTGGGACTGATGTCTTATGAGGAGACCCAGGGTGTCACACATGAGACACGTTGTGGGGCTGATGCCTTATGAGGAGACCTGGGGTGTCACACATGAGACAAGTTGTGGGGCTGATGCCTTATGAGAAGACCTGGGGTGTCATACATGAGACTAGTTGTGAGACTGATGCATTATGAGAAGACCTGGGGTGTCACACATGAGACTAGTTGTGGGACTGATGCCTTATGAGAGGCGGCCTGTGTGTACATAGGGTACTGGAGGAGGTGGGGGGGGGGGGGGTGCCTGACACTGCGGCCCGTCTGTCTCTGCTACTCCTCCTGCTGCTACACAGCTATACCCTGATTCTGCACTGTCAGCATTCCACCCCCCACCCCCGCCGACTCACACCCTCCCCGCCCACGCAGCTATCTTAGCTCTTTAAGGGCATGGTAGTGTTTTAATGCCCTTTTGTTGCCATGATGCATGAATGCAGCTCTGGTTAGTAAATCGGTAGTGCTGCTTGAATGCACCATGCTAACCATACGGGGTTGATACACTCCCAAAGCACTGTGTTGATGCATTATGACGCCAAGTGAACATAAAGCCTTGAGGCATCATGCTGTCCGTAAAGGGTTAACCATGTCTACAGGCCCACTGTGATACCCCCGAGGTGGGAGGAGGGGGGGGTACCCTGGAGGGGGAGAGCTTGGAACTAAAGGAGAGGGGGAAAGGTGGCTAGAGGGGGAGGTTTGTGAATATGGTAATGTTTGAAGGGGGAGAGTAGCGAGGGCGGGTGTAGGGTGGATATAAAGTACATAAAGGTGATGGTGGGAGGGGAAATGGATGACATGATTGTTGGATAAGATTTATGTTGGATAAGATTTATGTTGGGAACAGAGTAGGAGGAGAACTAACGGGGCTGGGATAGATGTAGACAACACAGGGGAGACGGGAGATTCAGAGATGGGAGAGATACACGTAGAAATTGGAATAAATCAAAAGAACGTGAGAAGTTTTCACAGCCTTCCTAAGTGAGGGCATGGCAGAGAGGAAAGTGAATAGGTCTCACTCTTTGCATCTTTGGTTCTTCTGACTTGACCCATAGTATCACTTGGTCCCCTTTTCGCAGGCGGGCATTGACTCTTAATATCATTGAGCCCTAAATAGATAGGCTCTAGGCTGGTTTTCACTCTTAATAACACTAGACCCTATATGACAGCATTAGTCAGCATAGGGGTCATTTGCATTTGTGGGTGTGGGCATGACTGTCCCCAAGAACACAAGAGATGCTCAGACTGACAAATATCGCTGACCAAATAGATGCATATATGTCTATCCCTGCAAGGGTCGCATACTGTTTAAATGCAGTATGCCCTGTGTTGTCACGATACATGAATGCAGCCCAGACGAGTAACTCGCCGGGGCTGCATTCATGCATTATACCGACCCCAGAGGGTTGATACACTCATACATGCATGAATGTAGCCCTGGCGAGTAGACTCACTAGGGCTGTATGCATGCATAATTACAACAAAGCTCCCGGTACATTAAAGCACTGTGTGGCCCTTAAATGGCTGTATATGTCCAGCACCGATGGTAGGGACAATAGTGGCAGTGGGCGGTGGCTGGGCTGACCCTTGGTTACTGTAGGCGGGGTGTGGTGCGGCTGAATGGTAGCATTATGCGGCATTCACGTCGTGCTGCGGCCTGCTATTACATCTACAGATATGTGGCATAACACTGCTAGTCTAAGGGCAGGAAGTGTGGGGGTGGAAGGTCGCTATCCAGGCCAGAGCTCATGTCAGGCCACATAGTGCTTTAATGCATCATACCCGCTATCGTCATGATGTAGGAATGCAGCCTTGTGTGAGTAACTTGTCAAGTTACTTGCCACGGTTACATTCATTCAAGCATCATGCCAACTCTCGAGATCGGCATGATGCATGAATACAGACAAGAGAGCCACCAGGGTTGCATTCATACATCGTGAAGAGTTAATTAACTAAAGGTATTCAACAATATCTATGCATACGGAACCTGGGGGTAAAAAAAGAAACTTTTCAACATGTTCCTAATGATTATATAAATGCATGCCTGCATGCTCATTGAGAAACTGTTTTTTTGAGAAACTGATTTTTTTCTGTGTGGAAAATTGTAGAAAAATATGAATTTCAAATGTGAATGCCCTCCAAAAGACAAATAAACCCTGTGGCATAGGCTTTTTATCTTTTCTTTGTGTTCCATAAATATCAGGCTAATATCCCTAAGAGTCATTAAGGGAACTTGTTGGTCGATCTAAAATTAGCTAGATTGTGTTGTAATACCTTTAAGGATGGTATGATGTATATCTAATTACTGTATTGACATGTATAGGCAACAGTTGCCATTGTCACCTGGATCTAATCAGAGCTGTTTACCATCTTTGCAGCACAAAGCATATCGTCGACTGGAGAAAGATGGCTCGCAGAGTTCTATGTCGGAGGCAGGCAACTCTCCATGCTTGTCCAGGGGTGAGTACATGCTCTTATCTTGATGAGAGAATTTAAATGAAGTGATAATTTTTCTCTCAAGCTCTCGCATCTACTGTCTGAATTCAAAGTAGAGAAGATTTCAATTTTGACACAACCGGCAATCCCATGTTTCGGGCATTGTAGCTCTTTTTCGATGTTAAGTTTATTGAGAATTAGGATATTGATTGAGAAATATTCGATTATGAAGTACCGGCAATCAATCCGCCATGATGATAATGTTTCGAAGCAATGGTATTCTTAACGGCCAACTAAGGTACAATGCTATGTGACGGGATGGGATTGGAATTTAGCATTTCGACCTTTGTAG
Organism: Harmothoe impar; assembly: GCA_947462335.1. Taxonomy (NCBI): domain Eukaryota; kingdom Metazoa; phylum Annelida; class Polychaeta; order Phyllodocida; family Polynoidae; genus Harmothoe; species Harmothoe impar. The sequence continues at coordinate 7,129,757 of OX381721.1, read as the reverse complement.
ATATGATCCACAACTATAGCCATATGATGTTCAATTAAAACTGCAAAAAAAACTAGCATTATATTTAGTAAATTGGCCTTATTAATACTAGAATGTACAACTGGGATTTCGACTAATTTCTTTTAAACTTAAAGCATCTGATGGCACTTCACAAAATATAATATTTGGTGAAGGATTAACGTAAAATAATGATAACATTGTCTTTTGTGTTGACTATATATACATTCAACATATATGTGTAATATGTGTAATTGTTTCAGATTCGAGTGTGGAGACTCAGTATACGGATTCAACGGGCATTGACCTTGAGGAGTTCATTAAGATGACCTTGAATAAGAACGCCAAGGACAAAATGATGCTGCTCAAGTTGGAACAAGATCTCTCTAGCTTCATTAAGGAGTCAAAGTGAGTTGTGTTTGTTCATACCATAAAATCTGGCGTATAACCCTGCATCAAGCGTCTAAAGAGACCTACCGGTATATTGCTATTGGTCAATACGTTTGAAGGATCTGCCTCATCGGAAATACAATTGTAACCCATTAATAACCACATCTATCAACGCCATAGAGTCGGCGTTGATTGTAGCCCTGGCAAGTTACTCACTAGGGGTGTATGCATGCCTCATGACGACAAAGGGCATAGCGCAATAAAGCACTATGCGGGAATTAGTTAATGTAAAGGAGCGAGGGTACGGGCGAGATAAGCTGAGGGGACATTTACGTATTCAATGATAAAAAAATCAAAAAAATCACGCTGGGTGCAGAACCTTTTTGTGTGAGAATAACCACACAAAATATGTTTTAAAAAAAAGGTGTTTAATATAGCTAAGGATAACTTATTGATCTGTAAAGAGCACATAGAAAAAGAGTTTCCGGTCCTTAGGTATGTAATGAAAACAGTGACCAAGTAGAAAAGGAGATACCCTTCATGCAGTATAGGTGCGTGGACCCCGGTGGCGGGAGCCATACCGTCACTCGGTGGTCAGAAATAGCAGTGCGGTTTGACATTTAAGCGTCTTTTTATCACTCAAAAAGACATCGGTCCCAACCTGCATTTGTCTAAAATATCACAAAGAGTCGTCGGCGGAGACAAGAACAGGCCAGCAGCGGCTTTTTAGACTAAATGACGTGAAACCCGGAGCGCTGTGACTTTATGCAGATTGGACTTGTTTGTTGTCCTTTCTCCACAATGGGGGACCTGGTGTCTGTTACTTGCTGCAAAACTTCTCTTAAACGCCGAGCGCTCTTTAAACGCTAACCCCACTTATAGAGAATTTATAAGCCGATATTTTTTTCCAATTCAAACACCTTTGTAAAGGTACAATAAAAACTACTGGGATTATAATAATCATGTATTAAGTTGACCCCCATGTTGTGAAAGTGCTAAAACCGACAAATTCGGTTGGCTTCTAAGAGAGGTTTTACAGTACGACAGCGATGGCCCAGTGGTAGAGCTTTCACAATGCATCCACTATGGCAGATGTTCAATCCTATATTAAAGATTTAAACACTTCCTTTAAGAGTTAAAGAAAAAAGACTATATATTTAAACTTAACTAACGTTGACAGAATTAATTCTAAAGTAATTTTAGTTCCAAAGGATTTAGATTTTCATTGCCTTAAAAAAGTCATGAAAATTAACACCAATATATTACATCTTTATGGTTCTGTTCAAAGATGTTGATATAAATCTGTATTCCTTCCCACAGACACGAGTACCTGAAGTTCCCCCAGATGACGTCCTACCACCGCATGTTGGTTCATCGTGTGGCGGCCTTCTTCGGCCTCGACCATAACGTCGACCAGAGCGGCAAGTGTGTCATCGTCAACCGTACCTCTAACACCAGGCTGTGAGTACTCTTATCAACTTGACTGTACATATAATGTAGAAACAGCCATGCAGAAACGATGCTCTGCGCACTCTGCGGAGACTATCCGTTTTGCTTGCCTGCTGTCATGATAAATTCATAAAGTCTTTTATATATATATATATATATATATATATATATATATATATATATATATATATATATATATATATATGATTTTAAAATGTTTCTTTTTAAAAACAGCGGAGACTGCTCATAAATGTAAAAGGAACCTTGAGTCCTAGATACATATAGAGTACACTGTGCTATGTCCATGGTTGAACCTGTGAACAAGTGGACTGTAGGGTACAGCAGGTGCTGCTGCTGCCCCCTGGTAGGCAGTCCATGAACCAAGTATGTAAACAAATTTATGGTATCTGCGGCACCCAGGTGGCAAAACGGGGCACTGAGTTGACAAAGCAAATTATGTTTTGTTTTTTCTGCCCAACTCCCAAGGCTCCGCATCTCCCCCCCCCCTCCTCCCCATTTTGTTACATAACGACCACTCCCAACTGCATCTAATAATTTATAGCACATAGTGTATACATAGATACTTTATAGGCACATGCAATACATTATCTTGTTCTAATTTAGTCCAAACTAATTGGTTGTACTGCTGGACATGTTTACTTGATATTTAGTTTTTAAGTTAGAAAATAATCGCTAATGTTTTTAACCTTTTCAGTCCAGACTTCAAGTTCCAGGACCATGTCAATGACAGTGGATCCCAGGACGAACCACCAAAGAAACAAATACTAAAACGGGAAAGTGCAAGCTTTGACGAGGTAGGCCGACTAGCTCTTTGTCACCTCTCTGACATTTTCTGCAACTCTAGAATCTAGTTGTGAGCCTAATAATAAATACTTTGTAGTTTCTACTGGTAATTCTACAGCTTTCACTCTACTGCTTTCACTCTACTGTTATAGATTTCTTGTAATACTCATTTTTAAACGTACTCTATCTATGGGCATTTACATTTATGTCTGTCTACAGGGAAAAGGTTCTAAGCTGAGACATTTGCAATTTCAGGGTCGTGGGTCGAGTAGATATGGGATGGACGGAAAGAAGAGTAAATCTTTTGAAGAACGAGAACAGAATTACAACCAGGCTCGGGCACGGATATTTAACGAAGAGGTCAGTGATCATAAATACCCATAAAGGCTTTGTTATGGTGCGTTGCTATAAAGTAGTATATTGAAATGTTGGTATACAAGTGGTGGGTTGCCATTGTATAGTATGTGGAAGTTGTGGGTTGTTATGGATTAGGCCAAAAAAAAAGGTTTGTTTCAGGTAACCCGACCGACCCTATCAAAACAGGGCCGACCCTACGTTTTTTTATGCAATTTTGAAGAAATTTTCGTGTTTTTAGGGTCTTCGGAGAGGCCGGCTAGTACTTTCATGTAAAAAAAGAAGTTGTTTTGGCCTTAGTATATTGAAATGAGGCTGTGGAGTAGTATTTACCGTATATGGAAATGCTGGGCTACTATGGAGGTAGTGGGCTGCTATGGAGTAGTATATGGAATTGGTACGCTGCTATGGAGTAGTATATGGAAATGAGGCTGTGGAGTAGTATATACTGTATATGGAAATGGCATGTTCCTATGGATTAGTATATGGAAATGCTGGGCTACTATGGAGTAGTATATGGAAATAGTGGGCTGCTATGGAGTAGTATATGGAAATGCTGGGCTGCTATGGAGTAGTATATGGAAATACTGGGCTGCTATGGAGTAGTATATGGAAATGGTGGGCTATTATGGATTAGTATATGGAAGTGGTGGGCTATTATAGAGTCGTAGGGTATATCGAAATGGTGGACTGATTTGAAATAGCAGGGGAAATGGTGGGTTGCTATGAAATAGTATATGGAAATGGTGAGTTGTCCTGAAGTAGTTTAGTGAAATGATACATTGTCTCAGGTGATCATAGTTCTCTCAACAAGGCATGGGGATAAATTAATTAATAATTCTGATTTTTGGGGAAATATTTGATACAAGTGTGTAGAAAGTTCATATATCATCTAATCGAAAGAATCTTGAATTACAGACGGCAACACATGAAAGCAGCGGGATGCTCGAATCTCCAATAACGTAAGTCACTTTATGTTGCACACCATGTAAGAAATATTTAGTTGAATGATTCCAATATTGTGAAATACCATGTTAATCAGTAATAAAACTATTTTCAATCTAAAACTCAACTCGCTGACTGAGCCATTGGAAGCTATCATGAGTGTAATAATAATAGTTAACCCTTTGATGAGGCCCTCCCTTCAGTAGTGTATCAAACCCCATGAGGTCGGCTTCTCACAGTATAGGTGTTACCTCATATGTCTACATGTCTTGGTGCTCCAGGGTGGAGGTGGGACGTACACGCAGTGCTCGCTCCAGTAAAGAAGACCTTCGCTGGGCGGCAGAACCACGGCCCTGGAGTAGTACAGACTCCAGTGGCTATGGCACAGACACAAGCTCAAAGGCAGCAAAGGTAACAAAAGGCACATTCTTCACCCAATTTTCCTTCTGTTGAATCAACCGGTGACCAGATATAGGGATAAGGGGTAATCCAGTACCTTTTCAGGATTATATCAATACCCAACTCACATCTCTGAACTGTGATAATGAAAGTAGCTTAAGTTTACCTGGTCTAGATTAGGCTATATTTTATAACTCTTTTGACCCATTTTAAATCACTGTAATGTTTGTCCCTAGGCGGCCGGTATGCAGAAGGCGAGCAGTTTCGGCGGTGTAGGAGTGACAGTTCTCACACGTAGCGATAGCCGGGCAAGCAGTGGGGGACGAATCTCCAAAACAACCACATCAGGTCTGTTGGAACATGCACCTTCCCTACTTTGGAAGGAATTTCTACTTTTCCAAAGGGATTTCTAGATTGTATCCAATAGACAACTGACCCGATCACAGTATTTCCTACTTTTTGTCAATGAGGGAGTGACATGGAATACGAAGCTATCACATATACACAGTATTGTTGACTAAATATAATATTTGAAGTTAACATTAGAAGAAGTATAGAAAAACTCTAAGCTTGATACATGTGTGTTTTATAACTTTTGTGTAAGAGACAATAGTTCTGTTTTTGACCCTTATGGTAACATATATAAGGGATATGGCATTAATATAATTATGATTTGTCTTGGTATTACAGATTCATTAAGTAGTGGGGTGTCAAGTCTTGGCAGCCCCATGTCCCGTCCACCCCCAATTCCATCATCACCACCGCCCGACAGTCAGTCCGTGTCAGAGTCCAGTAGCAGCACGCACTCCGCGCCCAGCCCCTCCCATCTGCACCCCAACGCTGGTACAGTATACTTGACATTTATCATGCCCCCAATGCTGGTACAGTATACTTGACATTTATCATGCCCCCAACGCTGGTACAGTATACTTGACATTTATCATGCCCCCAACGCTGGTACAGTATACTTGACATTTATCATGCCCCCAACGCTGGTACAGTATACTTGACATTTATCATGCCCCCTATGCTGGTACAGTATACTTCACATTTACCATGCCCTAAATGCTGGTACAGTATATTTCACATTCATCATGCCCCCAATGCTGGTACAGTATACTTCACATTTATCATGCCCCCAATGCTGGTACAGTATACTTCACATTTATCATGCCCCCAATGCTGGTACAGTGTACTTCACATTTATCATGCCCCCAACACTGGTACAGTATACTTCACATTTATCATGCCCCCAATGCTGGTACAGTATACTTCACATTTATCATGCCCACACGCTGGTACAGTATACTTGACATTTATCATGCCCCCAACGCTGGTACTGTATACTTGACATTTATCATGCCCCCCAACGCTGGTACTGTATACTTCACAGTAATAGATACCATCCTCTTTAAGAATTTATTGGGGGGAAAAGTAAATCAAAAAGATTTAAGTTCCCCCCCCCCCCCCCTTTAAAATAAAAACTGTTTGTGGTTTCAGGAGAGAGTATCTCACCAGGTGGGGTGGTGCCGCACCTGCCCTTCAGCATGGAGGGGGGCCAGCCGGTGGCGGTGTGGGTGGCCTCGAGTCTGGACACGATACCTGCAGGCAGTGTGCTCATCAACCCCCAGACCGGCCAGCCCTACACCAACCCGGACGGCTCTGTGTACCGCTACCAGCCCTCAGCCGGCAGGCAACCAGCCACCCAGCAGAGCCCTCAACACATACCACAGCAACAACAACAACAGCAACAACAACAACAGCAACCCTACACACAGTTCAACCCTCCCCAGGTGATGGTGAGGTCTGCTGACCACAAGGTATACTCTGCTGTAAGTGTTATCTCCACCATTGTCTACCGTAGTATTGAAATTGAAATTAAGTATTAAATCCTGGACATGAATATTCGCCGGTCTCATTCAAGCGCCGCGTTACAGTGACATGAAAATTGTTCTGCCTAGCTGCTCAATATCTCTTTTATATTATTTATGATCACTATTATAATGGTTAAGTTTCAAGAAGTATCGTAAAATTAATATTAAGCAAATTTTTCAAAAACAACAATACTATATGTCGCATTGAACTAATACATTTAGGCAATATATATGCAGCTAATAATCACAGCAATTGGCTAATCATAAAATTGTTGATTATGAATTTCCTTTTTGCTCCTCAAAAGACGGAAAGTTCAGGAGACATGCCGCAACAGTTTTCTCAAATGACGTTGACGCATCAGTCATCGACAGAACTAGAGCCGCCCCAACAAACGCAACAACAACAACCGATGTACCTGATAACGTCACCGGGGCAGCAGTCGTCAGGACAAACGGGGCTCGGCCCGGTCCCACAACCGCAGCAAATGCAGCCACAGGGGGGCTACATGCAGCAGCAGCAGCAGCAACAGCAGGTGGGTGTCGAGCAGTGTAACGCCCTATCTGTCGGATGACACAAGCCAGCAGAAAATATTTGTTAATTTTTTTTGGAGATCCACCGTTATAAAAATGGCAAATTTTTACTCAGACTGTCTCTAAGCTACTGTGACAGCTATTCGATCCCCTCTATGCCTTTTTTCCCGTATGGCAGTAATTTGCATGCGTCTGTTTGATATGATAAAGATAAAAATGAATATTGTTATCATTCAGTAATGACATTGTCCATAGAGTATAACGTAACAAGGACCAAAGGACACCTCTCCCCATCAGGTGAAGGATTTTAAAAGGAATATAATAAAGTCATGCTTGACCTCTAGCCATAAGTATCAACACAGATATGCCATATGTTATCCTAACAGACTGGGTTACACATAGAAAAACATATGTGACAGGTTGTATACAATTTGTTAACTTAAGTGAGCTTTACCCATCTTACCAGTGTTACTAGGAGACAATTGCATGTTATCTATTATAACAAAGACAACAAGACTTTGATGACCTTTTCTGTTTCTTGTATTGGAAAATATTGTTACAGTTCTCTTTGTCTAGGCCCTAGAATACTGGCTTGATGATTTTCACATAGACATATGGGGCAAAACAACTGATTATGGAAGTATTTCTCATAGTTCATATTCATTTGTCATCGTGATGCAGCGATGCACCAATACACCGCAGACCCTACAGTGAGTAGACACGTCTGTGCTGCATTTATGCGTCATGATGGCAAGGGGCAACATATAGCAGAGCAGGCCTAACTTCCAATGCACTCAGTCTTTGAGCTACTCTATAGATATACATCAGTGATGAGGGTTTCAACTGTATCCTGGATTTAGTCTTTTTAAGTTCCAACCTGTATTTAGGAACCTTTCATTCAAAAACCTCGATTTATTTTTGCAATTAGTTATTCTAATTTCAGATAAGTTCTGCAATATGTAATGCCCCCAGAGTAGTGCCAATAGAGTATTGGGTATCTTCTAACACAGGTTCCCGTTCCAGGTGCAGTACTACACCAGTCCGCCGGCGTCGACGCCCCAGGTACACATCGTCTACCCCAACATGACCTACAACACCCCGCAGGCCACGCTCCACTCTCAAAACTCCATCGAAAACCAGCAGCCGGGCCAGCCACCGCCCCCGCCCTCTGGCGGGCAGTACAGTGGGCAGTACGTACAGGGATATAACACACAACGGACAGCAGGGCCGGCACAGAGCTCAGCGCCCGGGGGCTCGGCCTACCCCATGATGCAGGGCTACACCTCCATGGGTCCTTCTGGAGACGGGAGTTACCAAACGGGCCCCCCAGCCAGCTACCAGCAGGGTGTTGGTGGTGGCCCCACCACATACCAAACTGACCTTGGTGCCCTGGGCACGGCCTCGGCCACCCCCCAGGGGCCCTACTCACAGTACCCCTCGGTGAGCTGTGCGCCCGGGGCGGCCAGTCAGCCCGGCAGCTTCGGCCAGCCACAAACTCCTGGGTCTGTATATTACAGTTCCACCTCCCCGTGCACCAATGGTGCTGCGGCGGCCGCGTGCGCCATGTCCTCTCAAAGCTTCCCCAACATGGGGCAGAGCCAGGGCTCGTACCGGCCGCGCACACCGCCCGGCCAGAGCACCACAGGAAACATTGGAGGCGTAGGACCGTCAGTTAGTGTGAACGGCGTGGGGGTTATGGGGGTGACCGCCTCTGGGCAGTACCTCTCCTACCCCTCCGCTGCCGCCCCATATCCACAGCCTGTGCCACAGCAGCAGCAGCAGCAGCAGCAACAACAGCAACAACAACAACAACAGCAGCAACAACGACCTCAGCCGGCACAGGTCGTACCTTTCCAATCCATGCCCCACGCTCACAGCCCTCCGCAACCTCCCTTTCCTGTTGTCAGGCCCAATATGCAAATGAGTATGCAAATGCAGACAAGGACAACCCCGCCGCCTCCCCCCGGAGGTCAGTATCCTCATGTTGCTATGGTCCCTGGCTCCTCTCAGCAAGTGAAAATATACGGTGTTGATCAGCGACCGCCCAAGTCGGTGGAGTTGTACAACCCGGAGATGAACAAGGATAATAGCACCCTATCGTTACAGGCCCCGCTGGTCGTGGCCATGCCTAAAGGGGGCGCCACCGTCAGTCTGCGCTCTGCTGGGCCGCCCTACAGAGCACCCACCCCTATGTGCCCAGGTAAGCTTCTTTAAAAATTAATAGTATTTGAAACATAGATTTTTAAAATTGAGATTTTGTTAAAACTGAGCTATTTTGGATGAAATCAGTTCAAAGTTATTCTCATAGATTCATGAAAAATGCCGCATAGGCATCACTTTCCTATTTGCTGAACATTATTTCTTAGATCCAAAAATGCGATGTAAGAAGTAACAAACAGTTATCTAATGTTGTCCAATGGATGACTAATATAAATTAAAAAACATTATTTTATCTTGATCATACAAAAAGTTGAACTTACCACTTAAAATGCCACTTCACTTTTACAGGGATTCATGCTTTATGGCTAGAATTTGTATGCTAAATTCCTGCAGAAATTGTCAAAGTATCCTGCTTTTGCTCGAGCAGGGAATGACTTGTCTGAACAGTTAAAGCCCGGCAAACATATAGAAAGTTATTTATGATCTTTGCAACTTGTGAACCAGGCCAACAGTAAGGCCACTCAAAAAAAAAAAGTTGTTTCTCATCACCGCGCGCATCATAAAAATCATGATTTGGGGAAAACTTTTTTTTTTTTTTTTTTACATTTTTGATGAAAAATTTGCTAAAATTGCCAAAATATTGGCAAATTTGGTATCAAATTAAAGCTTATGCTGTCAGCAATGCAATCAGCTAGGTGTAACTTGCATTGTTACAACTTTTGCTGATCAATAAACTCCAAATTACTAAAACGTGAAAATTGATCGCGAAATGTCCAAATTTCCCAATGTAAATTGCCCCCGAGTAAAAAAAAAAAAAAAATTAAATAAAAAACGCCCTCGTCATATTTTTCATTGCTTGGTGATGAGAAACAATTTTTTTTTTTTGAGTGGCCTAAGGTGTGTTTCAGGTAACCTGGTCATAGATCTAAGGCCCTGTAGGTGAGATTTATTGTAACTGGGGCATACAAAGTAGTCAAGAGATCCGCCTGGGGCCCATGACATGGCGGGTCTGCTGGCCGTGACCTAGACCTGCAGACAATGACGTAGACTCACGGATCGTGGTGTTGACTCACAGACTGCTATATATAAGGAAATTCTCTATTCATCAGGTTAATTAATGTCAAGAGTGGTACTGAGAGAATGGTCATATTCTAACTCTTTAACGGTCCCTATTCCTATTGGACCCTCCACTAGAGTGGTGCGGGGACTGATACACTCTGGCCTTAAATAGGCTTGGCAGGTGGAGTTAAAGAGCCACAAGGCTTCATCTTATTTGTCTTCATGATGCAGTAATGTAGATGCATCACTGAGTTACTCAACCCGCAAGGGCTGCAGTGCTTGCAAGTTACTCGCGGGGACTGCAGCGCCGATGAGTCACTAAACAGGGCTGCATTGGTGCATCATGACAACAAATGTTGCCTTAAGATAGCATTGTCCACAAGTTTAACAGAGACATGCTGGTTTTTATTGGCAGCGGATGTACGGTTACAACTCACGACCCAGCCCTTACAACAGCAGTTTGTACGCCCACAATTACAACCCCTGTTTCAGAACAGACCAACGAGGTACGTGAAACCTATCAGCACCAGTTATCAAAGGATTGTCATGTAATTTTTAGTTAAATTACAGGATTTTGCACGTAAAAAAGTATTCATGAACGTTTATGATACCAAATATGGTACAAGATAAAAAGTTTTTGACCGTTATAACAAATTTTAAAATCTCTAAATGATGATTAAAAAGATCCGATAATTGTTGTCAGTATCATAGCCAAGAAAGCAATGATTGGTTAAATATGATATGTATTAATCGATTTTTTTTTTAACAAATTGATTCTTCTTCTTTTTAAACAGAATGCCTGCTGTAACTACGCAGTCCACATCCAGCAAGACACAGAAAGGTCGCAAATTGTGGACGCGGGGGAGCAAGGACTCCTCTTCAGCTCACAGTTCAACAGAAAGTACTGACCATTGTGAATCGTGTATGTGTTCCGCTTTGGTGGCTTAACTGTTTATCATTACATTTATTTGTCGTTGAAATATGTTATCTTTTATCGAAGTGCAACGCACATTTTTTCTTGTATACCGATGTACTTTTTGCACTAGTATTGGTGGCATAGTTTTGGATTTGGTATTTTCCTGATTGGTTTAATTGAGAAAAGTGCACCTCTTCTGATGAATATGTTGTCATTGAAATGTTTTCTTGAATTATTTATAATTTTTAGAACTGTACTTGGGGTAGATACTATGTTAAATAAATAACAATCATGACACACAATATTTTAACTATACTGAAGAGATCTCAATATAAATATAATTTGACATGATTTGTAAAGAGCTTGCCTCATTATGCACACCTCACAGACCACTATGTCTCACAGAGGAGGAGGTGACTTTGGTGTAAACCATACTTATTACACACACTGTGTGGTACACACATATAACAGGGTTCCCACCAGTCAGGATAAGTCTGTGTATTAACACTGGTCATGGAAAGTCTGAGACTTCTATCTATAGTGGGCCAAGCAAAGTCACAGAGAAAGAAAATTATCAGATTAACAACAAAATCGATTAAAACGTAGAGGAACCTATCACTAGGACCGCATTTGCTTATGTAATTGATTATGAGTATATACATATTGCCAGAGAAAATGGTCATTCTTGGAATGAGAAAATCATCGGATTTTATCATAAGAGCTTTGTGGGAACCCTGATATAGGTGACATTACATAGTGCTCCTCTGCCATCACAGTTCACACCATCCCTCATAGTAAACCCCTTATGGTAAATACATTGTTCAGTGCACCAATATCAGAGTCAAATTTCAAGACATATCTAAAGGAACATAGAAACACTTACCCATATGCGCCCCCCCCCCTCCCCTAATATTGTCACCCCACACATTTAAAATGCCAAACCATGACGGTGTTTAAGTATTTTTGATACAATAACATTTGTGTGGACTACTTAATTTCCCCATTAATATAGCAGGCCCTGTTGGTCGTATGTTTATAGTGAAACAATTGACCTTTCCCTAGAGGTTTTTTTAAGAAGTTCCCACCCATAGTGTTGACAATAGGTTATTGTCCAAAAATACATGTATAGAGAAACCATTTCGATGACCGTCTCTCTTTATTTTTTTAAAATAAGTACTGTGTATCCTATTTTAGTATAACGCTATACATTTACACTATAGGATGTGGTGGAAGATGTAAAATTGTGGAAAAAGAAGATGAGAACTAGACTTTATAGAACTTTCAAATATGCATGTACACATCTTAAAACTAAATCTATATTGAAGGATTAAAAATGTCCACATCTTCAAACTTAATCTATATTGAGGGATCAAAAATAGTAATACAACATTTGGATATGTATATACATTGTATAAGGCAAGAAAACTCCTTTTTGGAATAAAGATGGAAGTAGAAAAATAAACCATCAAGTTAACCAATTGAGACTAATAGTAGGCTCTTTCAATTACCTCACAATCACATGGAGAAAATGAACAAGAGCAATGGAGTGGGAGTTAGAACCAGATTTTGAAAAAGGAAATAGTAAACAGTGAAAAAAAAAGAAAAAAAGGTCAGAACCAGAATTTTGAAAAGAAAAAAAGTAAAAATTGAAAAAAGGTCAGAACTATTAAGTGGACACTGAGTATTACTTTGAGTGTATCTTTGTCCATAGTGTGTGCCCTTGCACCTCCCATGTTCCTGTTACCTTTCCTGCTGTTATCCTTTGCAATATGTTGTGTGTTCCAGAGTGGGTGTGGTTTTTAACATCTCTGCTACAGTCATTATGTTATATTAGGGTTATTATTCTATTAGCACAAATGTATATGTGTATTTAATAAGTGGTGAAAGCTACCACGAAACCAAAAATTGTCAGCCAAATGATAATTTTTAAATTAGGCTCTAATCACTATTCCCCCCAACAAAACCTGATTGCTGTTTAAGTAATTTAGCATTTGTCTTTGTTGGAAAAAATATCATGGCTTTAAATTAATTATAGTTAGAATAAAACATGGCCTTTCTTAAATCTTCCAAAACTATTTTAAGAACCACAAGGTAAAAAATGCAATCAGTCTTGTCGGGGGTGCTTACTTTTAGTTCATCTGCTCTTAAAGCATTTTCATATTATGGTTGAAATGAAAATGAGGCTGTGAATATGAAAGCGAGGCTCTTCCTTCTGACCGTGTCCCCGTTTTCCTTAGTGCCATCCGCCGTCTGGTTACCCTACCCACCGCGGTGAGTCCAAGTACTCTCCATCTCCACATGTACCTCCTGTTCTTGTTTTGGTTTAACTGTTAAACCCCACCTGAAAAGTGTATTATTTGAGAGAAAATCTACTCTCTTGATCTTAAATTTAGGATAATTCCAAAAAAGAGAGACAAAGAATTTATATTAATGGGGAAGCAATTTTTGGCATTGCCTATTCCTTTCCTGCCTCTTTCTAAAAATAACCAAATAATTGTTGATTACCTGACTGGTGTATCCTAATCTTAAGGATCTTCTTTATCTGTTCGGTGACTTGTTTATAATGTTTACAGACCCCTTTCATATTAATCCCTGGATCCTAACTCCTTTTTAGGTGGGGAAGCCCAGGGTATTTGGTAACTAAGGCTTCTTGAGCTTCTAACCGAAATGCCTTTCCAACCTTTATTTCCTCAATAATTCCTCATCCTACTGTTGCCTTTTCTTTCTAATGGGATGAAATTCTCTTTTTTTAAGGTGTTAGTTTGGAATATTTTAACCTTGTTTAGGGGATTGGCATTTCTGTTGTTTTGACTCAAGTCGATTTTAAACTGGATTTGTTACAACATTAAAAATATATGTTGCTAATCAGATGTGTGGTGGGTTGTCAAAATTGAGGAAGAAAAGTTATTGATAGTATTTCCACAAGTGATGTATTGAGGAAAAAAGGGTGAGGGATGTCGTTAACTCCCAGAATTAGAATTTGTAAATACATCCAATAACTGATAGGAATCCTACTGAGGAGACCTCCGACGTCTTAGCGTCCTAATGTAGTCTAGGTTTTCATATGTTGGGAGTCGCCTCATATTTCTTGTATACATACATGTGCCCTCACTGTAGAGGGCTCTCTAGCATGGTCCTTTTTGTACTATTGTTCTTCTCCCTGAAAATAATCTTTTTGTGACAATTTGTAACATAAGCTGACCATTTCCCTGAATGCATACTTATCTTTTAATATGTCAAGTCTTTCCTGTCCTGTTTTCCTTCTCGAAGACAAAAAAAAAACTCCTTGAGGACTAGTGACATACTCTGTCTGACTGCATGCTTATGACGAATTCCTACAACATAACAACTTCCAGCAGGAAGAATCAGAGAAACCTCCTGTATCAAAGAATATTAAGACTCAGCCAGCTGCAATGCAATGTGCACCTTCTGCACTTACAGGCTCATTAGTCCCCCTTCAGATTACCTACCGTATTTGCTATAATACGCGCACCTCTCCTCATAGACCGTTCCCTCTCTCCTTTGGTCAAATTGTGGTCTCAAATTTTATCATGATCAATTCAACTTTTTAAGATATTATAAAAGTAGGTTTACAATATTTTTTTCCTATCACATGGTGCGCTTATTATGACAAACATTTTACGGTTTGGGTATTGGACAGCAATCTTTACATTTCCATGTGCTGCTGTTCTACTTTATAAAAGGCCTCCAACCTATCCTATAGGAGTCCAATGTCTGAGACTATGTGGTGGAGTCCAAAAAGATATTAAATTCTCTAACCTTGCCATAGTTTAATTGTCCATTCCAGCATTTATCAACTACTCCATTTCCCCTCAGTAGGACTCAGTAACATAAGTACCATTTTTGACCTTGCAGTGACCTGCGGTTTGGCCGGGGCAGCAGTTTTGGAGGTCCTGGGCCTCCCCCTGGGGCTTTCTCCTTCCGACCTTGAGGGGGCCTGCGAGGACCTCGTCAAGCTGGGGGCACGTCTCCACAACAGCAGCAGTGCGAGCGGCAATAACCAGTGGAGCGAGCCCATCGTCTTGGCCGTATTCGACAGCACCAGTGCAATGCAGCGCGCTCTCCAAAGTCACAAGACGACAAAATATCGCCTACGGGAGTCCGCACAGGAACCCCCCAGTTGAAAGAGACCTATTTTTATAGGGAATTTTACATATTTTATTTAACAAACACATAGACAAGAACAGGAGGGAGTACAAAGGAGAGGACATTGAACTCAAACTGACTGATGATGATGAAGATGATGATGATGATGGCAATGAAGATAATAAAGACAGACAAAGAGCAATGTTGAGAAGCAGTGTTGATAAAGGGTACAAGTGCAGAAGACTCTGCACCAAAGTCCTCACACAATCCATAGGTCACTTGTGATGGGTCAGAAGGGCCATCGATGATCGCTTGACGACACAAAGTTTTCATTGTTGCCATGGAAACCGGAAGTTGCAAGAAAAACAGATTGGGAAGAAAAAGGGAATGAGTTTCTCGACTGATATTGTGCAGACATTTTGTATTGGAGTTTCTACAAACCTAGGGAGACGGGCGGGGATGGGAAATCTAAGAAGACGCGTTGTGAAATCATTATTAAGGCATTAAAAGATATCAATAAAAGGGGTCTTCAATTGAAAGAGGTTACACACCACGTTTAACTTAATCCACCAAACATCTTAGTTCATGGGGAGAAAAAAACAAAAGTTAACAACGGTTTATGGTATGTTTCGTTGTTAATGTTGAGTTTTGTAACGTACTTGTACTGTGAACAAAAATCATTGTCAGTTGCTGGTTCTTGGTTGCCTTCTCTTTTTTGTATGTAGAACGTAGAAACACTGATATTTTCTTAATGATAATAATAATAATACGTTGTCATGGCAACAGAAGATTTGTCAAGTAGCGACATAGCTGGAAATGTGCGGCTGCCAGATTTTGGTTTCGGTTGTGGGATGTGGATATTGAAAGCGTGATTGGTTGTTTAGCGCTAGGTTACAGGTCCCTCCTTCCCTCCATTACCAACTACCCCCGAAGTCATCGCGTATTTGTGTACAGTGGGAATTTCCAGTTCACTTCCGTCTCCGCATGAGTACTCGGTTCATCCTCCAGGTTACTTTAGCTTCCATGTATCATACAATGTTATTGCTTTTACTACTTTTCATCCGTTTATTCACTGCCATTTTCACGGTCATTTTTGAGCGACACAATCTGCTTTCGTATCCACATCCCAGGGCCCGTTGTTGATGTGCAGGATACAGTAGGGTATAGAGGAGGGCCATAGTCAGCTGGATAGTGAAAGGCAAGCAAGGTTTTATCTACAACAAGTTCTAGTGTGGTGTGTGTGAGACATCCTTCTTTGTAAGTACAATGCTTCTATTGGGACAGTAGACAGTGCCACCTTCTGCATTATATCAGTCTGGCTCTTATTACTCTTTCTTCCAGGATTAGGAAATTGTTCAAATATGTAAATACGAGTGATGATGATGATGCGAAGCGGTTACTGTTATGGATGAAAATAATGTTTCCTGGCAAAACCCAGACAACAAAATCCACCTAAACCGATCTGTGTTATTTTATGACTGTCAATAAGATGAACTTTCGGAAGATTTGTTATGATCGCTGTTATCAATGTCCGGTATAATGACAAGAATCTTTACAAAACTCTTTTGCTTACATGAAAGTCAAAAGAAAACCCCACACACACAGTGAGTCAAAATGCTAGTCGTATGCTAAGAAGTGAGAGGCAGCCAAACCAAAGTCATGTTCTATAGTTATGTCTGATCAAAATGAAGAGAAAAAAAAAAGTCCCATTTAAAAAAGAGTAAGATATCTATATCCACTTTTGACTTTTCCAGACTATTCAGATTAACGAATTTAATACCACAAAACCTATACCGGTAGCTGTATTTTCTAACATAATACAATATTTCATAACCCTGGAGAAACTACATTTGCATTTTTTCGCAGAAAGAAATTTGTGAGCGTCTCTTCCATCGGATGATGTATCCATATCATGTGACCGGTGACATCCAATCATAAACATTGTATCATACAGCACCAACCAATAACAAGCTTTCAGTAGGATCCGTATTACCCCTGAAAGCAGTTGGTGAGATCTCAAACTCTGTACAGTCTGTACATTGAGGCCAGTATGTAGGCTAAGGCATGTTTCTCTTCCATCTTTACCCTTTAAGGCCTGCAGAGTGATTTAATATGCTATGCACATTGTCGTCCGGGCGAGTAACTCATCAGTGCTGCATTCAAACAAGACGCCGACCCTACGTGGTTGATACACTCCCGAAGGTTCAGCATGAGTACAGCCCTGGTGAATATACGCACCATGGGTGCATTCATGCATCATGATGACAAAGAGCATAGCACATCAAATAAGCACTATGCGGCCCTAAACGGGTTAGATAAATGCAGGGTGTGTTTCCTCTTTATTGCCAGTGTAGAGAGTTTGTCAAACGTATCAAATGGAAAATCACCAAGTGAAAAATAAGTTAGTTGGTTTTATTATGTTGCTTCTATACAGCCTTAATTCCTGTAGCATGTTCTGTGATGATCTCTAGTTGTGTGACTAGTCCTTTTCATTTTCTTTGAAGCTTGAGAGGTAAATACTTTGACACAATAACTCAGACAAGTTGACATCAACTCTTTTTGAGAAACATGTCTCAGCTAGGCAGCCAGAAAAAAAAGGAATACAGTCAATCCTGTAAGAAAAGTCAAGAAATTTGCATGTGTTAAACAAGTTCATGTACTAAGCGCCTCACAAGATACTAAATATGTGTAAAACTGTATTTCTCCATTCTATTCTCATTATTTTCTCTCAGTACTTCTCGGGGAGCGGGTTTGGGTGGATATCATACACAAAACGCGCGTCTCGTTCTTTGACTGTTTACAAAAGGCAGCATGCTCCTGTCGCTATGCAACCACTTTGTTTGTCCGCCGAGTGGACAAGTAGCCGCGAGCTGGCGGCAGTCGTGGCACAGGGACGCAGAGTCTAATATGGAGCCGGACACTCCATGTACCACTGGGTCTCGTCCAGTCGCTCTAAAGCGTCTTTTTGTCACCATCTATAGTATGATAGAAAATATGATGAACAATATGGGTTGTGTTGTAATGCATTGTGTTTTTTTTTCTTTCAATTATGTGATACAGACATGAATAATCAGCGCTCTAGCGGACAGTGGAGATTTGGATGTGTTGCGAGCATATATACATGACCTTTATGAAACTTATATATGTTGAGCCTATCGAGCGACCTATCTGTCATTAACAATGACACCGGTTAAGCTTCTGCTGTAGTGAGAGGTTACCTCACTAGGTGGTGTTTTGTTCTACTTAATTATAACTAGATAAAGGAGAGAGAAATGTGTTCTATTTCTGATGAAAGCAGAAGTTTTCTGATCTGATTCTAATGGTGCAAGTGACCAAAGGTAAATATTCTCTCTAGATCCTGTTTCGTTGTGTTTTTCCTATCTTCAGATACTGATGGGAGAATTCAAATGTACCTAATGTTTCCGATTGTATTTGAAGTCTGTTCTCTTGGCTTTGTTGACGTCCGTTTACAATGATAAATAATTGTAGAAATTTTTTTCCTCCTAACGTTGGTAACTCCTTTTCCCCCCTTGCACGGCGACCTTCAAATGGTAGGACCTTGATAACAAGGCTACCCTAACCTTGACACTTTAAGGTATGACCTTGCCTAGAAAGGTATGACTTTGACAATAAGCACCTGTGGCATGGACGCGGGGAAAGATAGCGGTCGGGCCAACTCTAAACGAGGCTCCATGCAAATTGACCTTGGCCACGTGCAAGCTGGCCCATAGAAGCGGACACCATACATATCACATTTTCTTACAGTATTGATATTTTGGCACCAACTAGAGACCATGCTTCCCTCCTCTTCCTCAAGCCTTGAGAAGACAAACGAACGAGAATATTTCATATAAGAAAACCTCTCCCACCCCGCGTCCCTCAATATATTTCAGACTTGATATACAATGTATGCTTTTATTCGTGACCCCGAAATCTTTGCACTCCATGTCAAAAGGTCGCAGGTCGCAGTGATGTTTTAATTGGGTGGACCTTGATGTGACCTCTACGCGCCCGCTGACCTTGACCTTACATATGCTTTGTAGTTCAGACTGAAAATTTACTCACTGCCATGGCTTGGTAGATGTTTCGCTGCTACAAGGCCCCTGCCGCCTATCATAAAGCAAGCATGTATAGACATTGAATGACACTTAAATAAAAGGAGCTTCATCCGATTCTGTGTTTTCGTCCATCTTTGTAGTAAATGTAGCGGTGTATATTTACCTCTTTAAAGACCAAATCAGGAGGTTTTGAAGAAAATGATGAAGCCAGAAAATGTAACTGCAATCATAGTGTTTTGAATCATCATTTAATTGACATTGCATAAATATACATATAAAGTGGTCTTTTCAACAAAAGTAGTAAACCATCCAAAATATTGAATTGAAAAACGTGTGATTTCCCTATTCCCCACAAGGGGGCCTTACAGTGAATGGTAATGTACACTGAGCCAGATATCCCGTTGCCAAGGGGCAAGCAAAGGGAGGTATAGTATAGTGCACTTCAATTTGATTAGACCTTTCCGACCTCCAGATCCGACCCTCCCCCTCCCTCCCCCAAATAGGTTGAGTTATATATTGTTCTGCTATGTCACAGTGTGGGCAAACAAATGCAACACATGCTTAGGTAACCTCACCATAATAGCCACACACCAGGGTCATTACATAAAACACTATTTACCCTTTCCCATGGTTATAGTGGTACACAGCTTTCACTATACAAAATATTAAACAAAATGTATGTGATCATATGTACCTTGTAAAACATCTATGGTAATTCATATTTGTACATAACTGGCTGAATTAGAGTTACCCTACCCAGATGTCACAGTCCAGTGGTCTGTTTGGCCACTGCACAACCCATTTAAATAGAAACAATTAAGTATATGTAACTCGACCTATAGCCTGGGCCGTTATCATGTATCATGAATCAGTGTAGGGGAAGTAAGTCCTTGAGGCGGGCTGACCACTGCAGGGGTGCAGGTAGCCGGAGTATATGGCAAGCCTAATGGGTAAACTTCCCTTACACCTGGTATGTATACACTCACATATAAGTCGTAGCAGCGTTGTGTTAAACTGAGATGCATGAGTCAATGTATTTGCGACCTAAAATCTAACTAATTTGTGATCTTTCTAGCAAATTAGTGATGAATTTACTGTTGAAATATAATAGATTTATATCCCATCTAAAGGTCTGTGGATGTACCAAGTTGGTGGTGTGTTGGATTTAGGAGAAATACAAAGTTAAACTTATGTAATACCTCACAGGACCCCGCACCCTGCACCCCCTCCATCCCCACCCCCTCACTGGAGCTTGACCCCGGGAGATTTATCCCACACTCGGGGACTTTATACTCCAGTGGGGGCATGTATGTCGCCTATTGTATACTTGATGCTGGGCAAAAAGGCATTTCCAGGTGAAGCTTTGTTATTTCATGTTAATACAAATGACATGGCACTACACAATGCAGGGCATATCTGGATTGAATACCCTTTTTACAGCCTTATCGGTTCATACCTTATTAGTTATCCTTCTTAGTGTACGTCCTAATAGAGCCGTGGACCAGCCCATATTTGTTATTAGGGAAGTTTACCCATTTGGCTTGCCATAGGATGTCTGGCCCTTCCTTCCAAGCACGCTGGGTGGGACTGCTAGGGTACAGGGGGGGACACTCTAACCTCTGGTTATAAATATATGTTGCCACGATTTCAAGGGAAAGGGTACATTCTGGGGCCCTATAGGTAAGGACTTGAGAGGTGTTTCCCATGACATTAGTGCTAGTTTGTTGATTTACCTCTTATAAGAAGGATAACAATTTTGAAGTAATGTTCGCACTTACATGTAGTTTCTATAGAAAACATAGGGGGTGACCCACCATTGGGTTGGTTGTCACCCAATATGCAGTCACATTGGGTATTGGGACTGTAGTTAATGTGCTTCTCTCTGGGGGCAGCACATCCACTAATATTTTGGATCTGAGGTCTCATGGATTTGCCCCAACTAAACCAAGTAATAACTAAATAAATATTGCTCTTCAGGAGTATACTTTTTAATAGGAAGTCAGTTAGTATACCTAAGAACCTGTTTACAATAGCGAAATTGTCATTTGAAAACCCCTTGATGTGGTCTTTAAGGGCAGCATGATGCAATACCCAGCTAGCACCTTATGTAAAAAGTACGTCTTTTACTGGTCATATTCACGTTGATACGTAGAAATGACCCCATAATGACATCTTGAGGGAGTAAATCATTTTACATGGTGGTTTGACAAGAAACTTACGTATTATTTACATCTAAATGGCCATGTGAAAGAGACATAAGTCATTTGATATCATCCATACGTTTGAATGTGGTCACTATTTAGCATAACAAGTGGTTAAATCTTGATCAGAATATTACATCTTTTTTTGGAGAAATTATACACGTAATACATTGATGTTAAATTCATGACTTAAGGTGCATGCTAAAATGATGTGATAGATTTGACATCAATATTCTGTATAGTTTATATATATGGTACATCCTTATCTGGTCAGATTATGACGTCTATAACACATCTGTACTTTACCTTTCGAGTGGTTCACTCTTTTAACACAAGATGTCTCTCTTAACCAATATCAATAGAATCCAATCTACATTGGCAATACTTTGACCATGAATGAGTATTTATTCAACACAATGAATTTCCAAAGAAGATGAAATTTGAACAACTTTTGTCTGGAATGTATGATATGTTATTTTTGTTCCTGTAGAATGATTGTTTAAGGGAGAACCAGGAGATTAGTATGAGCAAACCTTTTCTGTGGTTGCTACAACTATTCAAATCAAAATACTGACCATGAGCTGGCACCACATCTTGGCCACTTTGCTGGGATCAATGTGCTAAGTCTCTGCAGGAATATTGGTGATGTCTACAGGCAAAATACGCTGATTGCCTTCGATGTTACCTATTTCTGATGGAGAAGTCTTACTCTAGGTGTAGGGTAGACGTTAGATACATGTCTTATCATGATGTCTAAAATGTGTTTGTATCTGGCATCTTATCCATGAAATAAATTTATACCACAATTAAAATGATTTTGGAATATACCCACCTCACACAATGTTACAATTATTCCACTTACTTACATCATTATATCGCATCTTCCTGATGTCTTTCAAATCTTTCAAAGCAGGTCATATTAATATCATTATATTACATCAAAAAGATGTCTGAAGAAGGATGTCTAAACCATTTGCATATAAGACGTCATGAGGCCAAGAATACGACGTAACCAAATGTAGTAAATATCTGTTGAGAAAAGATGTAGAGATGACGTGATTTACTACAAGTTTTGCTAGCTGGGTAAGGTTCCTGCTTGTTTGTCATGTTGCACAGATGCACTGCCGTCGAGTACCTCACCAGCACTGCATTGGTGCATCATGCCAACCTTTTGGGAGTAGATTAACCCTTTAGGGTAGGCATAATGCATGAATGCTCAGGCAAGCTACATGCCTATGCTGTATTCTTGCAGCATGGCGATGATTAAGCATAGTACATTAAGCGCTACGCTGCCCTTTAAGAGGTAACAGGATATGTCATCATGGCAACTGTTAAAGATGAGTCATTGGGACTTACTAATGCAGTAGTTTATACGGGATGAGGGTGGCAGTTTACAAGTAATGGTAGTACTTTATATCTTAACACCCCACCAACAACTATGCTTTGTTAGAGGTCGGGGGAGGCAAGGAGGGCTAGCCTCCTCAAGTTGAGAATTCAGGCCTTATAAGACAGTTGCTACCAGAAAGTGATACCTTGGAGGGCTAGGGTACAATTAACTCAGACCAACTACGTGAACAAATCATATTAAGAAAGACTTTCTATGAGAAATTCATAGATGTACTATGGTTGTCAAGCAATACAACCCTAGTATCTTGAAACAAAAATAATACGAATTTGTGAGTCCATTTCATAGTTTTGGAGATTTGTAAGGCCTTTAGAAGGCCATCCATGTTTTATAATTGTTGTCCCGGGAAAATGGCAATTAGGGCGATTGTATATATGGGACCTGCTATAGGACATCGTAGCATATTAAAGCTAAACATGCTATTACTGAAAGATGCAGTGATAAGCCGGTTGCTAGGGAAATCATAAAACAGCTACTGAGTGGCATTTCAGCAACCATGATTTCTAAAAAAAGATTTTTTTTTTGTAAATAGAGCTCCAAGGATACAAACATACTTGGGTAAAGCTTATAAATATGTTGGCCCTATAATTATGACAATCTCCTGGACTATGTTGCTATTTAGAGGGCCAGAATGATTAAGTCGTTATGGCCAAACAGCTAAGTATGAAAATGTACAGGTTAGAAGGAAAAAATGACGTATGCAGAAGGAAAATGGAAGGGGCTGGCATGCTAATATAGGATATCTCTCCTATGTGCGCGGACAAATCTTTAGAGTGATATCTTAATCTTAAAACTTAATTATTAAGGTATGAATGTGTAACTCCTTCCATCTCGTGTCGCATACCCAAACTATGCTACCTGAGGTTTGCCTTAGTATAGTATATACCCTACACACAGATGAGACAACGTATACATCTAAAAGAAAAGAGGAAAAAAAACGGGTGTTGTGGGGGGGGGGGCAGAGCCCCCCATTACATACTCAGGGTTGCCACTGTCAGGGAAAATGTCAGGGAAAATATATTTCGTCCCAGGTCAGGGAAATGTCAGATTTTTTGGCAAAATGTCAGGGAAAATGATATTTTCTGGAAATGTCAGGGAAAATAATATTTTATCAGGGAAAATCTTTGAAATACCAAAAAAATGTCACCCGTTTTCTCTGAAAAAGCCTGCATTTTACTATGACTTTTAAGGGGGAAAATCTATATCCTCAAAAAGGAGGGGGTAAAATTTTGCGCACACGTTATACACAAAACCCCTGCTGTTAAATAATGAGCACTCACTAAGTAGAAGATAACTTTAAAAAGAGTGCATGTTCATTGTTGGCAGGCATTTAAAAACATAGGGTTTATTTCACGATTGTCAGGGAAATTTGATATAACTTCAGGGAATTTGAATCTACCTTGTTGGTGGCAACCCTGATACTAATAACTAGCCTATCCCAGAATGGACTTACTGCTACTAGTGGCACCTTCTTCATTTGCTTTGTGATACTTTAAGTTTAAGATAGTCTAAGATAGCATTAAGATAACGCTCTGAACGTTTGTCCGCGCACCTAAGAGAGCTATCACGGACGTGCGGCTGGCATAGCGACCTAATCCATTGGGGATGTCTATTGCGACCTAATCCGTTTATGGTGCCCAATAGTTACCTCATCCATTGGGGGTGCCAAATAGCGACATGTTCCTTCTTAAAAGACAGGACTACATGGGGAGAGGGTTCTAATATATGAGACTGAATTATTGTCTTTCACTGAATAAGGGTCACCCTCTCCTGGCCTCCAGGTCGCTATTTTGAAATTTCTCCTCTAGAATGTACGGCATGTTTCATTCCTATTTTCCCATATACCATAGAAGGTTAAATACCCCCCTCCCCCACCCCTGTGTGGGATTAAGTCGCTATATGTGGGTTAGATACCCTTTTATTAGGAGTAAGTCTTTAATTATCCCTAGAAGGTTTAAGTCGCTATTTCTCTTCAAATTTCCTTTTGCTATAATGGTAGATCCTGTTTCTGACTCAGGGTTCCTCGGAACCCTCGAGTCTCTTACACCGGGTCAGCAGGACAACCACCAAAAAAAACCCATGTCAACCGCATAATGACAAAATAAACCACTAATAACATAAGATTTACTAAACAAAATAAATCCCCTGTATGTTGAAGTGCTTTGCTACACTGTGGTTCAAATCTTTTTAATGTATCTCAATTTAAGCTAAAATAAAAGGTCAAAGATTGTTTGAGGATAGTTTTGAGCCAGGAATATGTTTCTGCAATCGGACAAATGATTCATTGTTCCTGAAATGAATTAATCACCCTGACCCTGAGTCATTTGTAATAGCACGTTCAAATTTTTACGATTTGCACATGGCCAATTAACCGTAGATCTATATGGCCGCCTGAGTTACGGGCACTGCATGTGGAGAACACAAGGAAGTTTGGGGGCACCCTCCAAGAAAATGTTGAAATGGTGCTTTTCTGATGTACGCTCTAAAAGGTTTTTCTTATGTCGCTAAAGCCCATGTCGAATTCAAGAAATCCCCCATGTCACTTACATGGCCATGTCCTATGTCAGATTTAAAGGGGCATTCTCACCACTCGCACTTAACCACATAGCAGACTAGAACAGACTAGAATTGTGAGTTGGAAACGCTCAGCGATGTCGCCATGTCTACCCAGTAAACATATAACGTTACCGGTATAGGCCTACACCATTTTATAGCGTTATATAACGTTATATGTCAACGTTTTCCTAAGGCTCTTTAGTATGACATAACGCTATGTAAAGTTTAAAACGTTATTTTGACGTAAAATAACGTTTTTTTGTGAGCTGGGTAGGCCCATCTCATACTTATATGCTTGTGTATATAATAGCCGATTGAGATGAGATGTTATTGCCAAATATAGCCTTAGGGACGAGTCATTTATTGCCAGCTGGGGAGGGCGGGGGGCTTAGTTGATAAAGGGTGTCATAATGAAAAACAAGCTCTTGGTGGGTGTGCCAAAAGAGAAGCTTCCATGCTGGGGGACTGTGGCATCCTGCTTTGCTGGATGTCTTGATACTTTGTATTATTATAAGTGATAACAACTCTGAATCTTGATCTCAGGATGTATTGACCGACCTCCGGTGTATCGCATAACACGCACGATGCACAGACAATTCCCAGACGCTTAGTACGCCTGTATCTCGCTAGATGGCGCTACCATAGCGGCGGCGTCTGTGATAGACGTTTCCCGCCCTGAGGCTGCAGCAGGGCTGCGTCATACGACATCTCCCTTTTTTAAGGAGTATTATGTTAAGACATACTTAGAAGTGTTCATGACATAATAGTTACTATGAAGTTACTCTCAAGTAAAGATATATATATGTATATGTATGTCTCTGGAAATAAGTCAGTTACATGTTCCTCAATGTTCAATGTAATAGTCAATGTTCAAATGCACTAGTCAATGTTCAAACATAATAGACAATGTTCTTTTGTCACTTTAGAATATTTCTGACTTATTAATGTATCTGAAAGAGAATAGTTATTAAACTTCTTCAATCAGTCTCTTGGTCGCGACTCTAGGTCTCGACGACTTCCTTGGTTCCGGATCAGGCACACGGGGTGTGGCACCTCGATCAGGAGTTGGTGGAGTTGGTGGAGGGACCACTGGAGGTATATCAGTGATCTCCACTGGAGGCATATGATCACTAGGCGGTGTGACCACTCTGGTAAGTATGGTGGTCGGATCAATGTTGTCATTTTGTCCGGGCCCGAGATTTCTCGTCATTCTACGGTTACGTCTCACTAGTCCATTCGGTGTTGAGATTATATATGATCTCGGTCCGGGGGCTTTTCCTATGACCTTCCCTTCCACTCGTAGGTCGGGTAGCCATGCTCGGTCTCCTGGTGACAGTTCGTCTGCTTCTGTGACTCGGTGGCGTTGGTTGTAGTTCACTGCCATCTGCTTCCGGTATTCCTTCTCCTTCCTTCGAACCAGCGCTGCATCTGGAATGCGCGGTTTAAGTTCATCCGGGTGACACGGCACCAGTGATTTTAGTCTGCGACCAATGTTCAGCTGAGCCGGGGAGAATCCTGACAGTAGAGGGGTGTTGCGATAAGAAATAAGGGCAAGGTACTCATCGTCAGCCTTATTAAGGATCGCTTTGATGGTTTGCACCGCTCTCTCTACTTCTCCGTTACTTTGTGCGTATCTTGGAGATGACGTGATGTGTTCAAATCCGTATTCTGCTGCAAAGTTTTTGAACTCCGCTGATGCGAATTGAGGACCGTTGTCGCTGAACAGTATGTCGGGTATACCTTGATGGAAGAATGCTCTTTTCATCTTCTTTACTGTCTCAGTGGTATCAACGTTCTTGCCAACTTGGCACACTTCCACGTCTCTAGAATAGTAGTCTATGATGAGGAGGTACATGGACCCCTTATGGTGGAAAAAGTCTGCTGCTACTCTAGACCACGGTCGTTCTGGGAACTCAGTTCCTTTCATCGGTTCGACACGTTCACGTCTGTACTTTTCACAAATGTTACAATTTTTCACTGTCTTTTCGATGTCTTTCGACATTCCTGGCCACCACACTGATGCGTTGGCATTCTCACGGGTCTTAGTGATGCCCTGATGCCCATCATGTAGATGGCGTAAAACGTCAATCCTCAGACTTGCTGGGATTACAAGCTGTTTTCCTCGAAGGAGTAGGCCATCATGAACTGTAAGGTTGCCCTGTTCGTTCCAGAACTTAACCAAAGGTCCATAGACGTCACGTCTGTTCTCCGGCCACCCATGTTCAATATGGTGTATCACTACCTTCAGGACATCGTCTTTCTTTAGCTCTGACCGTATCTCGTCGAGTCTCTGGTCAGATGATGGTAGACAGACGAGTACTGCTTGTACGTATGCGTCAGATTCCTTACGCAGTTCTTCTTGCTTATGAAGTTCTTCGCTCTCCAGCATATGCTCACCAAGAGGCGCTCTTGACAAGGTATCTGCGGTCATTAGACTTTTACCTGGCACGTGACTGACTGTGAAGTCGAACCGCATTAATCTCAGTCGGAATCTTTGGATCCTCACTGGCAGTTCGTCGATCAGTTTGGTTGAGAATAGTGGCACGAGCGGTTTATGGTCAGTCTCCACGTGGACTCGCATACCGATAACTAAGTTACTCCAGTGCTCGAGTGCCCATGTGGTCGCTAATGCTTCCTTCTCAATTTGCGCGTATCGGCATTCAGTCTTTGTCATTGACCTACTGGCGTATGCAACGGCTTTCAGTCTTCCATCTTTTTGACGTTGTCTCAGAACTGCCCCAAGACCGTAGCTACTTGCGTCTGCTGACACGATCGTTTCACTTTCGGGGTCATACAAAGCGAGAGCTTCGTCCGAAGCTAGTTCCTGTTTCAGTTTCTCAAACGCTTTCTTTTGTGGAAGATCCCAAGTCCATGCAGAATCTTTCTTGAGGAGATCTCTGACTGGTTTGGTGATTTCGGCAAGGTTTGGCAGGAATTTCATCTGTTGATTCACCATGCCGAGGAATCGTCGGACGTCTGGGACATCTTTGGGGTCTGGCATCTCTATGATGGCTTTGACCTTTGCTGGATCCTTCCTGATGCCATCGGCATCTATCACCTGACCAAGGTAGCGAAGCTTGGTTGTGGAGAACTCACACTTGTCTTGGTTTAGAGTGATGCCGCTCTCTTGGAGGCGGTTCAGCACTTTCGCCAAGCGTTCATCGTGCTCTTGTTTGTCCTTTCCAATCACAAGAATGTCATCCATGTGACACAACACTCCTTGTAGTCCAGTCAGTTCTTTGTCCATTCTCTTTTGGAAGTGTTCAGGAGCAGATGATATACCATAGGGAAGTCTCCTGAACATGTACCTTCCGAACGGTGTGATGAATGTCGTCAGCTTTGAACTCTCTTGAGTCAACAGTACCTGGTGGAAGCCAGAATTTGCATCTAGCTTGGAGAATACAGCTCCGCTTGAAATACACGCCAGGGTCTCCTCTACCTTTTTCATCTGGTAGAGTTCACGTCGGACGCCCTGGTTGAGTCTTGTCAAGTCCACACACAGCCGTAGGTTCCCGTTTGGTTTATGTACAACCACCATGGGTGCACACCAATCTGTTGGTTCGTCTACGGACTCGATAACTCCTGACTTTACTAATGCTGCGATTTCCTGCTCTACCTTTTTCATCAGAGGCTTTGGCACACTACGTGGAGTATAGAGGCAGAATGGTTTAGCATCGTCTTTGAGTCTTATAGCATATTCACCTTTCAGCTTACCGAGTCCTGTAAAGAGCTTCGGGTAAGCTTTGACCACTTCGTCCTTCGTATCCAACTTCGGGATTTCACTGTTCACGGCTTTGACCCTATAGGCGCCAGGGATGTTAGGTATCAGTCCTAGTTTCTCGATTGCAGGTTGTCCGAGGAGAAGCGATTTCACGCCTCCCACTACGTAGACGTCTTCGTGGACGGTAGTGTCTCCGCGACTCAACTGCATACGAGCACATCCTAACGTCTGTAACGGATGCTCGCCTGTAGCATACAGCGTCTTTCTTGTTGGTTGGATCTCTCCATAGGACTTCTTGTAGTATGTATCGGGCATCACCGATATCTCAGCTCCAGAGTCTATGTACCACGATAGAGTATCGGAGCCAGTTCCGAGTTTTATGTACCAGCCTTTGCTTGAACTCGATTTGTCGTCTGGGACGGATTTTGATGAAGCCGCATTTACTTCGCTCGTTACGCTGCCGATAAATACGTGCGACACTCCGTCATCGGGTATATCGTCTCCCGACCCTTCCTCTGCGACTTGAGAAATCCGGGCTCTTGAAGTACGGCAAACTTGGGAAAAATGTCCTTTTATTTTACACTTCTCACAGGAGTGATTCACTGCGGGACAATTTTTCTTCCCTTTGAGGTGTTCGGTACCACAGAATCCGCACTTGATTTTGTCACCAGTATTTCTCTTTTTCTCGGTTCTGCTCGGGTCCGGCTTCTTCTTGGCCTTGCTGTGGACTACGTCGATATTGGCACTCTTTGACTCTTGGAGCTCATAGCGCGTAGTCTCCTTTTGGTAGAGTATCTCTACTGTTCTCTCCAGCGTAAGCCCTGCACCGGCATCATAGAGCTTCGACTTTGCCGACTGGTCGGTACATGAAAATGTCAGTTTATCGCGCACAGCCTGGTCCATGTAGGTCTGTGGGAATTTGCATTCACCTGCACTCTTCTTGACTGTTAGCACCCATGACTCCAGAGTTTGAGATGGTCCCCTTTTGAGGGTGAACCAAAACTTTTCCCTTAGTAGCAGTTGGGGGTCCCTTTTTCCAAAATATTCTGTGTATTTTTGTAGCACAGTATCATAGTTATTTGGGTCCTCAGCTGGTATGGGAGCTTGTCCCTGGACTGGATTTGGATGTTGTGGGAGGAATACAAAACTGTCATAAATGTCTATCCCATCATCCCCAATATGATTCAGTAGGAGTCCCACCTTTTTTTCATTTGGCTCTGTGCTGGAGCCTGTGGCCTTGAGATATATCTCAAACCTTCTCTTCCACAGAGACCATGAATGTGATGGGTTACCCCTCTCAATTCTGAGGGTGTCTGGTGGTTTTACACTGTTGGCAGCCATTTCAAAATTGTCACTGCTTTTAATGTAGGCCTACTGACAGTCTATATTATACACACAATTAACAGCTTGGGTTCCTGGTAAATGCTCCTGGAGGTTTAACTTTTAGAAAAGTTCTCTACTCACAGATTCTTGAGAAGTTGAGTTCATCACTTTTCAACACCAACTTGAGTGTCTCACTTCAATTTGGCACTTTTCTTGTTGTGGGCATGGAAGATGACCTATTCTGACACCATGTGGCATCCTGCTTTGCTGGATGTCTTGATACTTTGTATTATTATAAGTGACAACAACTCTGAATCTTGATCTCAGGATGTATTGACCGACCTCCGGTGTATCGCATAACACGCACGATGCACAGACAATTCCCAGACGCTTAGTACGCCTGTATCTCGCTAGATGGCGCTACCATAGCGGCGGCGTCTGTGATAGACGTTTCCCGCCCTGAGGCTGCAGCAGGGCTGCGTCATACGACAGGGACGGGTCAAAATTCCACGCCAGACATAAATGTCTAAATAGGGGGGATACGCCTGCATCTGCCCCTGTTGCAATTCCTATCTCCAAATGATGCAGCATGACCACATTCCTTGCTCCAGTTGCTTTCTCAACACTAAGTCCCGACCCAGTTCTTAGTAGGCTATTGTAGTAATATCTATCTATCCTTCACCTGCCCCGCCCCCTGCAGGCCCGACTTGTTGCTGTTTAGTCTACCTGCATGCTGTTACCTGCACCATATTCAGGATTCAATATATATGCCCTACATAACCACATCCAGGACCAACGAGCATTTAGCTTATTTCCTGCTGCTTTTCGTTGGTATAAGTGAGTATATTTATATACCTTTTATGTGTATAGCCTATTTCAATATTAATGTGTAGATGGCATAGTTGTATTCTTCCAAGTAATCAGTTAAGCACTAGGCCTATATCTGACCTTACACTGTCTGTGTATGTGCCATGAACCCACTCAGGCTAGCAGTGGGGGCCAATCCTCACCCACCTGGAAGGACTGGGAGATACATACGTACATGTATGGCTCTAGACCCCTAAATTTGATATGGTGACATGGCCATTCCTTAAAATCGACATGCGATATGAGGCCTAGTGACATGGGATATGAGGCTTAAAAAGATAGTGACATGGGACATGGACAATTCTTAAAATCAACTTGGGACATGAGCATTATTATTAAATTGACATAAACATGCAAAATAGTCATTTCTTAAAATCAACATGCGATATGGGGACCCCCCCCCCCACCCTCATCAAAGGCCCCACATGTATGTGTGGTGAAGGGGTGTCACTAAGAAAGTCATTTCAGCTCCAATCTTTTTACAGCCATAACTTTAAACTGACATTGGAGTGGGGCTGGATATTTGTAAGGCATGGCTACAGATGTGTCTCTAGATTGCCTTCCTATACAACTGCAAGTGGCTGGGCATGATGTGATACTACAACCTATAAAGAAGGAACAGGTAAGATAATATCATACATTTGATGCATAATGATATGAATATGGACTTTGGTTCCCTATCAGGGAGCAGAATGAGGATCTTTTGAGTTTGGTAAAAACCAATCCCAGCTAGCATCCTGACGTTGGCCCAACGTTGGCTCAACGTAGGTGAGGGTTGCACTGACGTCAGCATGCTAACGTTGGCACAACGTATTTTTGGCCGGGGGCATTCCGTTTGAGCCAACGTCAGCATGCCAACGTTGGCCCAACGTTGGCCCAATGTTATGCCAACTGTCATATGTTGATAGTGTACCAACGTCAGATACAGATATTGACACAACATAGTTTTTGTCAGAGGTATTCCATTCTAACTTTGTATGATGCTTATATAGAGTATCAATCATCACTAAACTGTGATTTATTCTGCTAAAGACAAGAATCGGTTTAGAAACAACCATTTCTGTCTTTGAATTTCACCTTTATATCAGCTTAAAGGGGCCAGAAGTGATAGACAGCCATCCCATCCTTTAGACCTTATATACCTATACCATTACCTTAAAAAAGGTGTCCTCGTGGTAATGTTACTGCATTTTGTTATGTCACTCGGAGAGTTGGTAATTCAGTATGTTATAGCATATGAATGGAATATCCCTGGCTTTTAAAACCTATATAACACACATGGGGCCCAATTAATGGCCACTTATGATGAGAGATAAAGGATCTGCTGGGCAAAATCTCTTCTGACAACCTTCCATGCCCTCTAGTGGAGGTTGGACATGCAACGTTGGCCCAACATTAATATGCCAACGTTGTGCCAACGTTGGCATTTCAACGTTGGCACAACGTAGTTTTGGCCGGGGGCATTCCATTTGAGCCAACGTCAGCATGCCAACGTTGGGCCAATGTTCGGCCAACTGTCATTATGTTGACGTTGTACCAACGTCAGGCGCAAACATTCACCCAACATTGCAACGTTGGCATAGCATAAATTTCCAACGTTGGTACAATGTTGACATTTCAACGTTGGCACAACGTTAAATTATTGCCTGCGACGGTGCCAACCATTGCCAACGTTGGCCCAACGTAACCATGCTAGCTGGGATGGCAGTACATAGGCCTACTCCTGCACCAGGTTTAGACCAATATCAGAAAATATTAGGATCTATGAAATGAAAATCATTATTCATGTTACATAGTTATAAAGGGTGAGTAGATCCGATTACTTTTTTTTCTGTAGGCCTACTTATGCCATAAAAGCCCACAGAAAATGACTCAAGAACAATGGTGCTGACTCCCATACCACAGCCTCCAATCAAATTGACTCTAAAATAGTCCCAAAATGGCTTAGAATGATAATTCTTTTCAATGTTGGATAAACAATCTGGGGTCGGCCCTTTTTTTGCTAGATAGGGTGTGGAATACCAATTATGGGTGGGGAAAATATCCATTTCCAGTGAAAAACAATAATATTTCTGAATTGCCCAAATGTTGTAGCAGATTTGTCTATATATAAAGGAGGCAATGAACCATCACATTCCCAAATTTTGTGATACTAGGATTCTTACTTTTTTTTCTATGTAAGTTTGAAAAATACAATTACTAATGAAACAAAATTGTGTTACGTTCACCAGATATTATCATAAACATGAGAATAGTGAAATAATATGATGACAGTTTCAGTTATGAACTTGATTCACTGAATTAGGGCAAAAATGTGTCATTTCCTACCATGTAACAGGGTGCTGTACACTTTTTCTCTATTTTTAATTCCCCATTGTGATAGTTTGATAGCTAGAGTCAATTAAGGGCCAGTTGGTTTCTGTCTAAATCGAACCTATAATCTTTTTAAATAGGGAAAAGTACTAACATGGAAGAGTATTAAACTAGCTGTGAAACCCGGATGAAAGTATTCAAAGTGCTCTAACATATCTGAAGATATGTGACCAGACGAGGGAAAAGACTCCTCCAGGGGGGAAATTATTAATTAAAGTTGGTGTCATAATCTTGAAAATGAGACATTATGAGCTAATGAATTCCTGGTAGGTTTGTGGGAATCCCTTTTCAAACATTGGTACATACCACTAACTGAAAATGGTTAATAAGCTCTAAATGCATTTTATCCCATAGTAAATAATGATAATCATGAAAAAATCAGTTTTATTTAGAAATAATGGAATAAAATTGGATTCATTGGTCTAAATTTGCTTCTACATGGAATTTTTGCGTTCTGTTTTCAGTTTTGGGTAACCGATGGGACATTTTGATAAATTGGGATTATTACCTCTAATCTGGCCTTCTGGGATAGTTTCCATGGCAACCAGAAAGTGTCATATGTGCTAATTCTTCATAAAAAACGTTCCTTTTGCATTCCAAATATAGAAAGTTAGCATCAAGATGGAATAGTTTCTTGGAGATTATTGCATTCCACATAAAAAATGGTCCTAGAACATTTTATCATGTATTTTACACTCTTTTGCATCTATGGTGCCCCCTGGTGGCCAAAACTAGACCTAAAAATCCCGCCTGAAGGGGTCTTTTGCCTAGATGGGTCACATATTTTGTATTTTCTGCCATTCTATTGTGTATATTTTACTATTCAGAGGTGTTCAGTGGGATCTAGTGAACGTAACATAGCAGAAAAATAGAGGAATTATAATGAAATATTAGTCAATAATAGCATTGTTTTCAGTTGGTTGTGGTATAATACCTATGCAAAAAAAGTCACATAGTTCTAATTATTACATAAATCATGCACTCATCCACATACATCCTTGCTGATAGGTTTGTCAAACAGACATACATGCGGCCTATCAAAAGAAATTAACAAAAAAGGACATATTTTCGTGACAATTTACTGTCTCCGTGGAACCAAACATAATTCTAGTGAACGTAACATAATTCTAGTGAACGTAACATAATTCTAGTGAACGTAACATAATTCTAGTGAACGTAACATAAATTGATATCTTAATTTACAAAGACAAAGACATTGCACCGAGTTACGATTCTTATTGTATATGGGGCATGTTCTATGTAGGCACCACAAGGATATTTCTCTTCCTCCTTAGAGGACATTTAGGCTGATATTATTCAAAATGTTTAAATAAATCTAGTGAACGTAACATCAATCTGGTGAACGTAACAACCAGTGAAAACAGTTGTTTTTGCTTGTTAAATGTAAAATAGAAAAAATCTATCGATATGGGAGTGTAGAGCTCACACATACGCTTATCCAATGCAGGTAACATGTAATTATATGCAGTGGATAAAGACAAGGCGGTGAGGCTTCGCTGCTTTGCGACCACGATATGAGCTTTCAGAAATTGCCCACCTACCCATTTTGAAAATACCGCCCAGGGGGAGTAAATCAACATGGAGGTACCCTTTCTCTTATTGGTCCATTTCCAGGGGACCTGGGGATCCCCAGCGTGATTGGCTTAACACTGGGAGTCCCCCCGACAACCACTGAATGCACTCCACCCATTGGTGGAGTCTCAGATCCATTACAACAGCCATCCACCTCCCCCTGTATGGGATTGGTAGGTGGCTCAGAGAGCTGGTCTCTGATTGGTTGGTTCTGAGTTCAGGACTCACCACACTAATTCCCACTTGGGAATTCTTAGCAGTGGTTGGTGAGAGCCACACTAGATGTCCCCACCTGTGCCTCACTCAGTGTCCAGGTTGAGTGACTGAGTCAGGGCAGGTGGGTGACAGGCCTATACTTTACAGTATAGGTCTACCTAGGGTGGGTTGAGGGAGAGGGGGAATTTAACTCTCACTAACTAATATCCTTACAGGATGGTTAGTAGATGTGAGGGATATCGTGGTTTCGAACCTTACTGTTCTCATCAGGCCTACTTAGCGAATTATGTGGGTGAGGCACAGTACTTAGTGTTCACCTGGGGAAAAAAAGATAATTATAGGAACACGGCACCACTTCTGTCGAAGGGAGTGGGACGTGGCCCTACCACCTCCAGGGGGTAAGGGCTTGGTGGGTAATCTGAGAGCTCATAAGCAGAAGCCGATTGAAACTCACAAGAAACATTTATGTTTTCAATTTTCGTCCCACCCTAAAGAGGGTTATAGAAAAAAATGTATATGCAGGATTTGTATAATTAATTACCTTTTCAAGAAATTTGGCTTAAACAGGTCATTTTGAATTCCTTCTTTGGGCTCTAATTTCACCAAGAAAATGATCAATTGTCTTAGTTTTTATCATTCTCCCCAAGAGTATAGGTGTCCGGGATATGCCTAATGGCACAAAACATCCATCTAGTGTAATATTTTTCCAAAAAATTCAAGTGTTTAAAAAGATATATGAGATTAGGAGAATTATTGCTATTTTTGTAATTTAAACAAATATTTAAAAAGAAAAAAAAATTAAATATTGAAATAAATGGTGTTATGAAGAAGTATCATTTGTATGCAACACATATGAAGCAAAAAGTGTAAATGTAATATCATTGGGAGAAAATTTCCGTTAAAATCAGATTTTTTCCAGGGGACATCGAATTTTTGGTCATTTTTTCCCTGAAAAGTAGCTAAAATCTGAAAGAATCATGAAATTATAATTAATATGCATATTTTTTCTATTAGTTCTCATTGGGCTTTTTGCAATTATGTAGTTATCCCAATACATTCTCTTCATTTAAAATGATTATTTTTAAAAAATAACTCAATTTGTGAACTGGACATTTTCTGGACCCCCACCCCAATACATATTTTTATGATACATGTGCTTCTTTACTCCTGCGTTATTAGAGCCCAGGGACATATAATATTATAGAAATCACACACAATCAATCTTTTTATTAATGTACTAGGTGGCTGAGGCATACCAGTTGGTGTGTGCTGAGGCTCAACTCGGCCAAGATGTTGGCACAGACCAGTTTGAATCTGAGGAACATCTCTGGTGTTTCTGGAAGTCAGTTCCTAGTTTTAGCATCACTGAGACAGCTACTGGGAAGTTGTATGCCTTCATAGTCATACGCCCCTCCCTGTACTGTAGGTCTGCTGATACTGTCATGGCTGATGGTATCATTATTTGTGATACTAGAGTCAAGGATCACACCTGGAGGATATTGGTGCAAGTGACACAAAATCTGGCCACTGATATTGGTTATGAGGTAACATATCATCATCCTTAAATATGTTACACATGTTCGATTAGTGATATCAGGAATTATTATTAGCCATCCAATACGTTAAACATAGATATTTTCGCTGATAATATAAATTTTGCTATAGAGTACAATTCCGCACAGATTTAACTTCGTGGTTTTTGATATAATTATGGTAGTTTTACAATTATATTGGATAAATATTAGGTCTGTACAATTTCTGAATATTATGTTCAACTTTTACTTTCCCCCCATCTTAGCAATGAAGAGTGATGTTTGTGAATTGATTATGGTAATTTACTATGTACTATTGGTATTTCCAAAAACAGCTAAGTTTTACAATATGTTGTGCTTCTGCCCTCATTTTATCAAAACTAAAGGGGCTCCTAATTGAGGCATTTAGAGGAAGTACCTTTTTACCAGTCCTGGCAAAAGAGGGCTTCACCGTGATTGGCTGCATTCCAAACAGTGGCAAATTGGTGAACAGAGGCTGGACAGACAGTGTGGTCACGTATAAAGGTTTACAACCACCGGAAAATAAGGTGATATTGTATGAAATCTAGTTTGGGATTACTATAAGTTGGTTATTGACTCAGGGTAAACTGAGTAATACTAAACGACTGAACCATGTTTTAAGATGTTTTTGTAACATAGGAGAATGCCTATCATTCAGCCTGTGTTATAGATAGACATCAGATGACCAAAGGGATGGATGGGCAAGATCGGGGGACAAATGTTTCCTTTCGAAAAGAAATCTGAAATGTGTTTCCTTCACCCTATAATTGGCCTGCAATCTTCAGGTACTGATTTCTCTCTTTTCCATAAACTCTTAAGTATTCTTAAATTGCTACCCTCTAAATGAAAGCCACATAGGCTTCAGTGTTAAAGCAAAGATAGAAATCACTAATTTTGCCAAAGTCCCCCATATTTCTCTCTTTACACACAGAAATGTCATCTTCTACAGTGGAAATACCCTCAAACACACAATAAAAACCATCTAAAATGTTTAAATCAAATTAAATTAAAAGTTCCCAACACAGAGCACCACCAAAATTTTTTTTAGTTCCTCTAGTGACCGTCCTCCAAAGGGTGGCGCCACCCCTACTTCTCGTACACTCCGAGAAGTCCACGATACAACACGAGAGGATAAAAGGAGCGTCCAGAGCAGTTCAAAACTGTACCACCCATATCGTCGCCGTTTATTGTCCGATCGACTGGCTTTTTGATAGGGACAGAAGGCGGTACATGCCCGCAGCCTGCAACCGTCGCCCACACCCACCTGCACAACCACACCCACCTGCTCTCCCACACCCACCTGCTCACCCACACCCACCTGCTGGCCTGAAATGGAATAACATACATGTATGACACATGACATTAGGGTACTTTTTAACAAGGAGTTCATTTCTGATGCCAGAATGGACCAATGCATGATTATAACGGAGTACTATATCTAAGTGCATGATAGGCTACAGATTCAGCTTACCCTGAGTCATCTGTGAGGCCACTCACACGCTCAATCTTTCATAGCACTTTGGCATTGTTGACTCTCCGTTCTAGCTACAAATAGTAAACAATTTTCCCTGCAAATCCAGATGTATAATATGTAGCCTGTTCTCCATGATGCATGAATGTAGCCCTGGAATATGACTTGCAAGAGCTACATTCAAGCATAGTGCCAGCCCAATACAGGCCTGATAGACTCCCAATAGGGTCATAATGCTGCATGATGCACAACAACTGTACCAAAAACTGATATATTCTGGGTTATTCTTAGAATTTGGCCAAAAAAGGAGGGCTGTGCTTTTCAGGGGATGTATGCTTCTTACATCAAATATGCATTGTTTACTCTTTTGAGGAAAATCAAGACAATGGAATAAATATATACATATCAATAGAGCACTGTAGATCAAATACTATTAATAGAAAGTAGTTAAAAGAATGATATGATAGACCCTACATCGTAAATATGAACATGATGTATTATAAAACATTAATAGCATATATTTCCTCACATTGCCTCCTCTAATGAGAGTTTTTATCAATTCCAGGAAAAACGTTACAATAACCAGGAACATCCACCCAGCAAAATATTGAATGATGACTGGTGGCCCATGCTTTCCTTTGTGCAGAAGCCACGGCTGACATACTTACCATGCCGCTATATGCTACCAATGGGTAAAGAAGTGATCTTGAGGTACATCCAGGAAGCTGATATACCTCATATTTATGGCATGTACAAGAAAGCAGCGAAAAATGTTCAAGGTTACGGTAAAAATGAGTTTAAGTCCTTGGAGGCATTTCGCTTTTCTGTAATTGATCATGGCCATGCCTTTGTTGTTGAGGATCCAGAAACTTCAACAATCCTTCAGCAGATAAGTATCACACCTAATGTTGTCTGTCGCTCTGTTGATCCAGTAAATGTTGATTGCTTCTCTCTGGTTAATGAGAAATTCCGAGGGAGGCAGTTGGGAAAGGAGGGGATTCGGTTAACACATAGGCTGACACTGGACCTTGGTTACAAAGCAGCATTGGGAGACTGTCTGGCTGAAAACTCCCACATGTTACATCTCCTGAGGAAGCTTGGACAAATTGCTGTGGCACAGATTCCTAAAGCTACCAGTGGTAAAGATGGGAAGCTAATAGATACTGTCTTCATGTACAAAGACGTTGAAGACAAATCTGAATTTGTTGCTAAACTGTAGTGTCATGACTGAATGGAGAATCTTCCAAACCTCTCACCAAAGCTTGTCCTTATTTTGCATCACCTGATATAGGCGTCATTATATATGCACTGTTTAGTCGAAAAAAGTGTGGAGCAAACTTTTTTTTCATACAAAACTTATTTCAATCCAGTTGTATTTTTAATGTGATACTGATCTGTTACAAAGATTATCACTCTTAGTTAAGAAAGAAGCATCAAATACCACCTAACATCATGCAACTGATACAACATACTTAATAAGAGCCTTTTTGCCTTCATCTCATACCCCCAACCAAGATCTCTCACTAGATTCCAGATTCTTTGCAATTATTTAATTAATGTAAAAATATTTTTAAAATATTTCAAACAAATCTAGCTTATTGTTGAAAGGTTTTCTTGAGTTGATTTACAATGTATGACATACATGTGAAGTGATCCATTACTCACTGTGTAGATAAGATAAGATGTAGTGTATATTTTATTGGTGACTATAGCAATAAAAGGACTCCTTTTTTTGGGTAGTAATTTGTTCTAAGAGGACTTTGCTAGGCCTACATTCAGGTTTAAGAGATAAATGAAGTCTAATGTATTCTACTTTGTCTTACAATATTATAAGAAATAAAAACATAGCCAAGCTTATAATTATTTGCCATGCTACAATTGGTAAAGACTTACAGGCCGCATGAAGAAGTGGAATCAATTTCAACAAAACATTGCAAACTCTGAATCCAAATCCATCCACCTTCCGATGTATTAATTGTCACCAATAAACAATTCAACTCAATTTCGTCTTGTCTTCTTTTCTCTGATGTAACATCAACTTCAGTTTTACAGGAAAATCACCAATATGTTTGATGTGTGTAAGGTCAGATATTCATCTCCATAGCCATGAGCCTAGACTATAATTACAGTTAACTCTCACCTCACGATGACCCCTCTAATCACGGTCGATTTGAAAAGAACCTACCCTGTTTCTCTTTATTTTGATGTAAAATTCTTCCTCTTAAACGGCCACCCCATCCACTAAAACCTAACTCCCAGGCTCTCAGGACCACCCCTCTACCACGACCATCTGGCCATTACGACCCTACTGGGGAAGTAACAATTATTTATCCATTTGTTTTATCTTTTTTAAATCTCTCCAATGCAACCGACCCTTTAATGCAACCACCCCACATTGCAGCCACGTCAGGTCAAAAGTATGTTCCTCCAGATCACATAAAGAGAAACAACGAAAAGCACAAATTGTATTATACAGTTTTAATGAAGTTATTAGTCCTGTGCAGGCATACATTAAACCCAGTGGTTTGTGCACAATACAAGTGTTCGCAATGCGTTCTATAAAAATATACCCAGCCAACTACCGCATTCTAGAGGCTTTTCCAAAGCTTTACTGCTTGTAATGATATGCTTGCATACACATTTTCTTTTAAAATATATTATATATTCTTATGGTTATAATGACAACTCATAATATTACCTTTCAATTCTCCTGCCATTTAATATGTACAATTCAAAAGTTTCTTATATTGAATTTCTTGAAAGCCAATAACACAAAATGTTACTTCTTGAGTAGGAAATTATTTTCTGAATTCCAAATAGGAGGTATTGTATTGAAAGTGTGCCAGTGAAACATCAAAATTATATTAATCTCAAACTCCATATCAAAAGGTCCCAGTGATGTTTTAATTGAGTGGACTCTGATGTGACCTCTATGCTGACTTTGACCTTACATATGCTTTGTAGTTCAGACTGAAAATTTACTCACTGTCATGGCTTGGTAGATGTTTCGCTGCTACAAGGCCCCTGCCGCCTATCATAAAGCAAGCATGTATAGACATTGAATGACACTTAAATAAAAGGAGCCTCATTGATTCTGTGTTTTCGTCCAGCTCTGTAGGAAATGTAGTGGTGATTATTCACCCCTTTAAGGGCAGCATGATACAATAAGGTTCCTGCTTTTTTCTTGTCATGTTGCACAGAAGCACTGCTGTACCTCACCAGCACTGCATTGGTGCATCATGCCAACCTTTTGGGAATAGATTAACCCTTTAGGGTAGGCATAAAGCATGAATGCTCAGGTGAATTACTCGCCTATGCTGTATTCTTGCAGCATGACGATAAATAAGCATAGTGCATAAAGCGCCACACTGCCCTTAAAGGGCTAACAGGGCATGTTCAACATGGCAACTCTTAACCCCTTCACCACTTGATTTCTTGTAACCCAATGCAATTTGTGCAAAATATTGGCTTACCGCGTGGAAAGGATTAAAAATGAGTCATTGGGACTTATTAATGCAGTAGTTTATACAGGATGAGGGTGACAGTTTACAAGTAATGGTAATACTTTATATCTTAACCCCACCACCACCAACAACAAACATGCTTTCTTAGAGGTCGGGGGAGGCAAGTTGAGAATTCAAGCCTTATAAGACAGTTGCTACCAGAAAGTGATATTTTACTGAAAAGGGGGTGAGAAGTGACTCAGAGGTAGGGCGTTCATCTGGCAGCCACAAGAACGTGGGTTCAAGGCTCAGCAGCACCCTGCTGCTTGGGCTGTGACCTCCCGCCTCCTGTAGTAGACATAGGCCTACAGCATATCAAAGGCCTGGCATCTCACACTATGCCTATTTAGTGTGGGATGTAACCTTAGTTTCTTGAAACAAAACAAAAAAGAGAATTTGTGAGTCCTTATCAGAAAATCAATATGGCTTCAGAACTGGACTTGAAACAGCTGAGG
This sequence comes from Harmothoe impar, assembly GCA_947462335.1. Lineage (NCBI taxonomy): Eukaryota > Metazoa > Annelida > Polychaeta > Phyllodocida > Polynoidae > Harmothoe > Harmothoe impar. The sequence goes on along the minus strand of OX381721.1, from coordinate 7,087,477 downwards.
CAATATATGATTTCACAGAAGACCTAAACACAGCCCTAGACAGACAGGAAGTGGTAGCTGCGGCTTTTGTGGACATTAACCCTTTAAGGGCCGCTGCTGCCCCTGGGCAGCATCTAAAATACCCTTGAAAAACCGCTGCTGCCATAGGGCAGCAATAGTGCGGCCCTATGGCAGCATTACCACTGAATTATAGCTCCTGTTATGAAAGAAAGAATAGGAATTTTTGAATCAATCCAAAAATATTTAACATGTATACCACATCCCCTTGTCAGAAAGGTGTAAATTATGTCTCCAATACAATTTATTCCACTGCTTAGCCACTATCACAGGGAGCACATACTTGCAAAATTATATTCTCATGGGTAAGGGCCGGTGGTTAGGCCCAAATCATATTTTTCAAGGCCAGCAGGGAAAGGGTAGCCTTTGACTGTGTCAGTCATAATATTCTCCTAAACCTGCTTAAGACAGCTGGTACTGAAATACATATATTAAACTGGTTAGCCTCATACCTTACGGGCAGGAAACACCAAACTTTTGCAAATGGGGATACATCGGATAAAGTTGAGATAAATTTTGGGGTTCCCCAAGGGTCGGTCCTGGGACCCACGCTTTTTATATACTATGTAAATAAAATAGCCGACATGCACACAGACATTAAAGTAAAAATGTATGCTGATGATGTTGTGATATATGCAACTCATAAAAACTCGTCTGACGCAATCAAAAGACTAGAGGCAGGCTTGGATGACCTGGACTCAAAATGCAAAATGCTAGGCCTCACGATAAACCAGGATAAATCAAAGTATATGTGGGTCTCTACAGCCCAGTCAAGGAAGTGCTGCCCCAAGAAGAAACCTAAGATCTCGGGGAGATCACTTAAAAGGGTGGAAAATTTTAAGTATTTAGGGGCAATAATCGATCAGCACCTCTCTTTCAAGCCCCATGCTAGGAAGATACTAAATGAAGTCAAACTTCTCAACTTTAAGCTATGGAAAATAAGAGAAAATCTGCCAATGCATGCAGCAATATTACTTTATAAGCAAACCATCCTCCCACATTTTGATTACTGTTCATTTTTAGTGGATGGATCGACAGTAAATCTTTAAAAAAAAGAATACTGTGAACGTAGATATTTTCGATGGTATAAATTTTCGTAGATTTTATCAAATGTACCATTTCGCTGGGATTTAAATTCGCGGATTTTGACATATGGTATACCTACAACTACATAGGACAAATTTTCGCTCTGTACATACTTTCGCGGATTTTAAAATCTGTGAAATCTGCGAAAATATGTACAGCGCGAAATAAAATACGTTTACAGTACAAGCCGCCCAAAATAGAATACTTAGATGTGTTTTGAAAGTCATAATAGGACAAGAATCTACCAAGGATATACATACACTATGTAAGGCCCCACTACAAAAGCAAAGGAGGAAGGAACTGCTAACTAACTGCAAACTCACGACTTTGCAACAATTAAAAGTGAAAAAAATGTCAATAAAAAATATTTTCATTCTAATTGTTTCTGAATTGCAATGGAAAATATGGGTCTTTGGGAACATGCACATAAAATTTTGTGATATAGCTATAGATATTTCTTACTGTATTGTAGCCATGAAAATACCATGTAAAATCATGATTTTTCATGGTTTCCACAAAATCGGACATTTTTCATACAAAATGGCTGGTTGCTAAGCAACCATTTGAGATAGAAGAAAATGGATAGCTCCATTGGAATCCTTGACATCGATTTAGGGGGGGTAGGTACTCTTATATTATTATAAGACAAATATTAACAACATTATGAGCTGCCATATTGTAATATCTTCTATGCTCAATATGGCTCCATATGGATGCGTAACGGACGTGTAATGGACACCTTAACATGGTCATTTTGTGACATTGGCTTTAAACAATTGAAAAAAGGTGAAAAAATGCAAATATCTGCATGCAAATGGTGTTTATTAATATCAGAAAAAAAATTCCAATCATTCTAGCCCATTTTCAATTATGTATTATCATGTTGTATATTTTTAAATATTTATATAAGAAATAAAATGAGAGCATTTTAATGTCTTTGAATTATAATAGATTTTTCTGTGAAACATGGAAAAGCTAAAAGAAATACCACAGAAGTTTGAAAATCACATCCCTCAAAAGGGGAGATCACAAATTTTGTTTGAAGAAATAAATATGTATGATAACTTGAATCATTCTAATAAAATATTGGATGTAAAAAAAAAATCCACTTTGTGACATCTGGGTATAGCTATTCTGTGGTATTCTCATGAGCATGAGCCTAACTAGTATCCCTGATGTACAAGAAAAACAAAAAAGAACCCGCCTCTCCTACATATGGGAGGACTAGAAGTGACCATAAGTCCAATTTCAAGTTACCGGCTCCTAAGCTGACATTATTTAAGAAGAGCCCCATATACAGGGGTAAAAAGCTGTGGAATAAGTTGCCACACTTCATTCAGCTATCTGAAACTAAGGAAATATTTAAAACAAGAACCAAACTTTGGTTTGGAACAAATATGAAAGGGAAAAGGGCTCAGCTCTTGGGAAAGAGGAAGAGTAAACAACCCCCTTAGACAGGATATAGTCGTGCAGACCCTCCACTATTGGCAACAGGCACGGCATACAGGCTATTACCCCCTATGTGGTACCAGCTCCAAGATGGATAAACTCTCCCTTTGCAGGAAGATGGACAAAGAAGGACCTTTCCAAGATATGCAAACGTCATCTATGATTTCTGACGCATCATTTATTGCCAGCTGGGGAGGGGGGCTTAGTTGATGATGGGGGTCATAATGAAAAACAAGCTCTGGGTGGGTGTGCCAAAAGAGAAACTTCCACGCTGGGGGGGGGGGGGAGCGGGTCAAAATTCCACACCAGACATAAATGTCCAAATTGGGGGATACCCCTGCATCTGCCCCTATTGCTATTCCTGTCTCCAAATGATGCAGCATGACCACATTCCTTGCTCCAGTTGCTTTCTCAACACCACAATGTCACGACCCAGTTCTCAGTAGCTACATGTAATATCTATTTAAAACTCCTTCACCTGCTCAGCCCCCTGCATGCCCTACTTGTTGTTATTGACTGAATCTACCTGCTGGTACCAGATTCAGGACTCAGTATATATGCCCTACATAACTACCTCCAGGAACAGCAAGCATTTAGCATATTTCCTGCTGCCCTTCTTTGGTATAATGAGTAGGCCTATATTTTGTATACCTTTTATGTGTATAGCCTATACATTAATGTGTAGATGGCATAGCAGTTTTCTTCCCAGTAATAATCTGTTAAGCACTAGGCCTAGTATATCAGACCTTACACTGTGTGTGTATGAAATAGCAGTGAGGTCATGGCCCCACTCAGGTTAGCAGTGGGGGCCAATCTTCACCCACCTGTGACCTCGAAGGACTGGGAGAGACATACATACATGTATGTGTGGTGAAGGGGTGTCACCAAGAAAGTCATTTCAGCCCCATTACTTTACAGCCATAACTTCATATTGACATTGCCAGCAGTGGGGCTGGGTGTTTGTAAGGCATGGCTACAGATGTGTCTCTAGATTGCCTTCCTATACGGCTACGAGTGGCTGAGCGTGATGTGATACTACAACCTATAAAGAAGGAACAGGTAAGATATCATACATTTGATCCATAAAGATATGAATATGGACTTTGGTTCCCTATCAGGGAGCTGAATGACTGAGGATCTTTTGAGTTAGGCAAAACCAATGGCAGTACATATGCCTACTCCTGCACCAAGTCTAGACCAATATCAGAAAATATTAGGATCCTCCATGAAATGAAAATCATAGTATCATTTCAAACTGCTTAGAATTATGTGCTCATCATCAACCAGGCCAAAATGTGATTCATGTTACATGGGTATATAGGGCGAGTAGATCAGATTTTTTATTCTTTAGGCCTACTTATGCCATAAAAGCCCACAGAAATTGACTTAAGAACAATGGTGCTGACATCCATACCACAGCCTCCAATCAAATTGACTCTAAAATGTGTAGAGGCAAGGGAAAAGGATACTCCAAGAAAAAAGTGATAATTACACTTGAAGATATTAATTCTGGTTTTTGAGGAATGGCTTCATGAATATGTGTGGGCATTGCCCTATCAAAAATCCCAATAAGCTCTAAGTCTCATAATTATTTTCCCAGATATTCCTATCTAATTAGCATAATGATGATAATGAGAAATATATCTTACATTCTCATTTTTTTAGTCATAAAATTTGATCTAGGAATGGTAATTTTATTCTGTTTTGACCATGGTAACCTCCATGAATCATTCTGTCAAGGTGTATCTTTAATTTTTCTATTTGGAATGAAAATCATGTTTCAATGGCAACACATATCAACAAGGACACCCATTTAGGCCTTAAAATGTCTTTTTACATTCCAAATTATAGAGGCTTTTCACCAGAAATGGAATGTTTTGTGTATTCCCATTTTTTCTACAAAAAGAAGTACCCTAGAGCAATTTTTACCCTTTTTCTATCATTTAAGGCCATAGTGGCGCCCCCCTGGTGGCAAAAATCGGAACTAATCCCGCACGGAGTATCCTTTCTGCTTGGCTGCTCACAAATAGTCCCAAAATGGCTTAGAATGATAATTATTTTCAATGTTGAATAAACAATCTGGGGTCGGCTCTTTCTTGCTAGATAGGGTGTGGTTTACAACTATAATCAGTGAAATATGAAATTACATTTTTGTATTTATTCTGCTTGTTGAAGCAGCACACTAGTGCTCCTGTGTCTTAGTCGACAGAATTTCTGGAAAATATGAGTCTTGTTTTCCACTTGACTCCAGCCTTTCTGTGATCAATACATGTGCTAATCAGTTACAATAACAGTAGTTTTGTCTATATCTCTAAAGGTTGCTGTATGCATGAATTCATGGTATACCAATACATATTTTTATTGACTCAGGGTCCCCCCTGAGTCAAGTGAGACGATTCTGGACACCTCTTTTCTTTGATAAAATGAAATTGCTCCCATTTGGTCAATATTTCACTCTTTGCATCCTGCATGGTCTCAATAAATCACTTTCCTCAATATCTATCTAATGGTGTATTTGTTTTTCACAAATTCCTACTATAACCCCCCAAAAAACGAAAAAATAATATTAGGCCGTAATTGGTGGTAATTTGCTTCAGCGTAGAGCTCTATGGGAGCGCGAAGATAACCGACAACCCCAAATTTGGATATTTTGTGACAACCAATGCTATCTCTATGGGAGGGGTAGGTGCGACGCTTTTTCTCAGACATCTATCAAACACTTAAGTACTAGAGGTAATTTACAGGGGAGGTTACTAACTTACTTGCTATTATTTGTGTAACAGTGATAACCCTGATTCACTTTGCTCTGACAATGCACATATGGCTCAAACTCACGACTTTGCAACAATTAAAAGTGAAAAATATGTCAATTAAAAATCTTTTCATTCTCATTATTTCTCATCTGCAATGGAAAATATAGGTCGTTGGGGACATGCACATACAATTTTGTGATATAGCTATGATTATTTCTCACTGTATCATGACCATGAAAATACCATGTAAAATCATGATTTTTCAAGGTTTCCACAAAATCTGACTTTTTTCATATAAACTGGCTGGTTGCTAAGCAACCATTCAAAATAGAGAAAAATGGATAGCCTCATTGGATTCCCTGACATCGATTTAGGGGGGGTAGGTACTCTTAGAATTATTATAGGACAAATATTAACGACATTATGGGCTGCCATATGTTAATATCTTCTGTTGTCAATATGGCTCCATATGGCGCCATATGGCGTAACGGACGCGTAACGGACGCGTAACGGACGCGTAACGGACACCTTAACATGGTCGTTTTGTGACATTGACTTTAAAATATTGAAAAAAGGTGAAAAAATGCAAATATCTGCATGCAAATGGTGTCTATTAATATCAGAAAAAAATGTCCGATCGTTCTGGAACATTTTTAATTATGCATTATCATGCTCTATATTTTTAAATGTTTATACAAAAAATAAAATAAGAGCATTTAAATTGCTTTGAATTATAATGGATTTTTTCTGTAAAACGAGAAAAAGCTAAAAAATATCATAAAAGTTCTAAAATTACATCCCAGAAAAGGGTAGAACATAAAGTTTGTTCCAAGAAATGAAAAGGTAGGCTAACTTAATTAATTCTAAAAAATTCTCGAGGGTCAAAAAAAAAAGTTACTTTGTGACATCTGGGTATAGCTATTCTGTGGCATTTCCATGAGCCTGAGCCATATCGTTACAAAGACTATATGGAAATGTGAGTACCCCCCCTCCCTCTGCTAGATATGTAGGCAGTGGTAATTGACTGGGGGAGTTAATCATCTGTCACACACGCCGCCCCGTGGCCGGCCGACACGGCGAGACAGAACTGGAGATGGTGTCGCTGCTGACGCTCCGATCGACTCGCTTTTTGGCCGAGACGTAAAACGGCGGTTACGTGCCACCAGGCGCTGACGCCGACAGCCACCTACTTGCCCAGACGCACTTGCTCGCCCACACCCACCGGCTCACCCACACCCACCTGCTCAGCTGAAATATGATCACATACTAGTGTGACACATGATTTGAGGGTAGTTTTGACCCAGGAATACATTCCTACTCTCAGAATTGACAAATAATTCATTGTTCCTGAAATAATATTTACGGATTCAGTTGTTTAGTCCATCATTTCAATCATTTTATCACCCTGACCCTGGGTCATCTGTGATGTTAATCACATGTTCAATCTTGTTACATGTGCTTCTTTACTCCTGCCTTATTAGAGCCCAGAGACATATATATTATAGAAATCACATACAATCAATCTTTTTATTAATGTACTAGGTGGCTGAGGCATACCAGTTGGTGTGTGCTGAGGCCCAACTCGGCCAAGATGTTGGCACAGACCAGTTTGAATCTGAGGAACATCTCTGGTGTTACTGGAAGTCAGTTCCTAGTTTTAGCATCACTGAGACAGCTACTGGGAAGCTGTATGCCTTCACAGTCATAGGCCCCTCCCTGTAATGTAGGTCTGCTGATACTGTCATGGCTGATGGTATCATTATTTGTGATACTAGAGTCAAGGATTACACCTGGAGGATATTGGTGCAAGTGACACAAAATCTGGCTACTGATATTGGTTATGAGGTAACATATCATCATCCTTAAATATGTTACACATGTTCGATTAGTGAATTATTATTAGCCATCCAATACTGTAAACATAGATATTTTCGCTGATATAAATTTTCACATATTTGCTATAAAGTACAATTCCACACAGATTTAACTTCGTGGTTTTTGATATAATTATGGTAGTTATACAATTATATTGGATACATGTTAGGTCTGTACAATTCCTGAATATAATGTACAACTTTTAATTTCCCCCCATCTTAGCAATAAAGAATGATGTTTGTGAATTGATTATGGTAATTTACTATGTACTATTGGTATTTTCCAAAAACAGCTAGGTTTTACAATATGTTGTGCTTCTGCCTCTATTTTATCATAAATAAAGGGGCTCTTAATTGAGGCATTTAGAGGAAGTACCTTTTTACCTGTCCTGGCAACAGAGGGCTTCACCGTGGTTGGCTGCATTCCAAACAGTGGCAAATTGATGAACAAAGGCTGGACAGACAGTGTGGTCACGTATAAAGGTTTACAACCACCGGAAAATAAGGTGATATTGTATGAAATCTAGCTTGAGATTACTACTAGTTGGTTATTCACAGCACCTTGGCATTGTTGACTCTCTGTTCTAGATACAAATAGTAAACTATTTTTTCCTGCAAGTCCAGATGTTTAATGTGTAGCCTGTTTTTCATAGTGCATGAATGCAACCCTGGAAAGTGACTTACAAGAGCTATATTCAAGCATAGGCCCAGCCCAATACAGCAGGCCCGGATTCAGAAGGGGGCGGACCCGGCGTACGCCCCCTATTTTCCTGTTTATTTCAATGTAAAATTTGTCAATACCTCCAGTACATTGCCTATTTCACGCCACCCTTTCCAAAATTCCTGGATCCGCCCCTGATACAGGGTTTATAAACTCCCAGTGGGGTCATAATGCTGCATGAATGCATAACAACTGTAACAAAAACTGAGCTTTTTTGGGTTAGTCTTAGAATTTGGCCAAATAGTAGGTCTGTTCTTTTCAGGGGATGTATGCTTCTTACATCAAATATGCATGGTTTACTCTTTTGAGGAAAATCAAGATCTTAAATATCTTAAATATGAACAAGATGTATAATAAAACATTGATAGCATATATTTCCTCAAATTTCCTCCTCCAATGAGAGAAAAATTATTTTTTGTTTTTATTAATTCCAGGAAAAAAGTTACAATAACCGGGCACATCCACCCAGCAAAATCTTGAATGATGACTGGTGGCCTATGCTTTCCTTTGTGCAGAAGCCACGGCTGACATACTTACCATGCCGCTATATGCTGCCAATGGGTAAAGAAGTGATCTTGAGGTACATCCAGGAAGCTGACATACCTCATGTTTATGGCATGTACAGGAAAGCATCAGAAAATGCTGAAGGTTATGGTGAAGGCGAGTTTGAGTCCTTGGAGGCATTTCGCTCCACTGTAATTGACCATGGCCATGCCTTTGTTCTTGAGGATCCAGAAACTTCAACAATCCTTCAGCAGATAAGTGTCACACCTAGTGTTGTCTGTCGCTCTGTTGATCCAGTAAATGTGGATTGCTTTTCTCTGGTTAATGAGAAATTCCGAGGGAGGCAGTTGGGAAAGGAGGGGCTTCGGTTAACACATAGGCTGACACTGGACCTTGGTTACAAAGCGACATTGGGAGACTGTCTGGCTGAAAACTCCCGCATGTTACATATCCTGAGGAAGCTTGGACAAATTGCTGTGGCACAGATTCCTAAAGCTACCAGTGGTAAAGATGGGAAGCTAATAGATACTGTCTTCATGTACAAAGACTTTCAAGACAAATCTGAATTTGTTGCTAAACTATAGTGTTGTGACTAAATGGAGAATCTTCTAAACCTCTCACCAAAGGTTGTCCTTATTTTGCATCACCACGGTGCTGTTTCTTCACAAATTCATGGACATCCGCAAATTTGCGGAATGCACATTCCATAAATTTGCGGAGCTCCCCAAATAAATACGGACGTCCGTATTTGTATGCTTAAGTACTAGAATCGATTTAAATCTACATTTTTATTTTTTCCACAAATTTATGGAATGTGTATTGCGGACCTCCGCAAATTTGCAGAGAAACAGCACCCTGCTATAGGCTTCATTATATGCACTGTTTAGTCGAAAAAGTGTCGGAACAAACCTTTCTTTTATACAAAATTTATTTCAATCCAGTTGCATTTTTAATGTGATACTGATCTGTTACAAAATTAATCACTCGTAGTAAAGAAAGAAGCATCAAATACCACTTTACCTCATGCAACTGATACAACATACTTAATAAGAGCCTTTTCGCCTTGCTCTCATACCCCCAACCAAGATCTCTCACCAGATTCTTAGCAATTATTCAATGTAAAAATATTTTAAACAAATCTAGCTTTATTGTTGATAGGTTTCCTTGAGTTGTTTTACAATGTTGTCATACATGTGAAGTGATCCATCACTCACTGTGTAGATAAGATAAGATGTGGTATATATTTTATTGGTGACTATCCCAATAAATTGACTCCTTTTTTGAGTAGTAATTTGTTCTAAGAGGACTTTGCTAGGCCTACATTCAGGTTTGAGAGATAAATGAAGTCTAATGTATTCTACTTTGTCTTATATAAGAAATAAAAACATAGCCAAGCTGATAATTATTTGCCATGCTACAATTGGTATAGACTAACAGGCCACATGAAGAAGTGGAATCAATTTTAACAAAACGTTGCAAACTCTGAATCCAAATCCATCCACCTTCCGATGTATTAATTGTCACCAACAAACAATTCAACTCAATTTCTTCTTAGTTTTCTCTGATGTAACATCAACTTCAGTTTTACGGGAAAATCACCAATGTGTTTGATGTACGTAAGGTCAGATATTCATCTCCATAGCCATGAGCCTAGACTATAATTACAGTTAACTCTCACCTCACGATGACCCCTCTAATCACGGTCGATTTGCAAAGAACCTACCCTGTTTCTCTTTATTTTGATGTAAAATTCTTCCTCATAAACAGCCACCCCATCCACTAAAACCTAATTCATAGCTCTCAAGACCACCCCTCTACCAGGACCACCCCACCATTACGACCATACGTGGGAAGTACCAATTATTTATCCATTTGTTTTATCTTTTTTAAATCTCTCCAATGAGACCGACCCTTTAATGCAACCATCCCACATTGCGACCACTTTAGGGCAAAAGTATGTTCCTCCAGATCACATAAAGAGAAACAACGAAAAGCACAAATTGTATGATACAGTTTTAATGAAGTTATTAGTCCTGTGCAGGCCCAGTGGTTTGCGCACAATACGAGTGATCGCGATGCGTTGTATGAACAAAATATACCCAGCCAACTACCGCATGCTACAGGCTTGTCCAAAGCTTTACTGCTTGTTATGATATGCTTGCATACACCTTTTTTAAAAGATATTATATATTCTTATGGTTATAATGACAACTCATAATATTACCTTTCAATTCTCCTGCCATTTAATATGTACAATTCAAAAGTTTCTGATATTGAATTTCTTGAAAGGCAATAACACAAAATGTAACTTCTTGAGTAGGAAATTATTTTCTGAATTCCAGATAGGAGGTATTGTATTGACATTGTGCCAGTGAAACATCATAATTATATTAATCTCAAACTTGATTATATTGCTATCACAATGTGACAGACACATTAAGACATATCCAACCCTGTTTACAACCACGAGTCACCAACTGATGGATATATGTTCATACCATGGTCTATACATAAGCTATGTCTGTGGTATAGGACGACAAGCATATATGGCAGCACTGAAATACATACATAAGAGGGGTGGGTAAGATAGTACTAAAAATAGGGACAATGGTGTAACAATGCTACGCAAGCCTTATAATCAATGTACCATACTGTGCTCTCCTAAATAAACATGTTTTAATCATGGCTTTAGGTAGCATAAAAATAACAATAAGGATGTCCAATAATCGGGTTGTAAGCTCTTGCAAAGTTTGGGAGTGGTGTAATAGATTGATTTAGTCTGGAAATAAAGCTTGATGATATAGCATCAGAGAGAAATGTTTTTGCTTTATTTGACAAGCTATAAATTTTGGAGAAATATTGAAGCAGTGAGGCATTGTTTTATGCAGACTTACACGGTAAGGCTTTAAGCTCTTGTTAATTATTCAAGTGTACTGGTCGGCTGTCTGACTATGGAGGCATGTTTTAGGCAATAATTATAAGATTTCTTTCGAAGGAAAAGGCAAGCAAATATTGGTTTGAAATTTAACCGCAATATGTTATGAATCAAACTAAATATTTCAAAAGCTGTACATTCTACAAGATAATCATTAGAACATGGGATCTACAGAAGATGCTACATGTCAAATTAGAATTATTTTAGCTACAAATGATTACAGGGAAGTAAAAAAAGAATCATCTAAATAGCAGCCACATACATTTCCCCGATACATACTTTGTTCATGTAATAACATAATGCAAATGGAAGCAATCATACATACCAAAGCTAGTTTTAGTAATAACAATAGTTCTGTAATCAATAAACAGTAAAAGTACTGAAACAAGGTTGTTTTAAAAGTACACTAAATAATTTGTGCATATCAATTCCGTTGGAGCATGTGTCACCCATATAGAGTCAACATGATGCATGAATGCAGCACTGACGAGTTACTTACCAGGAATGCATTCATGCATCATAACAACAGATGGGCACAATGTGATAAAGCATTGTGCTGCCCTTAAATGGTTAAAGTAAAGTAATAGCAATAGCGTCACAGATTTTTATCTATTACATACGAGATTCTTCTATTTCAGTAAACTAGTTTTGTTAGCAATATTAGAGTGCACCTGTATACAAACTAACATGACTGGCCCCAATGAAAAAGCAACAACTACATGTGTTCATAAATTCATGAATAAACATCTTTTTCATAGGAGCAGTGCGTCTATAAGCAAGAAACAACTTGTAAATTACCAACTTTTTAAAAAGTATCGACTTTTTAAAAGTGACATATTAAATGTCTTTTGCCAATATGCAATTAACTGACTTGAGGCACACTAAGACACTTGACCATCTGAGGGTTAACCCTTCAAGGACTACATGGTGACTTAAAATATCATGACCATTTGCCATCATGATGCATCACAAATGGACATATGGCCTTGAGGCATTATGTGGTTCTTAAAGGGTTAACCATCAGGGATATTAGTGTTAAAAGTTACCTTTCCTCAATACGAGAACAATCAACCTTTGCCTGCTTCTGGCTTTGAAGTCAAGTTTCAGGCATTTCATCACAAATGTGCAAAAACAGTCTACCCTTTGTTTGGTAGTAAATTCTTCACTCTTTCTGTTGCCTTAGATTTCAATCAGAAGTAATCATATTACAGTTTGACCTCATAATATTACTTCTTCACAGGCGTTTCTCCTCCTCCAATCATGTACATTAAGTTTACACATGGTTCTCTAGTGGTAGAAAATATACAAACCCTTTTTGCGGACGTTTTTCTTTCTGAAAGACTTCTCTCTACAACACTATCACAGTTATATTATTAGTCAAGGCCAGTAACCTTATTGCCCAAGCAATGATCTTTCATCATCTCTTCTATATCTTTTCTTATGATATTCCAGATTCATAATCTATAAATGTATGCAGCAGAAGAGAAGCTATACATGAAGGCAGCTGGTCTGTTATGAAGCAAAGCATTGATTATTCAATATATTTACTGAATTATGCAATTGTTCAATAGCCAAACTTCTCGATTGTATACTATACAGTAGTTTAAACTGAGATCAAAAAGTTGATTTTTGATTTTTACTTCTTGGTTTGTGATTCTGATTTCGAGTACACATGGATACAGGTTTCCTTAGCAATGAAATACAGTACCATAAGCTAATGTTTTGGTATGCATACTCCACAGGGGTAGAATTTGAAATACGTGCTCAATTCGGCTTGCATTCCTGTCACATATTCCTCTGATGCATTCCCTTGAATCACTTCACACAGTTAACCTCAATATGCCTTAGTAGTTTTCCTTGACCAAGCTTGCAATTACATTTTCATACTTTCTCAGTATATTTCTGATAATCCAATTCTAGAGGATAATGCATAAAGAGAAGTACCCATACCATGTTATCTCAAATAAATACACATAACACCTTGAGAAGTGTTATGAGCTCTCTTTCATATGATCTTCACAAATATGTGTGAAGCGTCGCGCGACGTTCCGTCTCGTCATCTGCCGCTACTTTCAGACTGTGTCATACCTTGTACACCGTACTACACACCGCGCAAGTAGTCACATGACAACAACCGACCAATGGCATGTGAGCAGGCTCTAATCATCCTTAAAGGTATCCTCTGCGGGGTCGTCGAGGTCATACCTATAAGAGGAAGCAGAAAGTGTGGGGTCAGTGAGAGTGAACCATATCAGTAGACACAAGGTTAGTCAAAAGCAGTGGGTTTTGCTGTGATTGCTATAAAACACAGGCTTCAAGCATGAATCAATACACAGGATTGGGTCTCCCACGAAGGATGTTTCAGAGTCCGCCACATGAAAATCCACTATTCGCTTGATTATTTCTAACGAGGTAATCTACCGACTCATAGTGTAAATACTGCCAAATGCAACAGTATTGGCATCAACAGCTTTTCAGGTAAGACTGGGTTTCTGAATTAATTTGCAGTTGCTGTAAATATGGTTAGACTAGTAGGGTCATAAATGAGGGCTAGGTATGCATAGCTGGTTGAACTGGCTGATCACTACTATCTGTAAATCAAATATAGACGCTTGAGATTAAATCAGTAAAGCATCCCAAATTGCCACTAATTTCACATAATGAACAAGTTATACTTAAACGTAGAATCAGGAAGTGTATAAAGACACTGATAGAATGGATTGTATTTATTGCATTAACCAGGGAGGCCTTCTTTAACGATATGCACGTATGCATACAAGCACATGGCTTGGGTTGTGTGCAGTCCCTTGTAGTGTTATTTATCAACCCTTATAAAGGTCGCCTCGTGCTTTAATGTATTATGCCCTTTCTCATCATGATGCCTGAATACAGCCCTGGCAAACAACTCACAAGAGCTGCATCCAAGCATCATGGTTGAGACATGATCCTTTTCTGCAGGCCTGGTAGGCTCGAGAGGGCTGCATTCAAGCATCCTAATGACAAAGGGCATAGTACATTAAAGCACAATATGGCCTTTATTGAAAGGTTCAATGTGAATCAGGTGAGCTTTGTGGTTATAGTGAACCAGTGAATGTGGTGACATGGTGAGGTGTCAAGTTACAGCCCCCTCCTTGGTGCATGAAACCAGTGTACCAGTGTTGTGTGAAGGCTTATTGTATTAATGTGCCATGTATTTACTTTTTCGAATATTGGTACATTGTATTACTAGTTGATTACATAGGATATATCTATTTGTATAAATCGACACATGACACTAGTGCATAACTCAAGAAAAGAAATGATTCTGATCCCTTATTTCTCACAAATGGAGAATTTCTTCCCTTTAAACTGTATGTTCATTTTCGATCCTCAGCTAAACCAAAACATTTGGTGTCACAGGGGGAGTGTGGGTAGAAAATGGTTATGTTAAAGGTTATAAAAAGCATGACTTTGGCTTAACTGGAACGGATATCAAACACTACATAAATAAGCACATACATATAGATCAGAAGGTCGTATGTGGAACATCGTAACTCTTTTTGTTATGATATGAAGTGAGGTTTTCACTTTTCAATACGTCCTACAACAATGATAAAAGGTCACAACTCTAATTCTACTTTTGGAGGTGATGCACGACCAAAAGTTAAGTTGTTGAACCCTGTAAAGCAGGCATAGTGCTTTGATATGCTATACTCGAGAAACTCACGGGACTGCCTTTTATGCATCGAGCCGACGCTACTGGTGGATATTGGTAAAGGGTTGGCACAATACACCAATACAGTGGCAGGGAGGGAGTAACCCTTCGATGCTGCCCTTGTGCATGACAACAAATGTTGCTTTGAGGATAGACAAACTAGAACTGGATGGAGTTGTTTCAAAGCATGCAGATCACAGGACAGAACTCTTATTAGGTCAGGCAGCAAGCACAATTGAGAGATCATCTTATTTAAGTTTAACATACACCAAATTTCTATTAGTATTTACTGCTTATAGAGGGTTGCTAATATTTGCATAGGAATCATGTTTTAGTAGAATCCATCACTCTTGAGAGTGTTTTTCAAAATTGGTTTCATTATTCAAAATTCTTGGCAATCAATGAAACACTTTTTATAGTTTACATTTTGTGAGATGGATGTTTTGATTAAAAGTAATAAGGGACATATTGAACATGCCAAATAAGAAGATCTCTCTGATAAGGATACCTTGTAACAATGACTTAAATACAATATATTTGGATTATCATCTAAGTTCTGACAAAAGGCTACACTTAGACAATATATAAACTAATTCACACAAAACATTATATTTAGAGCAAACACATATAAAGGTTACTGGCATATTATATTTAATAATTTATATTCCTAATGCTCACACATTTAGTAAACTATAAACGAAAATAATATGAATATTTACAATATGCATTCTTAACTGATGACAACCACTTACGCTAACAAGCAGAGTCTAGTATAAGACAAGAAATTTCCCTCCAACTCAAGCGACAGTAATATTGTTCTGAAGGACGTTGAGCAGAACACTCCAAATCACCTGGTGATTAAATCACGAACTAAAAGCTTCCCGACGCCAATGACCCATGTGTTTGCCTTAGGCCAACTTCACTATTCAGTTTTTACATCAAGGAAATTCATTAAAAGTCTTCAAATGGCAGAAAGGTGAGGAGCATATGATGTCTAAAATATTATTTAAATCTGAAGAAAATTCAACATACAAATAACAAATACAGATCAAAATATTGGATGTTTGGTAATCTTTGTGTCTTGTAACTGGCCTAAAAATCAATCAAACTAAGAAGTAATTTAACATAATGTTTAGTATTCTGTACAGAATTCCTCTTGCCTGCTATGATTCTTTGATGTACATCAAACTGACATAATCACATTGACTAAGACAGACCCATGGTGACCTAGCATGAGAAGCACACCTGCCATCTAGCGGCATATGCTGTACCTACCATGTCACCGAGACTTTCGCTCGCTTTCAAGATAAAACCTACAGAGGAATGAGCCGAACAATCAACGCATCGGATTAAGCAGCAGGCAATAACGCTATCCACCTCCAAGGAACCTACCTATACTTCATGACATAAGCTTTACATTTTATGTCAAAATGATCTATATATTAAAGGCCTATTGCCTTCTCTGCTCTTTTCAGAATAGAAAAAAGGTAGTCATATTAAAGGAAGTGTCAATGAGCTTGAAAAAGGGCACATAAAATGACAATATATTTGGTTTATATTTACATCAAATATCATTAATGAAATTGTAATTGACAGGGGGATTTAATAGTAAGTATAAATGATTCTTGTCAAATCAAAGTATTGAGCCCTATTAAAAATCCAGATGAATTCTGGCTTACAACAACAAGGTCCAGTAAGAGAACCCTTGGAGGTGGAAGTACAAGTTGCAGTTAAAGGTCAGTCTGGTACAGGACACCATATGCCACAAATGCATGCAGGAAACAAACATGGTTCTTTTGCAGACTTCTTATAATGCAGTCACATCATAAATCCAAAGGTGGAACCAGTATCAACACTGCAGATGTTAGCTGGTTATGTGGGGTTGATGCAAACAGTAACTTCATAATCATATCCCACTGTGACCACTTATTCCACAATTTGCAGACATATAATCAAAAGACATGGAATTGAATATGGAGTAGGCTTCTCCCAAAATTGGACAAAATCTATAGTTTTGGAATAACCCAGTGAACTACCTACATGTAGTACTAAAGTAAGAATTTTGTGTTCAGGCACTAACTGCAGAACAAATGTGTGAAGTGGTTTGGAGTGAACAATAGACCATGTTGACATAATCTGTGTTTTCAGAGTACTATAATTTTGATTCTGGGTTTGTTGCTGATCATAACTCTACATGAAGCAGGTGGTATGTCGGTGTACTAGTGGGTCACAACAATATTAACCAGTGCAATAAAATCTTCAAGTATGATGAAGCATATATAAAGGACACCTATAGTAAAAGTTAATCACCCAAATGTTACCAACCATGGGGAATTCTCAAATCTTATAATTATGGTCATTCAAAAATATGGCTAAATGAACATATCTAATTTTGTGAAAGCAGCATACTATATTATCAAGGCTTTAAATCATCTATGATTCTCAAAGTAGGTTGAATTAATAAGATTGTTCTTGAGATATTCAATGATAGTTTCCCTCCTATTATCCGAAACCATGGCATTATTGTGCATGCCTCTTAAGGGTTTGACCCTAAACATGCATGAAACAACATAAGAGCATTAGTTGACTATCTTTTCCAAAATGTCCACTACAACTCCCAATTTTGAACTGTCACCTAAAATTGATACCAAGAGTGGGAATTCTCATCAATAAATGATACTAATAATCCCCTGTACAGCCCCAGGTTGGCAACACTGTGAAAGGTAAACTATGTTAGAAGGAGTGAATAGGGGGGACTGACCATTCAGTGCTAGCCTTGGTCAGGTCCACTTCTGCTAGGTTGATGACCACTTGTCCCATGTGTACACGCGCCTTAGAGAACATTGAGTTCTTGTTCTTCACTTGGATATCTAGTGTTCGCTGGGTCACCTGGTTCAGGGGTAGTTGCCATTCGAATCTGGAAATATTGAGAAGAAACATCATTCATATTTCATAGTGCTGTGTTTAGATGGTAGGTAACTTGAATGATCAAACGAACTTTAACTTTTATCATTTTATTTTTGCCAAAAAAGCATTTTACTTCTTGTCTGAGATAGGCCCTGGGTATTTAAAAAAAACTTAGAATAATCTTCTATCAAGTCAAATGCAGTAATGTGTAAGATAACAGAGGAAAAATAAGGAAAAGTGACTTACGTTTCATCAAAGACCGGCATGAGATTATTCTTTACAGTTTGTGTCTTGCGCTTGCTTGCAGATGATCTATCCGGGAGTAGGTAGAGACGGATATAGGGGTCTGCTAGGTTGTCATCATCACACGGGATAAGATTCCTGTTCAGAAAAGAAAAGTTCATATTCAAATTAAATAAACAGAAGGTATGTTCCTTCTCAGTGTTATATGATCTTTCTTTATCCTTCATAGAACATATCTACCCTGGCTAGTAATCAACCAAATTAAATCTAATATTTTTTAAAAATATTTTCTGGTAATATCTGCTTTCACTTAGCTATATATATAATAATGTATGCTAACAAAAGGGTACAGGGAGCCACACATGATGCAAAAAGTAAAGAACTATCATAATTCATAATATCATATATAATTATTGTATTTAACAACAAAGCCATGAACTGTGTCTTTATTACTATGTTGAGCGACTTGAAAGGTATACTTACAGGCACTTGTGTACCACAGCGATGAGACGGCTGCGCTGGGAGCTGTAGCGCAGAGTCAGCTGTATCTTCCCTAGTCCCATGTCGCTGGAACTGTTGGTTTTTAGACAAACAGCAACGTATGTATTTTTATAATCTAAGTAGGGAAAGGCATATTTATGTACACTAAAGATAGGTATAAGAGAGAACTATTAGAACTAAGAGAACTATTGAAACTGGTCCTCTTTTTCACTGATTATCAAATTACATACTTTTGTTCGCTATTGAGAACTGTTTTCCCCTTTGCACTAGTAACATTGCAGTAAGAAACACCTGCAGAACTACATTTTGTATATCAAATACATCGTATTATGTTTAGTATAAGTCCTAAACATATGTCTACTGCTCTAACCTAGCCAATTCTATCTTTGGATATATACAATCAAAACATTAATTTCAACTACATCTCACCTGCCAACATTTCTCTGGCGCAGTTCAGACCCGGTGCGGTCCAAGTTAGATGAAGCGTTACTGATCGTGTCTGGGTCCCCGATTACAAACTCTGCCGGGGCCGATGTCTGCTGGGCAGCTAATGGAATGATGTCCTCCACCCCGGTGGGTTCTGCCATCTGTTAACCGACAAATAGTGTGGGCATGTCACAGGGGTAGCCACTAACACTGGCCCAACATTTTATCAATACAATTTCTAAGGAATTAAATTTTATCTGGAATTACCTGTACTGGTATATCATATTGGGTGGCCCAAAGGAAACACTGAAAAAGAGTTTAATTATCAAACCCATCTTTGATTAACTGTGCTCGCAAGTCTCAATAAAATACAAGGGTTTCTATGTATTCAACTCTAGACAATTTCTTCCTATGTGCAACTTTATCGCATTAAAATTCTCTTTAAGACAGTCACATTGTGCCAGGAAGGGTGGGACGCACCCTATCCTGTACAAACTTACGTAATCCTATTACTCTGGTACATTACATGAAAAGCCATTGTTGTTAAAAACACTGAATACATCTTTCTTCATTTTATGCAGTCCTACCTTAGCAGGGGTTGGGGTAGGCTTAGATGAAGCTGCTTCTGCTGGTTTAGCGGGTTCATCAGACTTTCCGGCTGCTGGGGTTGCTTCGGCTGGAGCAGCTTCGGGTTCCTCAATTGGAATAGGTGGGTCGTCCCGGGCCCAGTATTCTGGTTGCTCAGCTGAAAGCACCTGGAAGGAAAACAATGGGTTTATGTATTAAGTTTATAGTCACTTACTGGGAATAATACATCTTTAAGGTAAAAAGAAAATCAGTTATAGACCAAACAGAGGCCCTCATTAAGAGAGTTTATCATAACAGCAAATTCAGCCAAAGCAGTCACATTGAGAACCATATTATCATTATGCCGCTAAAAATACTTTATATTTACAGGTATGAATTCTAGAAGGAGGGATAGTTTAGGTATTAGACTACAGAAAACCTTATACCGGTGGGTGCAACTGATTCTCCATAAATTATAGGATCTCATCATACAGCCATTGGATATGTCAAAAAGTCAATCAGGCGTCTATTCTATTCTCAAGGTTGGCGGCTGGCTTATAGACAGGGATAGGCAGGATTTACAGTACTTATATTTGAGATGCAAATCTACAGCAGCCTTAAAAACCCTGTGTTCATGCTAAAATATTTAGATCTGACCCAAATTATTATGTATTTGGTGTTAAATCAAATTAAAATGCTGATAACCCAGTGTTAGGGAGGTGCCAAAAGAAATGTTTGTGTCCTGCGATACTTAAACATATTCTTCTTTCACCAGTCCATAGAGAAATATTTGCTCTAAGAAATCCCATTCCATAATATAGGTAACTGACGAGGTATTTATGTCAATGGTTAGTGTGTCCACACAGCTCCGAACCAGCCAGACAGCCCTCCCCCCCGGTTTCACCCAGCTCCCAGCACGCCCACACAGCTCCCAACACGTCAACACAGCCCCAACACGTTCAAACAGCCCCCAGCACGTTCACACAGCTCCCAACACGTTCACACAGCCCCCAGCACATTCACACAGCTCCCAACACGTTCACACAGCCCCCAGCACGTTCACACAGCTCCCAACACATTCACACAGCTCCTAACACAGCCCCCAGCACGTTCAAACAGCCCCCAGCACGTTCACACAGCTCCCAACACGTTCACACAGCCCCCAGCACGTTCACACAGCTCCCAACACGTTCACACAGCCCCCAGCACGTTCACACAGCTCCCAACACGTTCACACAGCTCCCAACACGTTCACACAGCCCCCAGCACGTTCACACAGCTCCCAACACGTCAACACAGCGCCCAACACGTTCACACAAGCCCCACTACGTTCACACAGCTCCCAACACGTTCACACAGCTCCCACCATGTCCACACAGCCCCCAACACGCCCCCAGCACGTTCACACAGCTCCCAGCACGTCCTCACAGACCCCAAGACATCCACAGAGCCTCCAACACATCCACACAGCGTCGAAATAGTCACAGGCATTTCCATACAACTGTCTTTATTTTCTGACATGAATTCTCCAGCAAGTCCAAATTAATTTGCAATTTGAAATTCAGAGAGAAATGAACTTAACAAAAGCTATATATTCAGCATGATTACAACATCTCATTTATCAACGTTAAAGGCATGGTCAGCCTATTGAAGCAAGCATTGGTGGACAAGAGTTCTGCAAAGGGGAGAAATATGAGTTATTAGGAAGCTGCTATAGAACAATGCCGCAGGAAAAGGTGACTTTTAAAAGGTCCCCGAAGCAGATAGTGCTGTGAGGTCAAATGGATACTCCAAATTCAAGAAACTCCCAAATATTATTTGAAAGATAAATATCTCCAGGCATTAAATGTTTGCATGTGCAATCACTTCAGCAAAAGTTAGGTTTCGAAACAAACACAATTTTTTCTGTTGGGAAGTCACCCTTTCTTGTTGCATGGGTCTATAAGCTATAGCGTTATATCTGCTAGGCCTTCTGCAATTAGACATTAATCAACCATGCAGGGTTTTGGTTAATACAGTTAGTTAACGTGGAAATCGAGCATTATGCTAGTAACGCACATCAGTTTTCTTCTTCGGGCCAGAAGTTTCCGGCTTCTCCTTCTGCAATTTTTTGGTTGGTGCTGCGGGAATCGGCTTCTGAACCGATTTCTCTGACCCAAAGCGCTTTTCTCTCAGAGTTAGATTTTCAGGTTCATTGTCTTTTGCCTTTGGAGCCATTGCCCTTTCTTGCACACCTTGTTTCTCAGTGGCAGGTTTTGGGGCATCTTGTTTGATTTTCTCAGTGGCAGAAGGTTTTTTCTCCACCTGTTCTTTTGCAGGTGCTATTTCTTCTTCTTCTTCGGTGTAATATAGTGGTTTTTCTCTACTCAGAATCTGAATGAAATGGAAAGAAAACCGTCCAGTGGGAAGCACTGCTATGACCATTTGTCCTTTCCTATTTTTGACATACCGTAAAGTCTTGTTTATAACCCGGGCATCTGATTCTAGCTACTTGAGTACAACCTGTTATTACTGGCACCTCGACTAGGGTTCTATAATGCTTATTACCCGCTGGCTCTAGGCGAGACTTTACGGCCTTAATTTGGTGCTATGATTAACAAATGAAAGTGATTAATCAAATATAAAAGAATATTCTTACCACTGAGTTAATGTTATATATTTTGAAATATAGCTTATGGAAGCAAAAATCTCCTATGAAGATATAGTCAGATGTCCATATATACATATTCAGCGTAGAGAAGAATTAGATGGAATCAGCTTAGCCTCATTCATACACTACAACTGAACAGTTACAAGGGGATTAAAATAATTTCACCAGCAGAAAAAGCTGTTTTTTGAACGAAAGGAGCATGAAATTTACAGTTATTCACATATATGTGTGAGCCATTTAATGCAAAACAGTGTTACTGGTACAGTTTCCTTTAAAGTTAAAAAAAACAAACAAAAAAACATGCGTTCACAATTAATGTGGATCTAGTTTGGGATTAGCATCACAGAACATCCCGAACTGAAGCTTTACATCTTGGAACAAACGACTCACGTCCAATACAAATAAAAAACATATACATACACAACATTTGGGAGTTTAAGGCTAACAACATGAGCAGGGTTACACATGTATCAGGCAGACAGGAGTAACGTATGGACATACCCTCAATACAAGGCGCATGGTGATCTTCGACTGGGGCCCGGAGTTCTTGAGTTGGTAGGGTTGGTTGACCGTCATGTCGCGCATGGTAAGCAGAGATTTCAACGACACGGTCATGACACCCAGCTTCTTATCCTTGTTGCTTCCGTCCAACACCTAACACAGCCAAAGATAAACACAACATACTACCATTTAGTATTTGACTGTGGATATTCAATCCCAATGTGCTGACCATATAGTTCTTTGTTAGTCTTGGTGGGGCTTGATTGGGGTTGGGTGTCAGAAAGTTCTGTAAAGGGAAAGAACTCAAGGAAGTGTACATTGATTAGTCCAGTGAGAATATAGTGGGGGATTTTTTTCATTCATTCAAACACATAATGCTCATGGTTCTATGAGAATACTTTCCGAATTGTAAGAAAATTGGATTCTATCAGTTTGGTTTCCATTCTAACGACCATTGTTCTGAATGGAGGACCAAAACAACTCAATACTCCTAGGGTATGACCAATCAAAATATTGTCAAAGGAACTACTTTATTTTGTATAAACTGCATGCATCGAAGCATTCGCAAAATAAGATATAATATGTGTACAATGGAATAAATAATATTGCAGAGGTGCATGTTCTAAACAGGGTAGCATACTTAGTGGAGACATAAAAAATATCATAAAGATTTGAGTTGTGATTACTGTAAAGATGAATGGGGAACACAAACGTTCTGCACCTAGGACACCAGACTATCCTCTTTCAAAATCGATTACTGGTGTGGTTAACTCAGTATGTCGCCTTAAAGCACCCTCTTTCGGGAGTGTATCGATACGGTCGACATAACACCGCAATTCAGCAATGGTGAGTTACAAATGTGATCATGCATCATGGCAACAAAGGTTATTAAAGCACTATGCTATTTATAAAGGGTCAACATTGAAATTTAAGTCGTTAGGACAATTGATCACAGATGATAATTGTATGATAGTATTTTGAATATCTATTTTCCATTTCAACTATCTTTTATTTATCAAAAGATTTATAACAGAACAGTTTGTATCCCAACATGTCCCATAATATGACTGTTATTCTGGCACAAGTACATCTTTGGGAGAGATTGTATTGGTTGCCTATTCATTTGCCTATATGTTTGGACCAATCAATGAATAAATGACATAGCATAGTATTCATCAATGATTGTGCGAGTAGTCGACAGTGATCAGTTTCACTTTACAACGAAAAAATGAATGTGTACTGTGGCTGTACATTGAAAGTGACCCCACTAATCACAGATGAAAATTATAGTGTGTAATGATAATTTTAACATCATATACTTCAACCAGACCAGGATGACACATGTGGTACTTGTTTATATCCTTCAGCATGTGCTTACAAGGAGACAACTGGCAGCGAGTATTAGTAAGTTTGTACTGATAGCACAGTTTGTTCTCACCTCGTATGTGTCAGACTGTAAACATGTGTAATTATACCTTAAATTATTCAACTTTTGCTGAAAACATGTGTAATCATACCTTTAGTTATTCAAGTTATGCTGATCAGACATGAAGTTTGTGACACGTGATATAGAAACTCAGTTTATATGTATTATTTTGGTCACCTTCCATCAACTCACCTGAGCCAGGTGTAACTTTTAATGTACTGGACCTTAAGTTCTTCTATACCAATGGGACTTATTTTTGAATGAATGAGTCCATATCATGTAGGTGCCTAACTCTGGCATAACTTAAAGTGACTTCTAATTGTAGCACAAAATGTATGCTCCATATTTGCTCTATTTCCAAATTATAATCCAGTTCCTTTCCAGCAGTTATTTCTTCCTTCTGTGGGATCCATTGTCTCACATATACTATTCAATTGATATTTTGTGAAAGTTGGCTGACAAAGTAATTTTATAAAACATTTGTGCAAAGAATTAGTTTTAAAAAAAGTACCTAAATGATAAAATGTTACCCCAAAGTGATGAAATACCATAAAAAAACCCTTCATGAACACCCTCCCGAGAAGATAAGACACATGAAATATAAAGACAATAGCCTGAAACATCAAACACATCCACAGTAACAGTAAAACCAGGCATGCATAGCATAGTGTAGGAGTTGTGGAAGCAAGATACAGCATTAATGGACCTAAAGGTGTAGTTTTTGAATCATGCAGGGTGATAAAGCAACTCAAGTAAGGTAGCCTAAAACTGTTATAAAGACAAATGACATACAAAATCAATAATAATAAATATGGTCTTTAAAATGTATGGTAAATTTCCTACTTTCTTGAGTTGCAATATATTTTGTGTGTGTGACTAAGAGGCAGTCATAGTTATAGTATGATGTGTTTTCAGGAATTGTAGAGACATAATATGCAGAAGTGACAGATTTATGAACACAATACTAAGATCATCAGATTGATGTCACAGACTAACAGTACAAAGCAAAAATAAAGTACTACTACAAATAATACAAAATAAAATGAATAAAAAGCAGCCTTAAACATGTTTTCCTACTTTAAATACTGCCTTATTTCTCCTCCAATTCTACCATAACCATGTAATTGTGTTAGGTTGCAAAAAAATAATTTAATTAGTACAATGTTCTACGCTATGTTAACGCTATGTATAACCGCGCTCCTCATACAACCGGGAATTCCAACTCATTTGGCTCTTTACATACACCGTGTACGTCCTAGTTAGTACTCAGGTTACAAAAAACATTTCCCTCGCCTCTTAACTACGCTTCTTGTATAATTTCTGTTTTGAGAATAATGTGATTCTATATAGGTGTTTTTTAATCTGAAAATGTGGAGTTTGGTAGTCTGCTATGTGTGGAAAAAAATCAATAGAAACTATATATTTCTGCAAAATGTCGCTCATGTATGTGACATGAAGAAAAAGATTGCGTTCTAAAGGTCAAGAAAGATACTATGACATATTCCGCAAAGACTTTCACAATACAATTACTTTCTAGGCCAGGGAAAGAGGTATAATTTAGTTATAACTTGAATGAGAAGAATTTGGACAATTTCTTTTGAAATTTGGTTAACTCCCAGATGACAAGCAGTTTTGAGATGACCTAGGGGTCAGTCATACATTATGTATTACAAGGTAGGTATGTTTTAGCATGTAAAGCGTATGGCTTGCACTATTTTTACCCTTAGCGATGAAGCAGAGGGATGAACCTGTATTCAATGGTAAGCCCGGACATAGTTATCGTGCCTTTACCGGCTTCTTGCACGCGGAAAATACCAGGTATTAATTGCTCCATACAAAATACACCTACTACCTGGGATTGCCCCTATGCAAGAGAACCACATCATTATGTGAGCAAAACCCATTTCCTGGCTTGGAGATGCTCTACAGTAATAAGGCTAAGTTCAGTGCATTCACATTGTTCAATTACATCTAGTAAATGTAGATGGTGATCATATTGCAACCTCCTACCTTCTTTTTGCTGTTAGAATCATACACCTGGAGAAAAAGTTCGTGACAACATATTTTGTATTTTGCCTACAGCACAATTATAGTTGATAGCTTATTGATTTAAGGGAAAAGAATAACTGTTGCTCCCTATTCTATAGTCTAAAATGTCATATTTAGTAGATCTTTCAAATCATTCTTGGTTTCTGGATTAAAAACATGTATATAAGTCATAAACCATGGGATCGTCTGAAGGGTTTGGCCGATCCCAATATTTAGTTCTTCAGCTGTTGTAACAGAAATGCACTGTTTGGTCAATTTGCAATAAAGTCAGAAATTCAGAAAATGATGAAGAGAAAGTCACATCTCTGGGAAAAAAGATCATCAACAAAAGAACACCTTACACCCAGCTCAGCATGTTTACATCAAAATATAATTATCAATTAGTGTAAGAACGTATTGAAAATGCTGATAGAAAATTAATGTACATACGGTAACCATACTGTGATATTTATGAAGGTATATGAATTTTAGCAAATGAAAGGGCCCTAGCGTAAAAAACGCAATGCGCAGTAGCTAGGTATAATGCATTCTTGTAATTGCATTATTTTAACCCAATAAAACACTTTTAAAAAACCTGTATATGTACATAATCATATAATTGAGAATTCAGAAATGTTATGCACATCTATTTGAGGACTATTTGCTAATAGAAAATGAATGTACATAATGAATATACATATTCATATAATTGAGAATTTAGAAATGTTATGCACATCTATTTGAGGACTATTGTAAATCATTGGCAATTGTACTGATCAATTGTACATTTAATCATTCGTGAATACAAATATTCATAAAATTTACATGAACATATTAAAATCCGAATTTTGACCTAGATCATAAAATGCAACCCTTAGCAGTTAATTTTATCCACCTGACCAATATATGAAAAAAAACTATCCAGTATGATGAATTGTAATCTCAATTAATTGCAATTCTCTTGGATGGTGATTGTTTGCCTGACCAGTGTATGCTAGATATGGGCTCTAGTATTACCTGTAGAAAATACAGTAGAAAAATATTGGTAAATTACATTTCCCTAGAATGGTAGAATTTTGAATTAAAAAAAAAAAGATTAAAAAAGAATTCTTACCTCAACGAGCATGTCTTGGTTCCGGGGGTCGTGAACGAGGAATTGGAAGTTCTCCTCCCACTTGGGGTCGGATGTCTTTGGTTTGGGAACGCTCTTCTCCACCAGGTTTCCGAGGGTCAGTTTTACGTATGGGCTTGGTTCTGACATTGATTTCTTCGACCGCTGCAAATTAATGGAAGTAACAATTAAATTAGGTCTTTGATAAATTGAGAGTAATACTGTACTTCGCTTGAGAAAGACTGAACACTCTATAGAATACAAACAGACTTCTTGTGCAGAAGTTAAATTTCATCTAACTCTATTCATTGCCTGTAGCCTATGTAAAAGTAATCTTAATAGTTAATTTAGCATATCTGATAAAAATTCCAATAATATTTTACTGAAAAAAGGTAGGAACTTGAACCAACCAAATTCAAAGTAAAATTCAAAATATGAAATTATTGCAAGCACATACAACCATATGATGCAAGATAACATCCATAATATACCATATTTATAATACATATATAGATACCATAACAGTGCATGGCAGTCCCTTAGTAAATTCCAGATACCAAGAAGGTAAACCCATGCATAACATGAAGAAGAATCTGAACTGCGAAGCCATAGGGCATAGCCCTAAGTCACTGCCATGAATTGCTGCAATGTCTCAATGAATTATCAAACTTCAATATAAAATCTATATTTGTAGGCCAACTGGCCTGACCTTTTTCTTTTTAATACTACCAGTAGCACTGTATCCTATACTCATTTTTGGGGGAGGCCTGCTTACTTTCAGATATGACACGGGCATCAGACCCAGCAAAGTCTATGATTGATTGTTAGGTAGTTTAACATCCGGATGGCACATGTCATTCACTTGACTGTGTCTTCACTGATATATTCAAAGACATAATTATTCTAATTAAGAAAAACAGCTATAGATGTTGAATACATATCCCTCTTTAACAGTATTATGTGTAGATGGCTATGTTTCCTGCAGTTATTAAGGTACAATCGCCATGAACACTTTGAGCATTTCTTTTGCGTCATCACAGCTATAGATAAGGAGTCCAGTGCAAAATGTGCGGGGCAGATCTATTGTAGCTCTACCCCTATATACAGGTGCAGTCGGGTACTGTAAACGTATTAATTTTCGCTCAGTACATATTTTCGCGTTTTTCGCGCACATGCTTAAATGCGCGAAATTATGATGTGCGCGAAAATTATGCCCAGGAAATTAGCTTTCCAATGATGTGTCACACTATATATTTGTTCATGTACTTGGATCCTGAGGCGTAGGAAGCAAATCCTTATTGGGGGTCCACTCTAACCAAGTTTAAGCATTGGCTTTTATGCATGATGTATCATATACACACTTGTATTGGAAGTGTATAGAAAAGTAGTATTTGACCCCCCTTTAGTTCTGATTGAGGGTACCAGGCCCCTCTGCCCCCACTTTTCCTTTTCTAGAAAGGCAAGGATTGGAAATTGTGTGTATTATATTGGAGGTCGTGACAAGGTGTTTTTTTTTTTTTGGGGGGGGGGGGCAACATATTCAGGCCCCCCGGTCAGTGATTGGGGGCGGGGGCACTGCCCCCCCTTTTCCAACGCCACTAGTATTTATAAAGCCAATAAATGACTCAATAAATATCATGGATAATAGTATTTTTTTCTTTTCCTTCCTTGGTGATATCACCCACCACGATAGGTCAAAGGTATAAAATATAGGATGAAACTCTTTGGGCTCTAATATCCTTAATAATTGTCCGATTTGAAAACCGTAAAAAATGACATGTAGCAGAATGTGTGATGCTTACAGCTGCGCGAAAATATGATTGCGCGAACATGTTTTTCTATGGTAGGTGCGCGAAAGTTTAGCTGCGCGAAAATATATACGTTTACAGTAACTGGGAATGACAGTTGGCAAGATGGGGGAGCGGTAACTTTATTTCGGCATGTCACTGGCAGGATAGCATCCCACCTTGGCAAAGCAACCTTTGTCTGAGACACTGACCCGTAGCTGATATATGTCTGTTAAATGGCATTCCATGTTATGACCAGACCAGAGTGTATACCCACACTAGCACACATTTTAGATCCATTTAAGCCAACCGGCTAAAGCTTAAGTATAGTCTCCTATACATTTATATTGGTCTTATTCTCAGGGGTAATACCTTGTTGCAGAGACTCTCAAAGAGAATTAAAGTTAATTGGCAATGCACAAGAAATGTAAATTTTGCTGTTTCCATTTGAAACAAGGAATTAGAAGATACAACTTAAATTGTACATTACTTCTTCTTGTAGGTGAAGTAGATTTTGGATGTTAAGGATTTCTAGTACATTCCTGATTTGACAAAGCCCTCCTCAAGATATCTTATCAGAAAGGGGGAAAAGCCTGATGAGGGCCTGCTGGTCTGTCATTGTTCAGAGTGTATCAGTAAAATCCTCTATAATTGTGACAGGCAAATAGAAGACCCCTAATTCTTTTTAAGAGTAACTTTATTAAACCAATGCTTTACACCCATACACATCCCTTCTTTTTATCTGGAGTAGCATACATGTACTTTGGGTATGATATTTCTAACCGTATGTAAGGGGAGCACAGCAAATCTGATGGTGCGGTCTTAAAGGGGTTTGGGTATGATGGCTATAATATTGCACTAGAATTCAATATAATTCTATTCAAACTTTAGAATTGCTCAAACTTAGGAATTCAATTCAAATATTTTTAAAATTTTTTTTTTTTTTTTTTTAGCAAATTCAACTCATTAATCTTAATGCAACTAGAACTATGAGAGATATAATTAGTTGCTATCTAATAACATACACACAATGTAGACACAAGATTAATGTTATTGATAACATAGATACAAAATGAAGTATAGTTAACAGGTCCGTACAATATTATTGCTATATGATGATTGTTTTCGAATAGATGCATTGGCATGTGAAATCAATGCCAAACTTGGTTTTTTAGAAACTTTTCATTTCAAGATGCTCAACATTAGGGAAGGGACCAGTCAACTATTTGATAAAAAATACCATAAGTACCAGTATTTTTTAACAGCAAAACAGATCCAGTTTTCAAATTGGTAGGGAAAATCCTATGAATATTTCAAATCCAAATAATATTATTCCAAAGTTGGCAGCGCGCAAATCACACCTCTGTCACGACTTACCAGCTACTTCACTCTTACCTTTGACTTTGGACGTGGAATCAGAGGAAGAATTTATTAGGTGAATAATCATATATGAATTTTTATAGCCATGCAATAGAAAAATAGTCTCTACTGTTTGCAATGTAAGCAACCAAACACTTGCTATAAGAATTTGACACTTATTGAAATTCTCAGGGATAAACTTTGTGATTTTAAAAGAGTCAAAATCAGAATAGTTAATTATGTGGAAATTTAAAACAAAGGTAAAGAGAGTTGGTGGGTGTGACTAATTAAAGTTGGGCACAATATTGTACTACTACAAGGTAACCTGTCAAATAATTCTATTTCTAAGAAGCGACTGAAAACCCTGATGGCCAAAAAAAAGAAAGAAAGGTTAAGCGAACAATCAACAAGGACTAAAAGATCAACGAAACAAAATAAGACATGTTCGTTTTGTTAAGTCTACTTACCGGCAGTGCTTTGGCCGAGTCAAGGTGTACCATGAGAAGAGCTGCCGAAAGATGGTCCTCCGTGATTGACGACGTTTCCTGTTCCTGGTTTGACTTAATCGCCTACAATTGAAAATAATTACAATGAAATTGCTGTTACTGAATAACAGTGCATCTGTTATATGCAATATTATAATCTGTAAATTGCTCTTTTTATTCTGAAAAACATTGATGGGAGTGACTTTCAAGCTGATATAAACAATATTCAAAATTAAATCGACATGGGAAACGTTTCAAGCGTAAATTACACAAATGGCACATATAATATAACTTTTACACACTAATACCCAGATAATGTTTATTAACCTATTTTTCACCGATCTAGCCTCTGGGGAAAAATAAGAAGCATAGGTATTTGTGGGAGATAACATCAAGCGCAGGATATGAAGGGTTCAAATAGGAAGGCAGGACAACAAAATCAAAACTAAACAATTTTCCAAAGCAAAGCTATCATCTACTCAATATCTTGAGTTTGTAGCAAATATCTGTATTCAGTGGTAATCTGGGGCACTTGGGTGAAACAATAAAAACAGTTGGCAAGGCTTAAAATCCCAGCCAAAAATATATAATAAATACAAAGAGCTAATATGCATAAAAAATCTTTCAATGAAACAAATTCATGAATTTACATGTAAAATGTATAACTATATGTAGTGGATACATTTTAAATAATGCCACAAGGATTTAATCTCGCCTATCTTTAGGTAATTTTGTTAGTGTACACACAGTGTTCAGGTTACTCTAGCAACATTTGTCATAATTTATTACAACGCTTCACAATACTTCATGTGGTTCCCACCCCCGCTGAATGCAAAACATCAAACCATGTCATGGATAACAAAACCCTCATCATGGGCAAGGGGCTTTGATGTGGATCATCATTAACAATAACTCTGGCAATAACTGGAACAATTTGAAAAGTGTACTTGAGGTTGAGTTGAGAGCCCCTCCTGGACACTTAACTTCAAACAGGTTTTTATTTACTTGATCACTCTGGGTGGGTCAACCACAACATGCATTTTGCATGAACGTTACCGTAAGCACTGATTCAACGATATGGACCCTACGGGTGCCCGAGTCACCTACTCTGGTGTTATCAGGTGCTTGTTTAAGCCAGTCCTCACATCCACTGCACTGAAACCCAGCAAGGATTCTCAACCAGATGAGATGTGGTCAAATAAATTTGAATTAACTTCTTTACTGCAATTTTCATGCAAAGTGAAACTGCATGAATTTACATCAAGTCCTTTTGATAGATCTTCTGCAAAAGAAGTTGTCAAGTTACAGCTTGCTGACTTTGTTGTGATGGGTAAGTCTCACAAACAAAAATGTCCCTGCATGAAAGCCTTACGATGGAAAAGAGGTGCAGGAAAAGATATGTCAGAGTCCCAAGAACAACAAGAATCGATATACATTCTTGGCTGAGAAGATATATAGGGGATGTGTTCCAGGGCATTTCCCTATATATTGTATAGAGCTGAAACCGTTGTAAACCTGTGACAAAGTATGACTTTGGTGAAGTATCCAGGCCATCACCTGTAGACTAACTAGCTTAACAATAAGGTTCTTATGTATTGCATATTTCAATATGGTAACCAAAGATACTCTTCAGAATATGGAAGGAAACCAATACAGGAAAAACCAAGAAATGCTTTAACCTAGTAAGTACCCTAGTGCTGGATTACTTACCCGGACCTTTCATAATAAGTGATGAATGAGAGATGTTTAATTGTATATCTATGATAATACTTATTTCATCTTTTACGGTGAAATTTCAAATTTATACACTATAGTAAGCCAGCACTTAAAATCAACATTATTCCGAATTGCTATTAAATAACGCTAAGGTTTTGTTACATTTTGGGTTAATTTGATTTTGCACACAAAAATTATTTTAGTTTAAAGGTACAGATTTTTACCACAGAACTAGAATCTCACAAAACTCATCTTACACAAAAAATAGGCAGTAGGATTAATTGTATATGTGCACTCATCCTACTATATACAGATGGAGCTAGTGAGAATGAACTGAGTAGATATTTATAACTTGTCAATCAGGTCATGTCTCTATAGTTTATTACCGAATCTTTTTTTGACATTCTACGGTTGATCACAGCCTGGTAAAACAACGAAACACGCAACACAAGGAAATCATTATAAGTTATTACAGTTTGTATAATCAAATGATACACCCGGAAAATATGAAATGTTGAAATCCAGTCTTGCAAAGGGCATAAGACAAGTCTTATACAAAAAGTAAAGGGAAATACTAAAATCTGTCATGTCCTCAGAAAGGAAAACCTTAGAGTTGGTAGTTTATCAATCTGAAAATGTCCTCCACTGTTTACAATGTTAGAAGGAACTGAAAACAAAAGATGATATCGGAGCACCGACACACAACAGGTGATTACCCTACTCAAGCCATCTGGATTATGTTTTTAAAGTCACTTAGGCCACACCAAAAGATTTTGTGTAAAGATTTTCCTCAGCAAGAATAGGTATGAGCGAGCAACTTCTTTTTGTTTTCAATGGATTACAAATGTCGAGCAAACGTATAATTCGTTCTTTTCAGCCTCTGCTGTACTCTGACAATTTTCTAAAACCCCACTTTTAAGATGACCACATGCCTTTGGGAAAGAAAAATAAATCTTATGGGAAAATAACATATTTAAAAGGCGGGTTTTACAATACTTAGTTTCATGTGATTGTATGGAAAGGAAAATTTTGGTTTGAGACACGAAACAAGGAATGGACTCATAAATCTCAACTCTTGAAAAGTATAGAGTTAAGTTAAACCATTAAAATACTGTATCTGAAAAACTAAGGTGAAATCCATAAACCAACTCTTTTTGTGGTGTGGTCTTATGAATACAGTCTCTCTATATTTTTTAAACTAAAGCAAAACCTCCAGATGGTTTGAGTTTATGATGTAACAGAGACTTACAGAATTGTACTCGCGATCACGGATGTGGCGAGCATTTTCTTCCTGGGTTACATTTAAAGCACATGACACCCTAAGCGCATAATAAATAATGGTAGGTAATCTAGGGGTAGAGGGTAGGGGTATTACATACATTTTAGCAACATACTGCAAGGTGCTAACATCTTATTATTCATCATTTTCAGTAAAAGGTTCTAAGAGTATGTAAGCTTTAGGGATGTGGTGCTCTAGAGGGATCAACACACCAATGACAAGACTAATGAACATGATACTATTTAACAGGAAAAAGCAGTTCTATGATGTACCCATCTTGTAATTCTTTAGGTAATTCTGCATTTATCAAATCATGAAGAAATATGCAATGGAACTTAATAGGGAATATGATATAAAATGTCAGCATATCAGTTTCCATATGCTGTCCTTTCATTTATTTGTGAAATTATCATAATTGTATATAATTATGAAGATCAATACGTGATATAAACTGCTGTTCACTGTTAGGGAGTGCAGCTTATCTATGCTATGAAACTGAGTCAATAAGATCAGGAGAACATTCAAGAACCTCATATTAAATGTCATCTGTCAGTGCAGAAGCCAGTTTGTTATTTAACAAAACTGTCCGATAGAAATCAACTAATTTGCTTGTCTTTGAGCAATGAGGACCTATGCTGTAGAGTTAAGACACCTTTGGTCTCTGATTCCTCTTTTCCTGATTCTAGTTTTCTGAGGCATACTTCTTAACTGCTAAGAATACTTCCTGTAGTATAAAGCATGACCATCTGTTTCATTTCAGAAGGACCATATAAATACACATGTTGAATTAGAATGAACATTGTATGGTAGTTATAACACAGGCATAACAGTGTAAAGAGGCATATCACCGCTCACCAAGATCTCACCTAGCTCTTCGCCCCAGAGTATTTCATTAGCCCTCAAAGCAGTCAATCTGAGAGTTATTAGTTCGCTGGCATTAAGAATGTAATGCTGTTTCATGATGGTCTATGCTTTTCCCCTTTTCTTTTCACAATACAAAATAAATATTTTCAATATAGAGGCAGTCATCTACTAGAAGTTAAATTTTAACTGTCAGCGAAACAGTAGAGGCCTATAGTTTTCGGTCGACATATTGATAGAATCTAACTTATGTTGAATGATTAATTTTGAATTAATCATTAAAACATTCAAGCACAGCTAACCCATAATCAAAATTTCTCTAGTTCGATCTAGCAGTACCTGTTTATCATGAAGCAATTTCTGGGAAGCTTATGCTTATGGGTATCTACTCCCTAACCACATTGCTATATATATCTGGTCACACTGCTCTACCTTGAAGCGAGGTCAAGGTCATTGTAGGGTTAATTAAAGGTCAAGGTTAGGATTGCAGAATGGTCAAGCTAAATATTGAGTGACCTCTATTACCGTGTTCTTCATCGCCTAAAACAAACAGCCCAACACAGGAGTCACATAAGGAGACAGGGTTCACTTCAGGACTACTACACATTGTAACATTTATATATTTATGTTAGACTACCACATTCGACATAATAATCACACATACTGTAATAGGAACACACCCCTCTTTTACCCAACTAACTAATATTACCCAAAAATGTTGCCCAATTAAACTGTTAACTACTAGCTTCACATTTCTTAAGCGCTCTATGTGATTATTATGTCCAATACAGTAATACCTTTGTGTATCAGAAATTATTTGACCAAATAAGATTATATATTTGAAATACTTAATATGTATGTATCTATTCATGAATAAGATTAAACATGAATGTGTTTATCTTTCATCTATCCTTTTCTTTTAACTTTTGTTAAAGCAGGAAAGTGAAAGATTGTGAATTATTTAAAGCAATAATGCAGTGAAAATACTTATATTCCTAATAGAATATTGTGGGATTAGAACCATTACAATATCAGGAGCCTGTTTGAGGCTAAGAAAAAAGCATTGTTTAACTGCTCCTTACAAAAGACACAGTATAGCTATCTTCAGTATAATTGAAATCAATAATAGCAATTCAATTAAACTCTACATTACTTTAGGTAAACTAATCACTTCTATGTTTCCTGTGCAAGGGTAAAATCTATTAAAGGTCCCATTCCTTTTTATGTTGTTTTAAACAAGGTGAAGGGACAGTTACACTGCTAATTCAATACACTATAGGAGAATCCCTATAGGCAAAATTTGATATACTATAGGGGAACCCTTATAGGCAAAACACATGAGAATGAGGTGTAAACTGCTTACCTTCTCTAAGTCCTTAGGATCCTTGCTCAGGTGAAGCCATAGGGCACGTATATGCACCATACCGGTCTCAACATTCTCCAGGGGCAGCCACTGTCAATTGTTAATCCTTTATCACTCTGATGTGAAAATAACTTCTCATTCTCTAGTCATCTTGTCATCAGTGTTCTTGGTATATTTGTTGAGGAAGATTATTGCCCTGACTCATTTTTAACTTTGTTATTTTGAAAGTATTAACTTGGGGATGAACTATGGAATCCCTCTAACTATCACTATCTGCTCTAATAATATTACTTTGTTGTAGTGGGAAATGTATACCAGTTATTCAGCACTCATATTATCTAAGCCAACAAAGTATATTGTGTGCTAAATTCATCAAGTTGGATCTTATATCATAAGAATACCCCTATTTGATTAAAATCTTAAAACTCAGAAAGAAGTTAGATTTAAAGCTACTCACAGTGTCCACTGAGCCTTTCTCTGCAACATTCTGGATGTCCACACTGGCACTGTTTACAGAGAGAGGGAAACCCTTAAAAAGGTTGTATGTGAAAGATAACTACTATGAGAGAAATAGTACATTTTACAACTCATGCTAAATTATTACCACTCCATTTGTCAGTCTTTCAAAGGTACTCCAACAACATAAGTACCTGGTATGGTGTAACCATGTTCACCTCATGGTTAACCTAGATATCACATTTCTACAGAGACAGGTATAACTATAGGTTGTCTAGAACAAACTTTATCACTATAATTTTTTACATTTCCTTTGTTCAGGAAAAAAAAACCTGTTGTGAAAAGGTGGCTTTAATATCTTGTGTGAGGAAGCATGTTTCACCCAGCGGTTATCACAGCCTAGTTCAGTGACAGTGGACACATACATACTCACAGAATCTTTGGGGAGAGGATTGGTTGAGTAATAGTGTCAATGTAGAATCCATGGTAGTAGGTGTACAGATGAACACTGAATGCTGATCCAATGTTCCTCTTCCTAGAGGAGAAAGAGAAATATCTGACCTTGATGATAATATGTTAGATATAAAGTCTGACTTACGTTCCGAGTTCGTCATCATCTCCAGGATCCTGATCCAGAACCTCCAACTCTGCAAATTGGCCATGCTTCTGGTCCACCACCGCCTGCAAAATTATTTTTTTGGAGTTATATATATATGAGGTTTTTATATGTATAATATAGGACTAAAAGAAGTCATAATCAGATCCCAGATGCAGGTTGTAAAATTTCCCCAGTTAACAGCAATAATATATGTTCCACTCTGATCAAGCAGTATTGGGGGTGATTACAGGTCATTTCTCAACATATGATATTTATCTAGGTCTGGCCTAACAATCACCATTTCCTGCATCTTTCCCTGCAATGTTATTTCTGTAATCTTACCTCAAAGTAGCTGTTCCACACTGGGCTGACTGTGTTCTCTATGACTTTGGTCTTGAAGGTCTGGGCTCCAACTGTAATTTGAAACACATTACACTTCAGACAATGAATGAGTCCAAGTTGTAATTGTCCTCTAAAGGAGCAGAAATTGCATTAGAATAGATCTGACTCTAAGTGAATGGCTTTTCTATAAAGTAAACCATATATGCGATGATTTTGCTGATAACTCAATATGAATTTCTCAAAAACATATCAGTTAGATTATCTTGATGAATTTACTCACTGAATATTTTAGCGTAGGGGTCAGATTTTCCTTTGCCCATGAGTTTGAAGTCAGCCTTTTTCAGTTCACGTCCAGCGACCATATGTAGGCGCAGAACACCCTGTAAATAAAAGGATTTTGCGTATAAGAAGATAAGTTGGGGGTGTGTCTTATATGCGAGAATTTATGGTAGGTCAAAAACATAATATCAACAATTTTATGTTGCGACTTCTTGTAAGTACACCTATATGCTAGGTAGCACCAGGTACCTTAAAACACATTTATTCACCTTATGGAAAGTACTATGCTGTTTTGGCACCTACCTGTGGCATGGGGTAGTGCAGCCTCTGCAGGTCTATGGCATCAACCAGCTGGATGGGGATCTTGTTGGGCAGCACCAGGTAGTAGTTGAGCTGGTCCTGTATCACTGACCGCAGTGAGTTACTAACAACAAGAACAACAGCCCTTTGAGTTTGTATCCCATATTCAATATATAACCTGCACACATTAGACTCTTAAGCACTAGTCATGTATTGAAACATTTATTAACTGCAGTGTGCACTACTTCATGTCGAATACAGTATTTCTTGACTTTTGTTGTCTCGTTTCCGCTATAATTTGGGCAGACTAATATATTCAACTACAGGCACATGTCTTAACCATTCACCTTTTTTTTAAAACCGGCAATATTACTTTTGACATTATGAACACTAGTTATGACAATTTAACTCTACTATGTACATACCTCAACATGGGCAAGTCGAGGAAGTTTGCGGCGTTCGTCAGGTCGAAATCAACAGTCTGTTTTGGGAGTAAATGAACACATTTTTTCAGTTATGTATACAGTAGCATTGCAGAAGAAGATTCTTAAACATAATATTGAGATTCTATCAATGGCTTACAGATGCTTTTTTTCTCCCCATTTAGACACATGTATAACACATTAAAACACTATTTGGCTCTTAACAGCTTAAAGGGGTATAAGGATACTGACCGGTGGGTTGAGGAAGAAGACGTTGAGACCCCCAATAATGGGCATCTTGTTACACAGCTGCATCACCACCCTCAGGTGGCCATGGATCTGAAACAAAAACAGCATCAATCAATGAAACTAAAATGTATAAGGAAAAGAATTTGCAGCAAGAAAATTATACAGATTTTTTTCATATCCTAGGTCATCCCTTTATAGTTCCATACATAACACATATATACAATGTACATGTATAACCTAATTTCACCAGAATTATTGATAAATCTAGTGGCAAGTACTTAGTTTAGATTTGCTGCTGCAATTTTTACTTCATTGGGCAGAACTCACCATGAGGTCCTTAATGCCTGCATTCATCCCCTTGAGGCACACTTTGATGTTGGTGTCACTCGCAAGGCTGCAGGAAACAAACAAGTAGCGTAAATTCACGTCTATATGCCGCGAGTTATATGCGACCCAGAAACTTGGCAGGTGTAGGTTATACACTTATGGGTGTTCCAGTTATATGTGAGGTATTTAGAAGTATGGTATAATACCAAATAGTCATAATCAGACCCCCATGTATGGGTTGTACACAATTGTAATTTTGGGAATGTGGGTTATGCATGAGATGTGGGTTATTCGGTATATCATGCGGTCTTAACATCAAAGTTAGATACAGTGAAACTTCGTTATAAGGAACTCTGATATAAGGAGACCTTGCTTATAAGGAGCAGATTTGTGTGGTCCCGATTTTCCCCTATACATTTCTATAGTAAGAAAACTCTCTTAGAAGGAGGTATATTTACCTTAACCTCTGATATAAGGAGGTATTTTAGGCTCATGTTCTTATTTCGCACAATCAAATCTTACCCAGGGAAGTCATCTCTCAGGGCCACAGTCACATACTGTTTAAAACTTACCACTACTCCAGTCTAGAGAGGTTGAAAGAATACTTCTGTGGTTGCCTTAAGGAGAAAGGGAGATGGAAATATCCAGGAAGAGGACCTAGAGGATTATTGACTTGAAGTAATACATGATCCCGTCTAAATTGTATTAGAATCAAGTCTATTAGGGTATAAGAGACACCTGTAGGGGGTATACTGTTATCTTGACCTTAATAAGGCTGACCTTGCTTATAAGGAGACCTTGCTTACAAGGAGCAAATGGCACTGGTCCCAAGGTCCTCCTTATAACGAAGTTTTACTGTAGTTAGACATGCATTTTCATGACAACAAATTTTAGAATACCTTATATATACTGTTATGCTGTTTTAGTATACCAGTACTTGAAGATTTCAACGGTTTTTGCCCGTGCTATGCACACTCACTTACATTCACATTTACAATATACTAGTAGTGAGATTATCAGGTCCTATTCAAATGTACATATAATATATCCCCCTTCCAACAATTGCAATCTATTCAGCACTCACTCTCACACATAACTATAAGGACATTAACTTACAATATCTCCAGGTCCATGATAATTTCATCCCGCTTGATGTTGTCAATATAGACCTTGACGCCACCAATACGTGGGGGCTGCAAACATGAAAACCATGGTGTTAACGAGCACTCCTCATATCTACAATTGTTTCTTGAATAAAGCTATTGTTTGGTATTTAACATGTTTGCTTCTGCAGTTCGACAGAAAGGAATAAAGTAAGAGCTCAAACTTGTCTACGAAGCCGATGAAATGTCATTTTAGGCACAATTGGATTTGCTCAAAGTGGGAGATGGTTTGGCTTATAATCATAGTTTAAATCTGTTTGAACTGTTTTACAGTACTACTTTAAGTATTTTCACATTTTGAGACCTGTAGGAATAGGAAGGCCATTTATAGTGTTCCTGTTGTTATTATGTTTTATATTCTATCATGTGAATAATTACTTACCGCATCACCAAGGTCGATCTTCTCGAAGCGGAAGGGCTGGAGGGAGCTGGGGAGCGAGTTACTGATCTGGCCTTCGACCGAAGTCTTCAGGATGCCCTTCACATACTCCCCAATATAGGGCCACATCTGCTTCACCATCTGCAAGTAGAGAATTACACTCATTAGTTTAATGTAATACCAATATATATGGATTCAATGCACTGATTGTGGCGCCCTGATTGTTAAGTTCTGTCAATGCTTAAAGAGTGAGATTTATCTAGTTTGGCAAGCTTGATACATTAAACAAAGATAAAACAGTACACTGGGATGATGATAATAGTTGTAATCACCCTGTGCTACCAAAAAGAGATTAATATTGCAGCTAAAAGATAATAAAACCAATACTATAATCATCCCAATTACAAACTTTGTTCTATCAGATTCATTTATAGAATTGAATTGTGTGTTATAAGCTTCACTCTGTGGCTTTCTTCTAAGTGATTATCATGATGTCTGATTGAAAGGAAAAGGATTTGTACTAGGGACTCATATGGCACTGTGTATGTCAATGCAGGGATATGTGGATGCAGTTTTGCAGCACATAGCGCCAAGCTAGGTTCATTCATGCAGGACCCTGCATACAATATCTGCTTAGCAAAAACAGTATGATATATTGTTTTTCAGTCTTGTACAAATTGGTTCGAAACTGCCAACTGTCAAAGCTTGCTACATATACATTGGAAGGCCATAAGCACAGAGGCGTAGGAAGCAAATCTTCATTGAGGGGGCCCAGGGGGGGCCCACTCCACCATGCAGCTTCAAATATCGGATATCAAGTATGACAATGTTTACACACGCTTGTATTGTAATTGTATAAAAAAAGCAGTTTTGAGCCCTCTTTAATACTGATTTGGGGGTCCAAGCAACTCTGCCCCCACTTTTTCCTATGTGGCAGAGGTACGATTTGGGAAATGGGTATTATATTATAGGGTCTTGGCAATTTTTTTGGGGGGCCCAAACATATTCAGGCCCCCCTCCTCTGTGATTGGGGGGGGGGGCGGCCCCCCTGGCCCCCCCTTTTCCTACGCCACTGAAGCAAATCCTTCTTAGGCCAGGTTTTGGCCATATTGATGATATGATGAGTAACTCATCTAAAACAAAGATAAAGGAGAACAGGACCAGGCTACTCCATGTCAGAGCAATGTTTTTGCTCCTCTCTTAACCAGGGAAAAAGAAGACAATGAAAAGAGCCGCAAGTAAACACCACCCCATCCTCCTCCACCCCCTCACCACACCCCTTCAATCATATGACGATCCTTGGACAGAGGCCAAGTCTACCTGCAGGGATGCCAGCCTGACCCCGGGTGGGAGGCAATGTACCACCCATACACCCTCTACACCACACCAGTAGCTCAGGTAATGCTGGAGGGTGGAGGTTGGGTCCTTACTTGCCTGGGCTATATTCTTGCATGCATGATATATTGCAAATAAATTGCATAACGCATCAAAGAATTATGCTGCACCTAAGACTCTTTTGCTTACTTTTACTTTTGTATATCAACATGCAGGGTACGGTATGGTAAAAGTTCCCTCATGTGTACCAGAATTACAGTTTTATAATATGTAAACCACACAATGCATTGAACCACAGCTATATCTTCACATTGATTTAGGAATACACCAGGGGGATTGGGTACATGCTAGTAGCAGCTAGATCTGGATGTACTTTGGGTTAATCTCCACGATATTGCCTTTCTTGGAATAGGTAGACCAGAAAGGCACTGAGCCGACTGAGCTGGCTTTAATATTGTGTAATGTTAACTCACGTGCTTAACGCGTCAAAACACAAATTGCCTCTGAGGCATGAAAGGTGCTAGGCTTGTACTCCCCATACAATGTAATGAACGATCACAGACCAGTTTTATGGTCCAATTCTTTTTATTTTTTTTTATTTTTTACTGAAGCCTCAATTTATTTGACCTATTTACAATTTCAGCCTATTGATCTTCCGGCATCAAGTTTTGAATGGCCTGTGAAAATCTTCTAATTTAGGTATTGTCATTTTAATCAAGTTCCACATGTAATAAAAGCAAAGGCCCACCCCATATGCATGTTCTTCACTCGTTGGAATCTGGGTTGTGTTACAATTGTTTTTTTTATCAAGTTCCTTTTAAGGTTTAATGTTTAGTTTTTAGAATAAACCTCATTCCAGTTTATTAGCGTGGTTTTCCGGTCCAAGTTTTTTGTATATTGTTTCATCCATAGATTTGTTCCCTTCGTGGCTATTCACATATAACGTCCAAGTATCAGGCAAAGATGTACACTCTGAATACAGCTTCTAACCCAGTTATCTGCAGATTAAAGAGATAAGGCACGCGATAAGGCGTCCTAGATGACAGACACTGCCCTAACTTGACAAGTACCGCTGCAATCCTAAAACACTTGACCCTCTATAGGCAGATACATCTCCACTCACATATTGATACCAACCCTTTATGGGCGGCATGATACGTCAATAGGTTCAATCATCATTCGTCATCATGATACACTAATGCAGCACCGGCAAGAACCCCACCATCACTGAATTGGTTGCTCATGCCGACCTGTTGGGAGTGTACCAGCCCTGCAGGGTCTTCTAATGCATGAATGCAACCTTGGCGATTTACTCGTCAGGGCTGCATTCATGGATTATGACGACAAAAAGGCATAGAGCATTCCAGCACTAAGCAGTCTTTAAAGGATTAACCACAGGTCATTGTATCAGAGAGATGCACAGAGATACAGAATTTAATCTTCACTACTTTCAAGAGATCTGTTTTGATGACATCCTTAAATTCATTTTCCCCATAGTATATCAATATATAACTTTTTATTCCCCTATCATACGAATTTCCAAAAGCCGTTATTTTGAGTTCTCTTCGCATAATCTCGTGGAAGGTATAGCCTCTTGGCCTCATCATATACTGACATAGTTACGATGGTTTTGCTATTGCCTCATCCTAAATAGGCCCTACCATTATAAAACCAGGCGAATCTAATCTAATTTTCCAATCAATGTCCTGAGTATGTGAAGAGCCAGCGGCCCATACTATGCACTGGTTCATTTAGTTTGAAATAATAGTGTGGGAAAATGGCATTACTATTGACGTATTGACTAGGCAGATGTCAATACTATTGGTGGTATGGATTTTACGGCTATCTCTTTTAAGGCAGCATCGTGCCTTAATGCATGGATGAAGCTCTGGTGGGTAAATTGCCAACGCTGCATGCATTTATGCATTATGTTTCATGATTCATTAATGTAGCCCTGGTGATAGAGTAGAAATGTCAGAGCTGCATGTACGCATCATGGTAAGAAAGGACATCACAGCACTATTGCAGCCCTTAAAGCCGCAGATCTCGGTACCCCTCCAGCGGCAGTCGCAGTGGAGCCGAGACAGGTACTCGGCCCTATATATAGGGGCGCTAGGGCTTTAAAGGGTAAGGGCTGAATCCTCTACACCTGTTATGATATGCACAGCTACAGGGTAAGGTGTATGGTCTAGTTAGGCACTGAACCAAATACATGTACACAGATATGTCTGATAAATTGGTAATGTCAACTTGGATGAAGAATGGGACAACCATTGTTAACTCCAGTTTTCCTGACAAGTCTAGATGACAAAACATGTTCAGTGACACCAATTCATGCCACAAGTTGTTAGGGACTCAAGAATCCGCTAGGTGAGTCCCTGTGCACAGTGCACACAGCAGTAGAGTATTTTGGTGCAGCTGTGCCTCACAGACACTGTTATAAAACTTCCCTCTTAGGGAGTGACATTTCATCTGTTACTTTTAGGTAATCACACAGAAATATACTCAAGAGAAAGGCCTATCCAGCCATCCCTATAATAAGTGACTGCAGCTAAGAGAAGTTACCAAATATTTTGGAGATAAAATAGATTATATCAACACCCT
This sequence comes from Harmothoe impar, assembly GCA_947462335.1. Taxonomy (NCBI): domain Eukaryota; kingdom Metazoa; phylum Annelida; class Polychaeta; order Phyllodocida; family Polynoidae; genus Harmothoe; species Harmothoe impar. The sequence goes on along the minus strand of OX381721.1, from coordinate 7,042,740 downwards.
ATGAATTTATGAATGCTTTCCGTTGCTTTTCGGTTTGTGATCTCATCCAATATGTTTTTATATCACGTTAAAAAATGGAAGCAATTAGAGGATCCTCTCACCTCTTCCTAGACCATAACATCATAATACTTATGATTGGGTAATTAAGACAATTGGTTTACTCTGTACTAGTATAATGGGTGATCATGTTAAGAGGGCCTGTTAATCATGGCCTAGCCTGGCCAGTACTTCAAATGCCCTCCAAACCCCTTATATAACTACCTCCCACATACCCCACTCACCTAGGAGACCCTATCACCCTCCCCCACACAGGTTCACTGGGACTCTAAAGCTGGATAGCAATTATAAAGGAAATGTACTAGAGGAACTGGGTGGATTTTATTTCATGAAGATTGTCTGGGTTCTATGATAGAAAGAAAGAAAATTCCAAAAGATTTAGTTTACATCTCTCACATTCTATATCATAAAAGAAATAGAATTGATCATTCAATATTTCTCATTTTTTTCTGGAGTCCCTACCACAAGGGGTGTATAGTGGGCCACTTCCACAATGACACAAACAGAGACATAAACAGCATCTGGGCATAATGATCTGTTTGGCACCCTTACCTCCCCCTCTCACATATATACACATTATATGCCAGATAGATAGGTGACCTCTTATTTTGGTATAACCTTTATTTTTTGATATTTGACAAAAAAAGACACATACATAAGTATGCATTGTGTCTTTTTGTATATTTAGTGTATTTAGGTAAATGATGCATTAACCCTTATACAACTCCCCCCCCCCCCTCCCTATGTAGCCAGACATGAGGCGACCTCTTATTTTGGTACATGTATAACCTTTGGTTTTTAATACTTGACAAAAAGGACATAGGTACACACATAGCATGTTATAATGTATGCATTGTGTCTTTAGCTAAATGATTCATCAACCTGGGCATAATGGCAATAATGATGGCAGCTGGTAACAGAGAGACTTTGTAGTTGATAGAATGGTCCCATTCATAATGCACACAGCCTCTACCTGCTGGTACACCCCTACTCTGGGTCCCAGGAAGGTTCTGTACTGATAAAAGTAGCCACCAGGCAAGGCAAGGGAAGGTAGACACATTGCGTTACATATGGTTAAGATACATTAGGATATCTAGGCACATGCTCTTCATTAAATTGGATTTAAAAGTTAGTCTGTCAGACCTAGGATCGGGTATCTTCAATTACTAGTTCTTGGCATTTTTATGTACTCTGCACTCTGCCTGCAATCTGATATGGCCTATATACAATAATAATAATAGCAGGCAAGCAGAAAGGGGTATCCCCGCGGGAATAGTACCAATTTTAGCCACCAGGGGGCTCCCCCATGGCCAAAAATGGTAGAAACAGGCTAATATTTGCTTTTTGGTACTTTTTCTGGCGAATTCAGTAATTTTATACAAAACATTCCATTTTTGGTGGAAAGCTTCCATATTTGGAATGTGAAAAGAACGTTTTAGAGCTTAAATGGGTGTCTTTGTCGATATGTGTTGCCATGGAAACATGATTTTCATTCCAAATAAAGAAAATAAAGAATCCCAATGATAAAATGATTCGCGAGGATTACTATGGTCAAAACAGAATAAAATTATCATTTCTAGATCAAAATCTATGGCCTATAGCATGAAAATGTATGGTCATTTTCTAATTATTCTAACTATGCTCATTAAATAGAGATTATCTTGGAAACTATGAGACTTAGAGCTAATTTGAGTTTTGGATAGAGCAATGCCCACCCATATCCAAACAGCCATTTCTCAAAAACTAGAAATGATATCTTCTTGTGTAATATATCACTGGAAAGCTTATAATATCAATTTTAAAGTTGACATTTTCGTTGGATATCCCTTTTCCCTTGCCTGTACATAGATGTCATGTATGTTCGTATGTTTTTCTTAGGTACTGTTCTAGTCAAGTTTAAAATGGTGGTGAAAGTGAAAGCTTTAATAACAGTTTAGCACCAAGCTGATTCTATTATAGCCTGCATAGCACTTATTGTACCTGTATGCAGGGGGGCATTTATACATAGTCTAATTCCACACTGCCCATACACTGCCCCTAGCAAGTAGCATGGGATGACACACAGAGGACTATGTGCCAACACATCACATCACAACACAATACACGTCCCAACGTTATCATTAAATTCATATGGGGGTGGAGGGCCAGTGTACGCTGCTATCAATGTGGAATTATGTATTTGTAATACATTGTAGTAATAGCCAGCGATGTTCAGGGATATTCAATGTTCAAATAGTTTCTTGATTGATCTGTACAAATCACAGAGGTGACCCATTTAGCCTTCAACTCTTCCTTTACCACGCCTCCACATAAAGACACCCCTCCCAAGACCAGATTTTTTCAGATGAAATTCAAATGGGATATTGGGATTTAGGGGATGGCCTCACCTTTTAGAAAATGAAAGAATTGTGTAAATATTCCAACTAGAAGTACATCTATGTCAGAAGTGAACAACATTGACTAACCAATAAGTAAGATATCCAAATTGCCCTAAGTGGTCGAATTAGGGAGATATAGCCCTATTTGAAATTAAAGTAAGCTTATTCTAGTGTATTACGTTACCATTGACACTAACATTTAGGCCAGTATGCATTAAAGTAGTCCTTATCTTTTGATACCATCTTTTTCAGCATGAAAAATTGAACAAAACCGTTTTTCACCCCCAAAAAATATTATTTGACATTTCTCACGTTTTTTGCATCAAATATTGCCCAAATCATATTGAAAATTAGTCAAATATCATCCAAGTTCAGATGCCCCGCATTTCTAAAATATTAGATGTATGTGCAAATGGATTCGGATATGCAGAGACAATATGCCATAGACTGCTGTCAGAAAAAATCATGGGATTCTACCAATTTTGAGGCAAACCACAGGAGGTCAAAAATCGGCCAAAATCGGCCGAAAATCGGCGAGTAACTCGCATAAATGCGTGTACGGTCCTGTACTGTAAACTCGCAATAATGCGTGTACGGTAAAGGAAGAGTTAAAGCGCCACTCTCACCAATTGTTATTTTCACTCGTTATTTGACTAGAGCAGAACTAGAAGAAACTAGAGAATGCCGCTTTAAGTAAAGGATTGTGCGGGTAGCCGGGATAAGTGGCAGCTATCAGCTGACAGATAATCCTGCCGAGTACAAACAGTAGCAGAGACTGACTGAGATAATACAAACACCAGTGCAGTGGCTGAGCTGGTCGTGGGACAGATTAGACATATTCATGTCAATCAGATCAGATTAATATGTGAAGATCCCCATGGATCTTTCAGAAGAATATATGATCTGCCCCCTCCCCCTCCTAACCCAACTCACAGTACTAGACAGCGAATCAACATCATTGAAGTAGATTTTATAGAGCTCTGGTCCATAGACTATGGAGTAAGCTAATACATATAGTAAATACCCACGATGACAGTAACGGACCCAATGGAAACCATAATTTGCCCTTGGTCAATGGTGTACATCATAATTTTTATTCACAATTAGGGTCAGTGGCAGTATTGCAAAATCACCGTTTAACTACAGTAATATTATATTCGCAGTACAACAGTTCCCGTCTTGTCTATGTATATCTGCAGTATTACGTTGCCCAAAATACAACCCTAGTATTAGTATACACTGGAGTTTCCAGATGTCAATCGGGTAAAAAGGGAACTGAGTCCCAGTCTTTGTCTCCATGGTTACTGAATAAACAATGAGGTGGGCGTGTCCCTAACCGTGTTAATGGGGTCTGGTGAAGGTATAGGAGAGTTGGTCCTGGAGGGAGAGAGAATATGGGTCAGCGGTGTATATAGCACCTGTCTGGAACTTTTAATATACTTCAAAACGTCAAAGAACTCGCAGCAAGTTTGCCCAATCTCCCCACTATATATATATAATTGTCTAGTCACTCTTGAAGATATAAAAGATAGTGTGACACACACTAGACCTGCAATGAGTCCAGGCATCTAAATCATGTGCAAGACACATGAAAACGTATACGAAAGGTATACTAATGCTTACATGCAGAATGTATGCATGCCATGTCAACTATAAGATTATGCTATACAGTTTATAACATGTAATGTCCTACTATCTCAGTGTCTATATTATTTATGTAATATATATATATACCCCGGTATCGACAAGAGGTTATTTTGATCATGGTTCCAAGATCTATACTGGTGTGCCCTCTTTATTGATTAACCCAGACAAACCTAACACTGGGAGTCTAGTGCTGTTGCTGATCACGTATACACATGGGTAGGGGTGGGGTGTTCTTTTGTGGAAAGAGGTACTTTCCTGTATAATGGTTGCTATCTAGGCCATGCTTTCTCGCCGCAGGCACTAAAACCTAGACTTGGCAATGGACACATCTCAGCGTTTTCATTATAAGATTGACAAAATGCATCAACATAGTTTTCATTAAGTTGCTGGAGGTGCGTATATATCATGCCGACCGTGTAGACTATAATGTATAGGGTTGGCCTGATGCACGAATGGACAGCACAGGAGGGTAACTCGCTAGTGCTGCATGCAAACATCATGCCCACAAAAGGATATACTGTATTAAAGCACCATGCTGATCTTAAATGGTTACCAATAGTAATTTCAATTCCTCCTGGAGGCCCTTGACAAGACTATGTCTGCATGCTCTGGTGTGTAGAATAAAAGGGAGGAGAGAGAGTGAGAGGGTGACACCTGATGTGAAGAACCCAGGTAAACGGTTTAAATTACAGGTTTAGATCTATTTATACATGCTTTATCTATCTAATTGGTTGACCGGTGATCTTCGTGTATGTTTTCAAAGCAGAAGTTGTAAACAGGGATGTAGATATATGCCCACTATTCCCTTGTACATTTTGGTTTACAAATAGTTGCATATATAAAAAGAAAATGCTATAGCTGTCTTGTTAATAGTCAAATCAGAGATACATTTTGTAGGGGTACATGGTATTAATGATCACTCCGCATGTCACAAGGTGTTGTACCTAATGGCCCCATCATCATAGATCAGAGGCCATGGGCACTACACACCTTGTGACATGCACAGTGATCATGACCCATATTCAACATACCAGAGGCTAGACATAACATACAATAGACAAATCACTGCACTACATAATTATGCATAACATAAAAGGTGTGAACAGTTCGCCATCATGCCACATCATTACTGTATCAAAATATGAGTTTTGATGTAAAATGACAAAAATCCATCCCAAAATTGAAGTACATATATATATATAGTGATTTTTGTAAAGGTATCCTGGGGTAAATTATAGTATTTAGGTAACACGAGTGTATCCTTCGTAGGCCCCAATGACGTGAGAGTTCTTGGGAATTGTTTGAGGATTACTGGTACATGTGAACATCCCTATTATATTTTTATCATTTTCAAAAGTGATGTTTATGTCGTTTTGCATACAAACTCTTCATATGCTTATTTGTAAGTAATACTTGGGAGACAGCAAGAGGAATATGTTGTGCTTGGTGTCATATAACTTTATGACTACCCTTATGAGATTTAACAGAGATATAGTGGGGCATTGTAAATGTCCTTTGATGTGTAGTGCTTTAATGATAGTTATAGCACCCAATGTGTTGTCAGTTAGGACCTCTTGACTTTCCCTTTATAATGTGTGCTCATGATACCACCCCCGTCCTATAGTAAATCACTGTTTAATATTGCAAGCATATATATAAGTACGGTTATAAATATTCGAGTTTATAACAGTACATTCCTATTGAAATTTTATATCGTTATAATGGCAAGTAATGGACATGTCTCTCATGAGAGGTGCGTTTTTGGTCGGCCAGATTATCCCTCAGGTATTACCTTATTGAACCATCGGTATTCTACCAGGGAAAATATAGGGCATATAGCTCCTAAATAATTACCTCTGGTAGATATCTAGTACTTAGGGGTTAGATTTAGGTAATGGGTGTGCCCACAAGTGTCCCAGGAAGCAGCGCAGTAGTGGGCCGGTACCCAGTCAGTACAGTGCACTATAAATCAATACTGCCAGGAACCGGCTACAGACATCGGTCGTCTGCTAGCAAGAGGGGCTCAGACAGACAGGAGTGGGCCCTCCGTTAACCCTCCAAAGGCCAACAAGTTGGTACCCCTACAGCAACAGTCGGAGTGAAACTTGGACAGGTACTCAACCCTACATATAATGTGGCATATTTAAGCCACATTTGTCAGCATGGTGTACCAACGCAGCAGTGCATCATGCCAACCCTTCTGGACACTACAATCCCAATGAGATCCCGATGGGATCCGAAAGGCATGATGCATGGATGCAGTCATGACAAATTACTCGCCAAGGCTACATTCAGGCATGCTGTTGACATAGGGCACATCATACTAAAGCACTATGTCGTTGTTAAAAGCTTAATTGAACATTAGTCATTATCATTCGGATGATTCCCATGGACTCATCTAGTCAATGCATAGCATTTCTTGGGAAGAGGGTAAGGGTTTATTAAGCATATTTTCATTATTCATGACCTAGTTATAGACATATGTATTATCACGTAAATATCATTTTCCTATATATCTATAAATAGCTGCCCCTGTATCTGCGAAAAATTGTAACGGAGCAAACCACAGCCATAGTTATAGGTCACTTTTTGCATCATATCTGTGTTCACAACTTGTGAAATAGTTGTGGTAGTTTGGCCTGGGTCCATCAGTAAACGTCAGTAAACAAGCCGCCCATGGTAGAACTAACACTGCAACTGGTTGATTCAACTCTATTTCTGGCCTATTTGTATAGACATGGGACGTCTGGCCGGACTCACCAACCCAATTTCTGGCTGCTTTTCTGCCAATTTGGTTATCAATAATGGAGAAGAAAGGAAACTGGAAAGGTATCGAGCATCTATCTAATGATTTATAACGCTATAGGGTAGATTCACCTTGAGTCGGGCACCCGGGTCGGGCATCTATCATTTGAGATGGACACTTGTATTTGTGTTTATTCAAGCATTCTATTAAAGCTCTTTAATTGTGGTAAATTGTCTTTCTTTCCAACAAAGAACCACTAGAAGTCTTATTGTACATGAATTACTACACATTTCAGTATCAGTCTCAGGGTATGTGTCCGACTCATGGCGAATCTACCCTAGAGAGATCTAGCACTATCACCTTTGGTTTTGAGAAGGCTATCCTGTACTCGTGAATTGGACTTTTACCTCTCATAATTTCCAATCTCATCCCATTCTAGTTCAAAAGGCGTTTTGTACTTCTTTTAGACTGGTCTGGCACTGTCGTGTTTATGAGCTGAATATGGCCCAAAAAAGGTGGTTCGTTGGCATGTGATAAATAGAATGCATGACCTAGACTGTAACTCTGAATGGTACCAGTCTATATAATCAACACGACATGTATATATCTGTATTATATACTTTGAATCAGATACATATATACAGGGTTCTCCACAGACTCAAAAATTCACACTGTAAAAACCTCGCGAGCCGACATAGCGAAGGCCTTGAAATGGGATTAAGCTCTATTTCAATTGACGGACATATATTCACTTTCGAAAAAAAGTGCAAATGTATTAGAATGCGAACAACTATTTAATTATTTTAGAAAAAAAAAGCTAAAATGTGAATAGCTTTGGTTCTAATTGATGGATCTTAAAAATTCAAAAACCTATAGATAGCTAAAATGACACCGGCGGCGATTCTAGGCTAATTTAACACCGGCGGCAGTGAAAACGACGCCGGCGGCCCGCCGGTGTCATCGCAGTGTGGGGAGAACCCAGTTATATATGACTGCATCATAAATTATATCATGGTACATTTTGTCATAGAGTTACTCGCTAGGGCTACAAGAGGGCGTGGTGCATTACACCACTGTGCTGTCCTCAAAGGACTAAGTTGTGAGAACTACAGGTAGGGTGTAGACAGTTTAAGATGAATACCTTACAAATGACTCATTCTAAGGGAGTGGTCATTTATTAACAACAGGGGGGGTTTGGTGGATTTGGGGGAGGGGACCAAAAAAATTTGGACCACTTGAAGAGGGGACCAAAAGATTTTGCACCCCTTTTTGGCAAAAAAGCCTGCGCATTACTATAGCTCAAAGGGGCCAGCCGCGCTCCATTTCAACTTTGCCGGGGGGGGGGGGGGATTTTTTCGCCCCGCTCGCGCAAAAATCCACTGATCCCCCACCCTGTTGTTAAAAAATGACCACTCCCTAACTGGGGAAGGAGGGGGCCTCCATAGAATGATAATGGTGCCCGTTTTTATGTGCATGAATAACGCATTGGGTCAACATTGTATCCAATGCCACAACATCCCATGTAAGTTCACATACACCCTATCAAACACACTTTAAGGGCAGCATCATGCTTTAATCCAATGAGCCATTTTGTTGCCATGACACATGAATGGAGTTTTGGCGAGTTACTCACCAGTACTGCATGCATTTACGCGGCAACCTATAACTATAAGTATAAGGTAAAAGGGCCGTCATGCAGCGATGCTCAGGTGCATATACAACATAATGTAAAACATGAACCCTGGGGCATTATGCTGGCCTTAAAGGGCTAACTTAAACAAGAACAAAAACCGTGACCATAACGAGGTCAGCCAACCCACCAGCAAACCACTACTTCTATGGAGGAGGAGGGAGTCTTAGACCTGGCTGCATGTGGAGTGCCAGACCTTGGTTATCACAAGCCATGTTATATCATGAGTAGAACCATAATTCAGGGATATCTTTATATACTTCTCTTTTGAGATAAAAAGCTGAAGAACTGATGAATCTTTTAACTCTTAACAGAACTTTCCTTAAAGACCCCTATGAGTATATTGGAGATAAGAGATAGGAAGTGCCATAACTTCTTATGTATAGTTCACCTCCATCTTGAGAAACAACAAATCTTGGGGAAATCCTTCCACCCGCTCTGGGGGTCTGTTTCGCATAACGCGATATGTTATAAGCCATTGTGCATTCATATGAAAATACATGATTCAGAAGAATGGCTTGCCACACTTCCCCCTAGCCCTAAGTGTGTCAGATAAACACTGGTAGCAGGGGCAGGTGTGTGGGCGTGTGTGATGGGAGGGAGGCATACCTCCAGACTCCCTCTCTTACACTCACAGACCTGTACTGTGAATGTAGTGTGAGCAGCCACGCAGAAAGGATGTCCTGTGCCACAGTCATTTTTTGGTTTGGGGGGATTTTTTTTTCTCTTTTTTAATTCTCATTTTATTTCTTTAACAAGGTGAGCTGATCAACGCAGAGCATCCTTTCTCCTTGGCTGCTCACCATGTCTTCAAAGATAAAGGGTAGATAACAGCTATGTATAGTGATGTGAAGGCATGTTAAGATAAAAGAGGTTATCCTACTGCTCTAGAAGTCACAGACTATTCCTTTAGATTCGGTCAATGCTACACTGTAAATAGTTAGTGTAGGTACACAGTAAAATATATTGTAGATCTACAGTAGAATCTACTGTATAATGGATTTACAGTAGAATATACTGTAGATTTACAGTATATTCTACTGTTTACCTACAATGAACTGTACACCTACAGTACAATCTATTGTACACCTACAAAATGGGCAACCAACTTTTTACCGTGTATTTAGCTCATTTAACATGTGGAGATGATAATGATTGACTTTTAAAAGTGTATCACGTCCTTGATCCTTGCTATTGAACCTTTATAACTGATTATTACTAGGCCTATAGATATAGGCTATAGAGTTATGCATGTACTCCCCTGACTCCCATCCCTCTTGAGAGTGCAAACACACATGTCAGTTCTCTCACAAACAGCTACAGCTAATATGAATCGCAGTATGCCCCATCAAACAAACATAACCCATCAATGCCACACAGAAACATCATGAATGATTCCCCGGGTGTCCCAAGTGACTGTAACCATGGCAACCATATGGGGGGGGGGGGGGGGGGGGGGGTTACCACGAGCAGTTAGTGTTTGTAGAACCGGCAGCCAGGGGTGTGCCGTGTAGTGATATTGGATCCAGAGGGAGGCAGAAAAAAGACAACGTGCAGTGCTGCAAGGGGAAGTCATCCCCACAGACTAGGGATGGTTTGATTACATACATATTAAATCACATGTAAAGTACATTGTCGAATAGGCTGGCATGTGACTGCTGACTTGAATAGGACACTTGGTCATCATGGTATATATTCTCAATACATGTACCAGCAGACCTGCTACCAACTGATGAAGTAACCGCTATGAAGCTCTACTTAAATGGGATACTTAGAACCTCATCTCATCAATACAAAAGGAGTCATTCTGTGGGTAGCCATGCTCTATATGAGGGGGAGATGACATAAGCGCGCTGAACGCCACATGCTACCCCGGTAGGTATATATGGTACAGTCTTAGACTAGCATTCCTACAGATATATTATAATTATTATGTGTTCACGTATAACTTATCTAAATGCTATTATTCTACACACACACATTAAATACCAGGGCTTCTTGTTTAGAGGGTGACATGGAGGGTTTGTTAATGAATAAATGTGTACGTGTCCATTCAGCCACTTGTTGGTCAAGTTAAGCTGCACATGTGTATACTGTAACAGGTGCTACACAGGCAGTGCCCGATTAGCATCCTCATGGCTGAATATCAAACACCATGGCTGCTTCTACATTATCGGGGGATGGGAAGAGGGAAACACAGAATCTATACAGGGAAGCATATACCTCTCTGCAGATGCTAGTGCTAGAGGGACCTCACTTATTGCTCTAATACCTTTCAGTAAAACTATTTAAGGTTATCATCGATATTGAAAACACCCACAAATTCTACAAAAACTTTCCACATAACATACTGACAAATACTTGTTATATACATATAATATGTATATATGCAGTAGTACTGTGCATATTGATCACCTGCAGGCTAGAGGTGGTAACCTGCAGGTGACAGCTGGTACCCTTATACTCATACTGAGAACCATCCTGCAGGCCCCTCTATATTCTGTCACCTGGTATACACTAAGCTACATAGAGAGGTATTCAACGTGAATAATTCACATCACACCAGGGTACACCCAGTGTGACCATACCTCCTGTGTATATCATTAAACTTTTGATAAGGGCTACATGGAACTTAATGCATTATGCCCTTTATCGTAATACACATTATACAGCCTTGGTGAGTAACTCACCAGTGCTGTATAAATGCATCATGTCGACTCTACAGGGCTGATACAAACCCTAAGGGTCGGCATTATTCTTGGGTGCAGCCCTGATCCTATTTTAATTGCATTCTAGATAATTTTGAAGAGATTATTCAAATCAAAAACTTAAAAAGTTGTGTGAACTATTAAAAATGGACGCCTCTTTATAAATATGTAGATAAAAAAGAGGTGTTCTTCTTGCTAGATTATATAGGTTATAGAGTAGATGCAATAGCCTGCAATATCTAAATGGAATACCAATATTTACTGTGCGTCTCGATGTAATAGATGCATACATATTTGCCAGGCAGACCAGTAGCAAGTGGGTAGGCTATAATGGTTTAGGGCTGCTAAACCAAACCCATAAAACAGATTCCTGCACTTCGCCAGTTGTGGCCAGTCCACTTCTCCTGTTGGGTACCTGGTCAACTCTTTAGAGGCAGCATGGTTCTTTAATGACCGATGCTCTTTTGTCTGGAAGCCCACCAAACCTTCACTCATATTTTACGCTGATCCTATGGAGCTGATACATTCCCGATGGGTCTGCATGACGCAGAGCAGTTCCGGACGTTAACTTGTCGTTACGGTCTTGGAGCATAATACACACCAAATGAACACGAAGCACTAAGGCGTCAATGCCGTCTTTAAAGGACTAAAGGGATTGGTCCAAATTGGACAATGTCCAACAGTAGTGGTGGGCCTCCATGGCCTGGGTATATTTTTGCCTGGGGATGTAGTGACTGATTACATGATTGTTTGTCAACACTGGGACTGACCACATGACTACTTACTGATGATGCTTCACCACCACACCACATTATGAGCATGTGGAGGATAAGAACTGATAAGGACAACAAGTCAACAAGTGGAGCAATATTTTGCAAAGATATATATGTAGGCTAACTTTAATGGTCATACCAGTTTTAATATCAAACCAGAAGTTTGAGAAACTTGTCTGTATAAGGCAGATTTCTTTTTTTTAAATTCTGACTCATGGGGACACTGTATCACACAATGTACTAGAGGAAAATGTTGTGCACACATGTGCTTTTAGTTTGTGCCTGAGTCTCCTACTTAAAACTGTCTCCAAGTCTCCAAACACATCTTACACAAAGCATTCAGGGCAATAAGGCCACTGCCTGGTGATTTTTGTTGTTGAAATCGCTCTACCTCTATGTGGAAAGGGTTAACCTGCTTAGTCTAATTACCCTTCCATAACCAAAGTGTTACTTGTATATGTAGATATAGAAAGAGTAGCTGTACATATAGATGGTTATGACTCTGTGTGTATGTGTGTTACCTGGTGGTGTAGGCTCCCTGGGTGAGGGGTACCTGCATGCCAGGTGTAACAATGAGTGAGCACAGCCTTTTGTCACCTCTCCAGACACTGTCACAGTACTATGGTCTCCTTTTTTTCTCTTTAAAAAAAATATTAGATCTTAATGTTTATTACAGACTATAAACTTACCTCCAATAGATAAACAATCTTTTATAAAAACAATTAACCGACGATGGAAGACTGCGTTTGCAATAGCTTTGTGTCTCTATAATATAATGTTGAAATTATTTACAGCTCTTGACAATCTAACATTGAGTGGAACTTGTTCTTTGACCAGTTTATGTTACTTGACTATTATCCCCCTCAGTACACCTCCCCCCCCCCCCCCCCTGCCATGGGCATTAAATCCAAGCCAACTTAAGGTCTATTCCTCCAGTACGTAGCCCCCATGTAGCTGCTAGTCTGGCCTGCAGCCAACCCCACTACTCTGCCACTATGTTCAACCTGGAGGAGGGGGAGCACCTGGAGGAGTGGTGGAGGGTGGGCGGGGGGGGGGGGGGTACTAGTAGTACAGAATATAACCAGTGCTCCTGTGGCTCAACCCAGGCCGGTGGTGACTCGGTCTGAGACTACCCTTACTTACTCCAGAAACAGGGGTGTTTATTTAGAAGCTAGGTGTACTGTAGCAGTTAGGGTAGGGGTTCTGTATTTATAAGCAATAGCCATTAGGTGACCATTGTTTGTTGGGAGTCATTAAATCTGCTTTGCCGATTTATATCATAATCAAGGGGTCTAGGCTCTACAGCGGATACTGCAATGTGTAAACCCTCTAAGGACGGCATGTCGCTAAAAGACTACATGAAATGTTGTCGTCATGACACACTAATCGAGCCCTAGAGAGGAACTCGCCGGTGGGTACCTCGCTTGTGCTGCATTGGTGAATCATGCTGACCCGTCAGGAGTGCCTGAACTCGTAAGGTTCAGCATGTGAGTATACATGGGTAAAAAACGACACTGCAGACACGGCCCTTTTAAAAATCGACACGGGCGACACAGCTCTTTTAAAAATCGACGGACACAGAAAAATTGAGAAAATTGTATAGAATAAAAAACACCACGGCGACACGAGCCCCTAGCTAAAAAACGACATGGCGACACAGAGATACTTCTGGTTACTCATGTATAGTCACCAGCATGATGCCTGAATGCAGCACTGGCGAGTTACTAATCAGGGATGCATTAATGCTTCATGACGACCAAGGGCATGATGCATGTATGCATCATGCTGTCCTTCAAGGGTTAAGTACAGAATAATGCAGTCTTTACAAGACTAATGGTCCTGCAGGGCGTTAACGATTTCGTAAAGACTGATGATACCTTAAGGCTTCATATTCATTTTGATGTCATGATGCACCAATGCATTATGCTGCATAATACATTGGTGCATCATGACATCAAAATGAATATGAAGCCTTAAGCCTTATAATGCTTCAGTAACCGTGAACGATTGGAGCTGCATTCATACATCATGATGACATAAGGGCATACCGTAAAGTCTCAGATTGAACCCGCGGGTTTGACGCAAATCAGAACCCTCGTACCTCTCTTAGTCCAGATGTGGGTTATGCGAGGGTCACGGGTTCTACGTGAGATATGTCGGTAGTATGTTTAAGCCTATGCTGCCCTTAAAGTGTTAACAGGATGGGCTCAGTTTGAGCTACCTGTATTTTTATGTTCACACTTGTGACTTTGACACCTGAGCTAGTCTGGCAGCACCTGACCAAGTCACCATGCCAACCTACACGCCATGTGACCTCCCCATCTCATGTGCTCTTACAGTAAAAACACTGCACACTCACATTATGACTACCTCTTGTTTTATGCATGATTTATGAAATAAGGTGTTTAAAACAACCAACAGTGGTAGCAGGGGCGTTACATTGGTAATCTACGAGGAGGAATGTATTACAGATTCCAGGCAGAGTCATCCTCTAGAGACTCTAGTAGAGTGTATCGATACTATTGACAATTGGGTCAGCTGCCATTAGCATGATGCATATAATGCAGCCCTGGTGAGTTTACTTAGCTCTAAATGTGACATTTCAGTATGACACTTACCTTGTTCAGCCATTCTGCCCGTTCCACGTCAGGGAAGAACACCTGCAAGAAAAAAACAATTATTATAAATACATTATATTTTTGCAGTAAATTGAGCTTGTCCTGAATATTCTAAAAGTTTAATTGTTGGGATTGTTTCAATTTTCTCCTCCTTCATATGGTGCATGACCTGCAACCTGTTGTATCATATTTAGTTAACTCGAGGGGTATAATTCCATTTATGAATGTATTGAATATGGAAATAGCTGAACATACATTTCTGTTTACATATTGATCTACTCTCCCAGGCCCAGACTCAACTAGATTCACCTCTGTCCGGGGTTCAGTCATGACCTGTCCTGACCCCCCCCCCCCCCCCCCCCACACACACACACACTCCTCTTAAGTCCGATCTGTCATTCTTATTTAAACCCTATAGTCTGTGACCCACCTGGAAACATTTTATACTCGAGACGAATATAAATGCATTGTTACTTGCTGTTTATTCAAAGCTTGGCAACTCTTCAAACCTTTAAGGACCGCACAGCGCTTTAAAGTGGTTTGCCCTTTGCTATTGTGATGCATGAATGCAGCCCTTGTGAGTGGCTCACAACTGCTGCATTCAAGCATCATGATGGCCCTACGGGGTTGATATGGCCCTGAAGGGTCGTCAAGTCGGCATGATGCATTCATGTGGTCATGGCGAGTAAACTCATCATAGCTGCATTCATGCAGCATGACGGCAACGGACATAGCACATAAAAGCAGTTTGTGGTACTTAAAGGCTTAAAGGCAATGAAAAAAGACAATGATTTTGGTAGAGATAAACGACTCCTTATACTTTTAGTATTATTTTCCCTGCTGGCCTATAATGTGGGTCTGGAGCTCCTGGTAATTCAGTGGAGTTAGGAGGTCTCTGGACACACATGAGTGATCTTACATACCATTATACAGACCAAAATAACTCCCGTTTCCAGGCCACCTATGTTACAGGGGGACATTGTTACAGTCTTAATACAGACTAGATCGTCCCCAGCTCCAAGTATGCTGTAAACAACACCCCTGTCTACAGTGTTGAGTTCTACAGGTGACAACTAAGTTAAAGTCTTAAAGTTTAATTGAACTTTTTACGCCCCCCCTGGTCAAGCCTCAGGCTCAAGGGACCAGCTTCTTGTTTTTAGAGTATGGGCACCTATTGTAATCGTAATATTTGACACCATTCAAGCCATATTACTTGTGGAAAATTATTTTCTACAGATGACCAAGATGTACTGAAAACCAAATGGTATCTGACAGCATTCACTACAAATATGACAAGCCACTTCCCCATAATTGGAGTTGGTTTACCTATGGGGGTACGTTTTAAAGACTCTCACCATGAAAATGTGGAGACTGGAACACATACTTATAGGCTGTACCAAGGTTTACCTATATTTGACCTTATCAGGTCAATTAGAAAGATGGACATTTTGTTTAAAAAAAAGAAAAGGGGTCAACATTTTCTTTCAGTTACACCCCTCCCCCTCCCCCCAGTTGGGGTGGGGTGGGGGGTGGGGATGTAGCTTGATAATTAAACAGGTATATGACACCTTTGTTTGGTCCAAACTAAATTATCCAGCACCCTCTGTTGTTAAAAAAAAGAAGATCACTTCCTAATAGTAATACTAATAGTTCCCCCCCCCCCACCCCCACCCCCACTCCTGGAGATTTTAGAGTTTTTCACCCCCCACCAGGGTACCATTACTTAGGCATTACAATTTGATGATCCCAGCTAAGTTAGTATTAAAGTAGGCCTAGACTGTCACACTGTGCCTGAGACTGTGAGTACTGACCCAACTTGGCAGCTCCTGAATCCTGGACAGCACTGCACTCTTCTCGTCCACTGCAGCCTCAGCCGCGAACTTTTTGTGGGAATCTTTCTTTTTGCGGTACTCCTCGTTCAAAATGTAGAAGAAGGGCGGGATCAACAGCCAGGTTGCACTGAACCTAAAGTAACCCACGGTCCAAATGCCAACCAACATCCCAACTGTTTTGAAGTACTTTTTGATCAGAGGAATGATGGAGACTTTCGCTACCACAGGTTTGGGCTTCTCTCGACTCATCCGAGTCGGAGTGCTTGGCTTCTGCGAATTCTCTGACATCTTGATCCGATGAATCCCGGAAAGAGAGAAGATCTTCAGAGGTTTGCCGACTAGCAGCAACTGCGATCGGGCGCTGACAGCCCTACTTTTGATGGAAAATCAAGACGGTAACAGGTTGAGGGAGGGCCACCTTCTCCCCTTTTGACTGAACACTGACGGCTCGTTGATGTTGACGTTCCCGTCTACAACTTGGACTCTTCCAAAAGGGGTGATAGATTGATAAACCAACATAATTTAATGATTATTTAACTAGAACCTAGCGTTATATTACTATATACCCATTGGTGTTGATAGCAGAACTTACTTTATGGCATTGTCATGAATAAATGGATATTCACAATGCTTTATGACATAATTTGTAAAATCTATAACAAAATAACCCCTCTACCTTCAGATTTAATGGATTCATCCATGACCTAGTTTACCTCATACGGATATACTAGATATTCGTTATTCTGAATATCTCAATCATCCAGAGGACTAATTATGGACTTCTGAATTCGAAAATTGTTTGTATGATTAATATCATCCTAGCAATTCGGAGAAAATATGATTACGACATCACATAGGGAGCCTCCGCGCATGCTCACTGGGTCACATAGTTGTGCGATGGCGGCGTTGGAGATCTAAAATACACACGAAAGTGGCTACAACCCAAAACAAGTGCTGATTTCTTATTATTGACGGGCCGTTTGGCCTTCTATTCTTCAGGATGCCGCCAGTTAAGGTATTTTCGTTTACTTTTTTCAATTAAAAGTTACTGATAACCCTTTGCTAGTATGATTCCATTTGTTGACAGCTACCCATTTGACTTGTTTTGGCACTTGCTCGGGCACTGACGTCTTGGACTTGGTTGGCAGTGGAACTGGAATAAATGACAAAATCATGAGAATGAAGTCACTGCACTTAAAGAGTTGCAATTCTAATACAATACACTGCATTGCAGCTTATGACATGTTCACATGCAATGGGTGCTACAGTATTTATGAATGGGAAGCGTGTGCTGATGATATTTCGCTCACCTGTAGGCTAGATTATAGATATCTATCTAATAAAACCATGATAAAACTAATGAGAGTGCCCGCTTTCGCTTTAATTTAAATGATACAACGCTCACAGAATCATATGGGTCATGAGACCGATGGCCCCACGGACAATTGGCCCTACGTCAAGTTGGCCCCACTTGAGACTGATGGCCCCAGATTTTGAGACTGATGGCCCCATTTCGGACCGATGGCCCCACTTCTAATTTAATAGCTTATGTGGTCTAAAAACATATAAAAACATATTTTGAAGCATGTAGAGCACAGTTATAGCCATTCCCAATGTCATATTATATGAAATTATATGAAAAATAAGTGCCTAGGACATCCATTCTTATGATGCCACATGGCCACACCCACTCGGACACCTACCCAGAAAACCAAAAAGTATAAGCAAATAGATAGAAACATGTTTTATTATCATTATCAATGTATAGATATTGTAATTGCAAGAAAAACAGTATTTAACATTTTTTTCTAATGCAAAAATTAGTTATTTGGGGGAAAAAATAGGAAAAACTTTAAAATGTTGTAGGTAGAAAATAAAAACACCCCTGTGGTGCTATTTAGACAAAGAACACAATGCTGATATTTATTAATACTTATTGGTACTTATTTCTTCTTTAAAAAAAAAAGGACCCCCCCCCCCCCTTCCTCCTCACACCTGCAGCTCACACCTGGCTTGCCCAATGGAGGAGGCAAGTGTGAAGGCTTATCCTCCTGCCCAGGTTGGGTGCTACAACACCTGTAATTTGGCCTAAAACACCTCCAGTAAACAACTACAAATGGCATTTATCTATAATAATACATTTATGTATGTGTATGTATGAATATGTATGAATATAAGACAGTAATAAGTGATTAAATATGTTGGGGCCATCAGTCCCACTGGTGGGGCCATCAGTCTCAGAAAGTGGGGCCATCACTCTGGGGCCATCAGTCCGTGGGGCCATCAGTCCTACAATCATCATATGCTATGGGTCTTGTGAAGAGGTCAGATACCTTGGCCATCTTATTTCCAATATGCTGAGGGATGATATCATAGACATTAATGTCTATGATGATATAAATGATATTTTACAGCAGAGAATATTGTTATAGGCTCATGGCAAAATAGTTCTATATTTGCAGTGCCAGTGTGGAGGTGAAGATTCAATTGTTTAGGGCCTACTCAGATACGGTACACCTTTATATACAGTTCAGTTTAATATGCCACTTATGGTGCAAATTTAACAAGGCTTCGATGCGAAAGTAAACGGTAGCATACAACGATGCCCTCCGACAGTTGCTTGGAATACCTAGATATGCTAGAGTGGGAGAAACATTTGCTATTTGTGGTCTTCCAACATGTGGTGCCACAATTAGAAGATTGATTTTAATACAGCGTTATATGTCGTCTGACAGGGTATCAAGATTGTTATGTACACTTTAATATCACATAACTATTTTTGTACTTGTATAACATGTAAGTGTGTTTTGTTACCTATGGACCTTTTGTACGACTGAGTCTGAAATAAAGTTTTTGAATTTAATTGAAAAAAATCGTTTACAAACTGGGACTAGTGAGAGTTCTACTTCTAGATCTAGGACTATGCTAAGCCTAACCCTAGACTATTATAAAGGCTAAGGTAATGTTCAGTTATTAATCGCACTCATTCATTGGTGGGGGGGGGGGGGGTAGGCAGCGCTGTTACCATAGTTGGTCGGACAAAGAGAAACGAAGCACGGGGATAGAACAGGTCCGGTCTAAGGGGGAGGGGGGGTAAAACAATCATGCCCGCTTTTACTATTTTTCGCACCTTTGCCTTTGGTGTGGAGGCGGCTCGAAATATTCTATGCGCTCAGGTTGTTCGAGCTCCTGCGCAAGATTTCACCACCCCTTCCCTTGTTATTAATTAATGAACACTCCCTAAATCAATTTTTGTAGTAAAATTCAGTTGTGAATCAAAATTAAAATGTGAGAAATTAAATAAAGCAATCCCCATGGGCATGGGCATGATCTTTTTTGCTCCTGACCTCACCACTTTACACATGATCATCTACCCTCCCTCCCCCCCCCCCCCATTCATGTATCCCCATCCCCTATAAAGCCCCACTGTTGTGTTCAATCAAGGAGATATATCCTGTTCATGTCTATGGTTCAGTACTTCACTGATGTTGTAGGCCTTCTCACTGCATCCGAAGAAGATCATATATATGTATGATATTTTCTCAAAGAAGTGACATAAAGAAGTTTTAAAAGATCCTTCAGAATTCAAAGGAATGGGAGAAGCGATCTTCACCTCCCTGGCGACAGTTGTCAATAATTCACATATCACACTTCACTGTATATGTATTTAGATTCATGGTATATCCACAGCTGCTCTTCAATATGATTATGTAGTGTGCTTCCACTGGTAACAAGCTTCACATGGCCTTATTTTACCAGCCTCGAGATATGGAGGACACTTGGAATCCTGCTGAACTTGAGAAATCACTCAAGGTGAGCACTCTTAAAGTAGTGTGTAGAGTAAATCTAGCTTGTTTAGAGCTCATTTGTTAACTATCAAATCGATGTTATCATTCCTGTTGTAATTTTGAGGAGGTGTAATTTAATCAACATGGTATGGTCTCAAAGAGAATGTGTCAATGAAAGCTTATTTTTGGAGTCCGATTTTTACACTGCACTGTGTTCCCACTATACCAAGACACTTGTTTAGTGTCTTTCACAATTATTTGAAATAAAAAATCATTTGAATTTATATTGTTTGACGGCTCACCCAATTGTCCTCACCTAGAAATATTTGTATTTGAATTTGGCATTGACACTCCCATTTACACACTCGGCCACACACTCCTACACCCATTTGTAACCATGGTGTATGTATTGTACCCAAGAATTGAATGTTACCGATAGAGCAATCAGAGGATTTTTAAAGATCATTTAGTTTTTGGACCCCTTCATAGAAAAGAACTTTCATAATCCGAGACATTAAAATGTGATGTTCAAACCTAACGATTAGCACTGATTTATATGTCTAATCCCCACTATAAAATTATATCCCCCCCCCCCTGTAGTTCACATGTTCATACGACATATTTTATTACTTTCAACATATTCTTAACATATTCTAGGGAAGCAAGGATGATAGAAAAAAATCTAGGGACAAAGATCGCGATAGAGACCGTGACAAAGACCGAGAGCGTAGGAAAGAGAGGCCGAAGGACGACGAAGAAAGGAAACACAGAAGGAGAAAGGAAGAGGGTACTTTTCTTTTTTTGCTACTCATGTGCCATGTGTAGAT
Organism: Harmothoe impar; assembly: GCA_947462335.1. NCBI lineage: Eukaryota > Metazoa > Annelida > Polychaeta > Phyllodocida > Polynoidae > Harmothoe > Harmothoe impar. The sequence goes on along the minus strand of OX381721.1, from coordinate 7,021,676 downwards.
TTTTGCAGAGTCGAGGCTAGAGACTCTTCATCATTTCCTTGTGTCTGTTCAACAATGGAATAACTGAGAATTTTGCTACAAGTATAACAGAGTTCTCTCAACCCAGATGTCACAGTGTTAAGACTGCTGTATCTGTATTCCTAATATTTGGCATTATGAAATAATGTCGTAATTCCTGGCTGCAAAGAAGGTTGGGATCAGCATAGAGGTTGTAGTGAACCTAAAATATAATAAACCTCAATTCAAAAGCCTATAATATGGACCTTTTGGCAATTGTACGATTGATACTATTGGTATTTGGATTCATGATTGTAATTATCTTTTGACTAATTTGCAGATGGCGATAGAAAAGACCGGGATAAGGAAAAGAGAGACCGAGATAAAGATAGGGAAAGAGATAAGGATAAGGATAAAGAGAAGAAGGACAGGGAAAGACGTCACAGAGATAAAGAGAATGGAGAGGTATGTTGAAACAATAACTATCAACTGTAAAATAGCCTTCGGATGCCCGGGCATGAAAAAGACCGGGCTACCCTTCACCAGATTAGTTTCATGCTTAACAGTCTGCACATTGCAGCAAAAAACTTTCGGCCCAGCAACGAGGGCAACGTACATGTGGAAGCAGACATACTCACAATCAATCCCTGCATTGATGATGACATAGTCGGACAGTTAGCACACAGTAATAAAGTGCAGCAAAGCGAGCCTGAGAAGTGAGAAAGAATATTAAAATCAACTGGCGGACTTTCAATAGCTACATTTTGTATACAATATCTATGTATTTCATTGTACCATCAACATATCTTTGACAATAGTTGAGTACTGTAAAATCTAGCACATAGCCATATATTTCTATCATATAAGCTGAAGTGGGGCTTGGGGTGTGGGGTGTGGTTGAGGTCATATTATACTCATACATATTACACTTGAGTCCCTGAGTCTTTTCTGATTAGGATCACACGTTAGATTTTTTGTTTATGGATGTTTATAGACATATGGTAACTTATTACCTATAATTTGACTTGCCTCTTTCTCTCTTTCTTAGAGTGAAGAAAGGAGACACAGACGTAAAGAAGGTGATGTAAGTATAATTTAGATTGCTATATTGTAATGGCAGCACGAGAATAGCAGAAGAGGGTCAGCTGAGGCTGCAAACCAAGAAAAACTATAGCAAAGCCTGAAGTAGCTAAGGCGAGCCATCTGGAGCTATAATAGGCAAAAAAAAAAGTTGTGTTCAGGTAACATAGCCCCCAAAAATAGTGTAGGTAGGTCGATTTAAAAAAAGAAGTTTTCTGTGAAAAAGGTTGTTTTTTTGGGTAGAAAAAACACAAAAATAGGGTCGCTAGGGATACCTGAACACGACTTTCTTTTTTGGCCTTAGAGATGAATAGGCTCTGATCCAGCAGTTGGTCTCTGAATGCAGGCAGCTCCCTCTCTCTCTCGTGATCGTGATAGTGAGTTGTACATATGTGGATATACATTAGGCCACTCAAAAAAAAGAAGTTGTTTCTCATCACCGCGCGCATCATAAAAATCATGATTTGGGGAAAACTTTTTTTAATTTTTTTTTTACATTTTTGATGAAAAATATGTTTGAATTGCCAAAATATTGGCAAATTTGGTATCAAATTAAAGCTTATGCTGTCAGCAATGCAATTAGCTAGGTGTAACTTGCATTCTTACAACTTTTGCTGATCAATAAACTCCAAATTACTAAAATTTGAAAATTGATCGCGAAATGTCCAAATCTCCCTATGTAAATTGCCCAGAGTAAAAAAAATAAAATAAAAAAATAAAAAACGCCCTCGTCATATTTTTCAGTGCTCGGTGATGAGAAACAATTTTTTTTTTTTGAGTGGCCTTATGTAGCTGTTTATTGCGCTGATGATAATATAGTTGCATAGACTGTCATTTGTGCCAACTGAGAATTACCTTGTTTTGCTACTTTCAACTTTATTACAATATATTTAACTTATTTTTATAAATAACAAAAAGGAAATTAAAACATATAAGTTCTAACTTGGTTTAAAATCTGAATAGATAATTGAGACCAATATACACTTTACAGGAAAAAGATGAGGACCGCGAACGCCGACGAAGAAAACATAAAGAAGAAGGAGATGTAAGTTGGTGTTTTTTATTTACCATCTTAATAGTTATATTTTATGTAGATAAGGTATAAATGAATGTGGAAAAAATGTATGATGCCTAACTGTTCTGTTGAAAATGAGGTTTATATTGTATCAAGATTTCATGTAAGGTGTGTTTAATATGCAATATTTTTAAAGTCAAAATTTAGAAACTGTCTTTGGGTAATCTAGACAAAAACTTGCAGCTGCGATAGAATTAATTGAACCCATGCCATGTTACTTTACAAGGCTGATAAAACCGAAAGGAGGAGACAGCGAATTGAAGATGTGGTAAAATGAATATCAAAGAGTGTTCTTCCATAATTTGCCTTATTCCTTTGTTTTCAAGCCTATATCATGACCCGATTATTTGTATAGTGCAATAACAAAAATGCATTCCAGAAGAATATTTCACTTTTTTTCTCTTGTATTGGTTATACTATATAACAGCTTTTGATTATATGTTTCTTGTTTAAACTTGATCAAATAATTGTATATAACATAGAAGGTCTGTATGAATGTTGTAGTGTATGTGTTGCAATAAGGTGGGTGTATTGCGTCATCTCTTTTATATGGTGCTGACCTCGCCCTTCTAGAGTGTTCCAGACTATGTTGCAATCAGGTAGAGGTATTTCATCATCCTCTTTCTACTGTGTACTATGTATGTTTCATCACCCAGTTTGGTTATTGCATCATACTTTTTCTGAGAGTCTGACATCAGCATGTTGGTGTATTGCATCATCCTGTCTGTGGCCTATAAAAGGCAGTGCTGTGGAGGTGGTGAAATCAGTACCTACAAGACCACCATGGGGAGCAGACCTGTGTCAGAGTGCTCCAGGATTACCCCACCTGTATACATTGGACTATATTGAACTTGCTGAAGCTGGACTTTGTACCTGAGGACTATAGGAGACAATATTCTTTGTACAGTTAAAGTTAAAGTTGGAGTTATACACAGTTCCATTTACACTCACCAAAGGACTTGCAAAGACATTATAAGGAGTGTATGGGCTGTATGTGTGCTACTGTGTCAAACCATAGGAAATAAGTATCTACCCAAGAGATCTCCTGTGGCTATTCTATGTGATTGCAGGACAATTCATCAACTCTGTAAGAGTACCCATGCACCTGTAACTGCTCTCATGTGGAAAAGGTAATAAACAGTAGCAAGTCAACTTCTGTCACAATACTTTGTCTCAATCATTGGCTTTGGCCACTACATTTGGTACAAAGAATAGTCTACAAGAACCAGGATATTCAGCAAGTACACCAAGTAAGTCATCATGTCACATACAGGTTCAAGGCAAAGAGAACCAAGCAAGATGCTGGACCCTCATAGTGTCAATACTGAGAAATTGTTGGCACTACGCCGTTCAAGAGGTGGTTATGCTGGTCACCTGACCAAAAAGACTAACATGCTGATACAACTGATGCAATGTGACGCCGGTCTACCTGAACTTCAAGTTGCAGCTGAGAAGATGACATCTGCATTTAAGGACTTATATTCAGTGCACCATGACTTCATGGATTTAGTGCTGGACATTCAACCTGATAGGGCCACTGATGAAGAGGCCTGGTATCAACAACTTGAAGACAGGTTTCAAGGTGCACAAAGACAATATATCTGTCTTCAGGAACAGCGTAGCCTGCAGGAGAGTGTCAAACCTGAGGATAGTGTGTCACAGGGTGGCTCTGGTGCCACATCCAGGGCGTCGCGGGCATCAAGTACCAGAACCAAGGCAGTTGCGAAACGGGCTGCCCTTGAAGTCAAGGCTAGAGCTCTCCAGGAGCTGCAAGAGCTTGAGCTCACCCAGCTACAACTGCACCAGGAAGCCGAACGTCAGCACGAAGAAGCCGAACGTCAGCGCGAAGAAGTCGAACGTCAGAGGCAGGTAGAAGCCGAACGTCAACGCAGAGAAGCTACACATCATCAGAGGGAGAAGCAGCAAAGGCTAGAGCTTGAAAAGAAGAAACTGGAGCTACGCCGTCAGCAGCTACAAATGCAGACTGAACTTGCTGCTGCAGCAGCAGAAGAAGAGGTCCTGACCAAGAGTGTTCATAATCCTGAGTATGTGTATAAAGGTTCAAAGGTCAGTCAAACGTTTGTTGATAACTGTTCAAATGTTAACTTTGATTCTGTTTATGATAATGTTGTAGCTAGAGAAGATACTGATGTAAAGTTGCAATGTGGGGAGATGCTTGATTCAACTATTGCCAGTAGGGCCTACCGTCATCTGGGGGGTCCCATAAGTGCTAGTACTGCCCAAAAGACCAACAAACCTACAACCTTTAGCTCAGACAACAAAGGATCAGGGGGTGTGGGAAGGTCAATGCTCAACCCATTTGCACCTGAGTGGACAGGATCTCCAGTAACAGAGAATGCTGATAAAAGGTCAGATGAGACATTCACCATTGGACAAGTAGCTAAGCTCATGGAGCTAGTTAAATCACCACAAGCTCCAGTAACCATAAAGCAACCGTCTGAACCAGTTTTAAAGGGTCTTAGTGAAACTTTAGGTGAAATCCAGGAGAGGAGTCAGTCAGCTCTAGAATCTCAGATGATGACTCAACGCCAAATGCTCAATGTCATTCGCCTTCCTAAGACTAGCCTGACAACCTTTGATGGGGATCCTTTGAAGTATTGGACATTCATGAATGCCTTTGACAGCTGTGTTGATAAGACTGATGTTGAGGATATTGATAGACTTAATAGGCTGTTAGAGTACTGTACAGGCAAGGCATTAAAGGTGATACAGCCATGTGCATTGATGACCGCAACAGAAGGTTACAAGAAAGCAAGATATCTGTTGAAACAAAGATTTGGCAATGACTTTGTAATCTCGAAGGCATGTATCTCTAAGATAACTGAAGGCCCAGCAGTGAAGCCAAATGATGGTGAAGCCCTTCAGGACTTTGCTGATGATGTCAGGGGCTGTTTGGAGACACTGCATGCTATGAACAAGCTTAAAGAAGTAGACTCACAGGACCGAATGGTGAAGATCCTGACAAGGTTGCCCATGTATCTTCAAACCCAATGGCGCAAGGAGGCATATAAGGCCCGTGAGAGATTTGGAGAATATCCAAACTTTGATGAGTTTCTAAAATTCCTTGAGATGGCAGCTGGAGAGGCCAATGACCCAGTATTTGGAAATATAGGGTCAGCCCCCAAGGAAGCAAAGCCTAAGCCTTCCCTACCCAAGAAGAAGGGATCAAGCTTTAATGTAAAGGTTACTGATAAGTCTAGTCCCAGCTCAAGTCAAGATACAAAGCTCAAATCCACTGATGCATCACCGAAGGATAAGCCCAAGAGCTACAAGTGTCGCATGTGTGATGCTGATGGTCACACAGTGAGTGGATGTGAGAAGTTTAAGAAGATGCCCCTGGAAAAGAGAAGGGAAGTGGCAAAAGAAAAGAGACTGTGTTTCAATTGTCTTGACTACAGCAATCATACATCTAAAGAATGTAGAAGACCCAGAGGCTGTCAAGAGAAGGATTGTAAGGGGAAACACGCAACATTGCTGCATCAACCATTGAAAGTCTTCGAGCCTGAGTCTGCAAAGGACAGAGAACAGAATGAGGAGCAGAAGTCCCCAGACAAGCCGGTAGAAGCCAAGAGCTATGCATGTGGGCAATCAGACGTTGAAAGCACAAAGGTCGCCTTACCTATAGTTCCTGTGTATGTGCGAGGAAAGGGTCAGACCAATTACATACGCACACATGCCCTGCTTGATCCAGGAAGCAACAAGACATTCTGCTCAAAGGACTTGGTCAAGCAACTAGAACTAAAAGGAGAAAATACCTCTCTATCATTAGAGACCCTGAGTGAAGGGAAAGATATGGATGCCCTTGAAGTCTCTCTAGAAGTCACAGCAACAAAAGGACCAAAGAAGAAACGTAAGGTTGTCAAACTTCCTAGAGTCTATGCACTGAGCAGGTTTCCAAGCCTAAGGGACAGTGCACCATCACAAGCAGATGTTAAGAAATGGGATCATCTCAAGTGTCTGGAAATACCTCTGCAAGAGAAATCAGGCATTACTCTCCTCATTGGTCAAGATGTCCCAGATGCACTGATTCCCCTCGAAGTGAGGCGAGGAAGGGAAAATGAACCCTATGCCACCAGAACAAGTCTAGGATGGACACTCAATGGCCCAATGCAAAGTGGGAATTCAAATGATTCTGCTGTTTGCCACTTCATTCAAGCTGACCAGGGACCAGATGTGAGACTTGAAGCTCAAGTTGAGCAGTTCTGGAAACTGGACGTGGGACAGACGTTGGCTGGAAGTCTCCCACAGATGTCTCAAGATGACAAAAGAGTTTTGGATGTCTGGAATGAGTCCATCACACTCAAAGATCAACATTATGAGATGGACATACCCTTTAAGGTCACACCACCAGCACTGATAGACAACAAGAAAATGGCAGAGAAACGTCTACAGAGTCTTGGGAGAAGACTGTCAAAGGATCCTGATCTTCATAGACTTTACAAGACAGGTATAGAGGATTTACTCCAGAAGGGATATGCAGAACCTGTTCAAGACAGTGATGATGATAAGGATAATGGAATCAAGTGGTATATCCCACACCATTCCGTTACAAGTCCAAATAAGCCAGGAAAGCTTAGGATTGTCTTCGATTGTGCAGCAGAATATGGTGGTACATCATTAAACAAGCAAGTGCTGCAAGGCCCTGATATGACCAACAAACTGATAGGCGTGCTACTAAGATTCAGGGAAGACCACATAGCAATCATGGGAGACATAGAAGCCATGTTCCATCAAGTGCGTGTGTCTCCGCAACACAGAGACGTATTAAGGTTCCTGTGGTGGAAAGATGGTAACCCTGACCTTCCTCCACAGACTTACAAGATGGCAGTGCACTTGTTTGGTGGAGTATGGAGCCCTAGTTGTGCAAGCTTTGCTCTAAAACGCACTGCTGAGGACCACAAGACTGAGTTTGATGAAGAAACTGTCAAGACCGTGATGGAGAACTTCTATGCAGATGACTGTCTCAAGTCACTGTCAACAGTGGATCAGGCAAAGAAACTGGTAGAGGAACTTTGTCAACTCCTGAAACTTGGAGGTTTCCGCCTGACCAAATGGATCTCCAACAGCAAAGAGGTTATAGAATCTGTTCCACCTGAGGACAGAGCAAAGGAAGTCAAAGACCTAGACCTTGATTCAGCAGCCCTTCCTATTGAGAGAGCACTAGGTGTCCAATGGGATACCCAGGAAGACATGTTTGGCATCAGGATCAAGCAAAAGGAAGTGACTTTCACCAGAAGAGGGCTTCTCAGAGTGGTCAGTTCAGTGTATGACCCGTTGGGATTTGTATGCCCATTCATACTACAAGCTAAGAAGATATTCCAAGATGAATGCAAAAGAGAGAAAGGATGGGATGATGAACTGGAACCTGACAACATAAAGAAATGGAAAAGATGGCTAGAGGATCTCCCACGTCTTGAAGAGTTTAAGATAAGGCGTTGCCTCATACCACAAGACTTTGGTAAGTGTGTGAAAATCCAACTTCACCATTTCTCTGATGCATCTGAAGAAGCCTTCGGCACAACTTCTTATCTACGTGTGGTGAATGAGCAAGGAGATGTCCACTGTTCATTCTTGCTGGGTAAATCACGACTTGCTCCCGTCAAACACATGACTATTCCAAGACTAGAACTTTCAGGAGCTGTGGTGGCTGTTAAGATGGATAGCCTGCTCCGCAGAGAGATACGCCTGGAAGTTACCAAATCCATCTTTTGGACTGACAGCATGATAGTCTTGCAGTACATCAAAAACACCACCAAGCGGTTTCAGACTTTTGTTGCCAACAGAGTAGCAATCATCCTTGATGGATCATCACCGACCCAATGGAGGTACGTAGACACCAAGTCAAACCCAGCTGATGATGCTTCTCGTGGCCTCAGTGCAAGTGAAATGCTATCCAGCAGAAGATGGAAACAGGGGCCGGACTTCTTGTGGGAAGACAAGTCCCAGTGGCCAGTTGTTCCTCAAAGATCTCCTGACCTACTATTGGATGATCATGAAGACAAGAAAGAAGCCAAGGTTTGCATTGCAGTCACAGATCCAGAAGACCGCTTGGAACAAATGTTCAAACGATATTCAAGCTGGTTTCGTTTGAAGAAGGCAGTTGCATGGCTGATTCGCTTTGGCGAGTGGCTCCGAAAGGGAAAGCCCAAACTGACTTCTGATCTATCTGTGGATGAGCTCCAAAATGCTGAGAAGGGCATTATCAGGCATGTGCAAAGAAGGTGCTATTCAGATGAGCTCACCAGCCTGGCATCAGGTAAGCAAGTCTCCCATAAAAGCACTATCTACAAATTGGAGCCGTTCAGAGATGAGGATAACATGCTCCGAGTACAAGGCAGACTTCAAAGTGCACCTATAACTGACTCTGCCAAGCACCCCTTGATATTACCAAAGGACCACCATGTTGCAGAGCTGATTGTACGACACACTCATGAGTGGATCTCCAAACATTCAGGACGAGAGTATGTGCTCTCAAGACTGCGGGAGAGATACTGGATACCACAAGGGCGTCCCTTGGTAAATAGGGTACTGCAGAACTGTGTGATATGCAAGAAATTGAGAGGAAAATTAGGTGTCCAGAGGATGGCTGACCTGCCAAAGGACAGAGTTACACCTCACAAACCACCCTTCACCTACACAGGAGTAGACTGCTTCGGCCCCTTCTATGTGAAGAGGGGCCGGAGCCAAGAGAAAAGGTATGGCTGTTTGTTCACCTGTTTGACAACAAGGGCAATACACATTGAGGTGCTAAATTCAATGGATGCAGACTCATTCATCAACTCCTTGATAAGGTTTATCTCTAGAAGAGGGGTTCCTGAGAAGATCAGGTCAGACAATGGAACCAACTTTGTTGGAGGAAACAAGGAGCTGCATGAGTCGCTACGAAGGTGGAATGAAGATCACAAAACCAAGGAAAGTCTTCTCATCAGAGAAATCAAGTGGGAGTTCAACCCACCAGCTGCATCTCACATGGGAGGAGTCTGGGAAAGACAAATCAGGACAGTACGCAAAGTACTGAATTCTATACTCAAAGATCAAGTCCTTGACGATGAGAGGTTGAGCACAGTATTCTGTGAAGTTGAATACATTGTCAATGGTAGACCACTCACTCCAGTATCAGACGATCCAACGGACTTGAAACCTCTAACCCCAAATGACTTACTTCAGCTAGGTGTAGAACTTAGAGCATCCCCAGGAACCTTCCGAAAGGAAGATATGTATGGTCGTAGATGGAGGCATGTACAGTACTTGGCAGACCAGTTCTGGAAACGGTGGGTAAAAGAGTATCTCCCTACATTGCAGCTTAGACAGAAATGGTTAGAAACAAAGAGAAATGTCCAAACAAATGATGTGGTGTTGGTTATGGATGAAAATCTGCCTAGAAATAGTTGGCCACTTGGTCGAGTTGTCAAAACGTTCCCAGGTAAAGATGGCCTAGTGCGGTCTGTAGAGGTCAAAACTGCTACAAATGTACTCGTGAGACCTATTGACAAACTTTGTTTGCTTGAATCTGTCACATCATAGATGTATGATCTAGTCGTGTTTGTAAGTAAAGGATATCCAAGATGATGTCATATTGTACACAGAGATGTTAGTACTATGCATATTGTATTGTACCTAAATAGTAAAGAACATACACAGATAATGTTGTTCCATGAAAGGTTGTATGTTATTATCATTTATGTGTGCTAATGTTTGAACTATGTTCTATTGTTCACTGTATGCACTATAGATAGTATTGTGTATGTCATTGTCATGTCACTCATACAAGTGTAAAGTTTGAAATATTTATATTGATATTATGAAGAACTAAGGTTGTTTGTAAATGTTCACTTCTATAGTTCACATTTAAGGGGCCGGGAATGTAGTGTATGTGTTGCAATAAGGTGGGTGTATTGCGTCATCTCTTTTATATGGTGCTGACCTCGCCCTTCTAGAGTGTTCCAGACTATGTTGCAATCAGGTAGAGGTATTTCATCATCCTCTTTCTACTGTGTACTATGTATGTTTCATCACCCAGTTTGGTTATTGCATCATACTTTTTCTGAGAGTCTGACATCAGCATGTTGGTGTATTGCATCATCCTGTCTGTGGCCTATAAAAGGCAGTGCTGTGGAGGTGGTGAAATCAGTACCTACAAGACCACCATGGGGAGCAGACCTGTGTCAGAGTGCTCCAGGATTACCCCACCTGTATACATTGGACTATATTGAACTTGCTGAAGCTGGACTTTGTACCTGAGGACTATAGGAGACAATATTCTTTGTACAGTTAAAGTTAAAGTTGGAGTTATACACAGTTCCATTTACACTCACCAAAGGACTTGCAAAGACATTATAAGGAGTGTATGGGCTGTATGTGTGCTACTGTGTCAAACCATAGGAAATAAGTATCTACCCAAGAGATCTCCTGTGGCTATTCTATGTGATTGCAGGACAATTCATCAACTCTGTAAGAGTACCCATGCACCTGTAACTGCTCTCATGTGGAAAAGGTAATAAACAGTAGCAAGTCAACTTCTGTCACAATACTTTGTCTCAATCATTGGCTTTGGCCACTACAAATGTTAAAATTTTATAAAAGGGAGGTTTACCATCTTTGCCTGCTTGAAATAATTCTGAAATTGATTTTTCAATATAACAGAAAAGTATTAACCAAATGACGTTTCTGTGTTACTAATACTCATTGCTGGAAGTGATTTGTTTTCAAATGTACATAATGTTTGTAAATGTGTTCTATGCAATACCTAACAAAATGGTATTTTATGACATGATTTTTCAAACATGTTTCTAATGTAAAATAAGATGCAACATGCTAACATAAACGTAAACACTTAAATTCATGATGCTAACAACATGTCTCCTTCTTCGTATATAAATAAGAGTGTTCCTAAGTACATAATAGATACCTGAATAATCTATCCTTATCTATATCCTCTATTTTATGGTTGTTCTGAAATTTATTTTTATTTTCCATCTCTTTCAGGACAAAGACAAAGATAAAGAAAAGCGCAGGCGACACCGCGGTGACGAGGTAAATGCTATATTTAACAACTATGCCCCTATGTTATATAATTCCTATTAATGATGGTTGTTCCTTGTAGGTATTTTCCAAATCCCCCCAGACCTGAAGTTATTGAATAAATCAGTGGAGAGAGTTCAAAATGGTCACGAGGATGGTGTTACATACCATTACTGGATACCACAGTCTGTGGATAAAGGTAAACGATGATGGCAAGTGGCGTTAACCGTGTGTCATAAAATGACCCGGCCTATTTATTAGAATATAACAAAGAAACAAAACAAATTGCTGTCGCTCTGCCTGCTCTGCTTGCTGCTTGCTAAAGTAGAGTTCCTCCCCTCCTGCAGTGGAGAGTTCCCGGAGCCTCTGAGGGAGAGCACCAGGGGGCACTGTCTGTACCACTAATATGAGGATAACTATAACTAGTTATGCCTGGACAATGTTAGCATCTCATAATCCATATTCATTCCTAACCCACCCAGAATATTTCTGAGTCACTCCTATCTTGGCATGTAAGATTAAAACATTTTTTCCATGTTTACTTCAGGACAAAGAGAAGGATAAAGAAAAACGCAGGAGACACCATGATGGCGAGGTAATTACTATGATATAATATCTAGATAAAAGTGACAGAATGATTAAACAGTTAAACAGCATCAAGATGTTGAAAGTACCTGTTCTTTGTATATTTTATACATTACCCAAAATCATGTGTAACTAACTACTGAAGGTACTTTGCCAGCTTTTCAAAAACTACTACCATACAATTAGCTGTGAAGAATGAGCTTCTTTATTTTAAATTGTCTTTTCTTATGAATGACGTCACAAGCTTTTATTCATATATTGTTCCATCTAAATTGACAATGTGAGTATTTTGAAAGGCAAGTGCCTTTCTGGTCACACATTTTCAAGTGATCATACATGTATTTATCATAATTTTCAAGTTACCACATTTAAGGAAATTACCCCCCCCCCCCTTCCCCCTTAAAGTTAGTATCCCAATACTGACAACTGTATAGCAGTGACAAATTTCCACTTCCGCCATGGGGATAAGCATGATGATATTCTAAGACATATGTGGAAGTATTAAAGCTCTATGAAAACTATTTCTATACAAAAATCCACACACAATAGCAAAAACCAATTTCCACTGAGCAGTCAAAAATAAAGCAATTAGCATGCCTCTCTTCTAAGCCACAAGGTGGCAGCTGTGTACATAGTGTGGACAAGATATTCCCATTGCAGACCCAGTAGCTCATTCCCATTCATGAACACCTTAATGCATTGACATTTGCACAGGTGGCAGCATATCTCAGATAGTTTGCCAATGCTTGAGTTTTCTCCATGAAAGCTGGACATCTGGATGCTATTACACACTTTACATTAAAGCCTTTAAGACTCTTGGTAACCAGAATTATGCACCCATTTCAGAAGAGAAGTATATATTCAAGACTTTCAGGTAATTATTGAGAGAGGTCAATTCTAGCCACCCCAGTTGGGATACCAACTTTAAGTGCCTCCCGCCTTTTAAAAAACAGATTAGAGTAAAAAAAAGTCTTCAAAACTTTGTTGAAATTGTAAAATTAATTGAGATTTGGAAATATCTTACATTAACCCTTCTGACAAAAGGATGATGACAGACGACGACGAAGGCATCATGATGAGGTAACCATAGCAACTAATGCTATTGTAGTGAAATATTTGTCCATGTCTACATGTATCATATTGTTGAACACTGAAATTTGACAAACCTTATCCCACTGTATGCATAATACCTATGTTAGTACTAACATGTCAGTGCGTTGTACCATACATCTCGTATGGTTCTGCTAGATGTGTAGGAATACTGTCAAACATGGCAAACATATATAAATACTGTTATTGGGGAGTGCTCATTTTTTAACAACAGGCGGGGGGCGGTGAGATTTCGCGCGGAGCGCGCGAAATCTTTTCACCCCCCCGCTAGAGGGGTCGAAATTTTTTACCCCCCCCCCCCCCCCGGCAGGCCGAAAATTGCGCGCATTCGCGCCCCTTTGTAGCATAGTAACGCGCGGGCTTTTTCCCTCAAAACAGTTTGAATTTTTTTCACCCCCCCCCAAGAGGGGTCTAAATTTTTTACCCCCCCCCCGGTCAAGGGGTCCAAATTTTTTACCCCCCCCCCCCCAAATCCACCACCCCCCCCCCCTGTTGTTAAAAAATGAGCACTCCCTTGGTGCATCAGTTAATATAGATATTAGAAAAGATGCTGTTCATGAAATCTCGCATGTCTAAAGAGTATCTTTTCCCATCTGATTTACAATTGTGAAGATTAGAGATTGAGTGTTGTGACTAACAGGATATAATATTGTTTTTCAACAATATTCACCGCTTCATAGAAGAATTACAAAAATTGGACACACACTGTATCTTATTTGTGAACTTTATAAAAGATTATGCTTGCATATATACTGTATGTCAAGCATAGAATAGTAGAATACCTACATCAGTGAGAAAAATATATGCCTTTACCTTATCATTCATAATATAAATTTTCGCGTTTAACCCACGAGCCAAACCTTCAGTGCGGGTTCTACAAAATTACCAAAGTCTAGGTGTGGGTAATACGAGGGTTTTGTCAGTATAGTACAGTACTAAAGTCGCTACATTCAGACCTCTGATACGGGTTATAGGATTCTCCCAAAGTCGGAGTGCGGGTTATACGCGAGGTGTGGGTTATATGCAGGAATTTACAGTAGTTAGTTTCAGTGTCTAATTGTATAACATTATAAAAGAGGTAAGTTATAAGCATGGCCAGCAGCAGTGTTTTCAAATGTTCCTATAGTACAGCCAGGAAATTTCTACTTTAATAGTGTCAATGGGTCATTAATTTTGATATCCAATGCAGGATGATGAGGAGCGGCGGAAACGGAGGGAGGACCGCAAAAAAACTGACGATGATGGACGGGAAAAGCGTCATAAGGTAGTGAAGATTGTTTATGGATCTAGAATTACTATATTTAATATGCATGACATCACTAGGGATTGATTCTCTATAACAAGTGTATACATTGACAGAATATCCCACTATAGTGGCTTGTTTAAATACTCGGGCGCATATTAATTTCAATGCCAATCAACCCCGGTGCTCGTATGAGACTGACGCTTAAACTAACAATTATGGTAGTACTTTGTCCCTACATAATTATACAGAGTTAAATGTTCGTCCTGATCATGTATTCCTTTACAATTTAGTTCATTTTGAGCATGTTATCTTTGGGCTGTGATAACTGGCTTGATGCAGTCCTACTTCATGATCTTGTGTGATCAGTTTTGCTTGCAAATATGGCATATACATATCATACATGGCATAAATGTTATACAATATGGTGAAGACAAGGGTTTTAAGTTGATGAATGAGACAAAGCAATACTATGTAAATTAATCTTAAGTGTAGACATGTATAAAGAATTAAAAGCTTTTACACCAAGCTGGTTTGTCCTTCAGACGTTGGTTATATATCAATAAGAATAGAATGGATTTCTAAATAAAAATATTCTTTCTTTTAAGTATACGAGCAAACTCAGTCTCATAAAATGTTAATGCAGGGGTATTCTATGCTTTGCTTCTTTCACCTCACCTGTGTTTTTGAAGTGTTTGGCACTGCTTTTGCACCTCACAATGATGTTAGGATGAAGATCGAGAACATCGACGGAAACGACCTGATGAAACTGACGAAGAACGTCGCCAACGGCATCGGCGTGAGGATGAAAATGGAGAGAAAAGAAGACATCGGGACGATAAAGATAAGGATCCTGATAGGGAAAGGAGAAGAGAAGAGCGGGAGCGCCGGCATCGAGATGAGGTGGTGTATATGCGCACATTTGCATGTGATCAAGGCTGGCAGTATCACTAAATTCTGTACATGATTTTTACTCTTGCATAATCTTTATTGCTTCTGTTTCCAATTGATTGTTAACATTGTATTGAAAATACAGCTGAAAATAGTGAAGAGTGCTTAAGGACAGCTAGTATGATGTTAAAACCTTTAGGACCCTAATCTACAATCAATACAATTTGATCATAACCATTGGCAATTTTGCAGGATGGAAAATCCAGTCGGCATAGGGACAAGGAAAAGGAAAAAGAAGAGAAGAAAAAGGAGGAAGAAGAAAAGTAAGTTGTCTTGTTGTAGCTGCTGTGTGATGTAGTCAATTAAAATGGCCGTATTACTAAGAGTTGCTGTACTAGCCTCAAATGTACACCATTGACCGGTTAGTAACATGCTGGTGATATATTTTGATTATTTCTAACAATTTATGATATTTGTGTGAATTCTTATGCTTTAAAAATACCTTAACCCTTTAAGGATGTATGTTACTCGCTGGTGGTGCATCATGCTGACACTTTGGAAGTGTCTCAACCCTGTAGGGCTGGCTTGATGCTTGAATGCAGCTCTAGCATGTTATTTGACAGGGCTGCATTCATGCATCATGACCACTAAGGGCATGATGCCTTATAGTGTTACACTGTCCTTTAAGGGTTAATGGATGTTAACCTTTCAGTACCATTCATTTCACTTAATATGCTTGTCGTCAAACTAATGGTGTTTGTGAACATGAAATACTCACATACACCCACATTATACATTAATTTAAGAGATTGATTTCAAGGTATGGGCTTAAACATAATATATCTTAAAAGACATATATTTCTCACTATGCATACTGCAGAAGCACCAAAAAGTCCTCTAAAGGTAAAGGAAAAGTAAAAGATGCCAGGTAATTACACTTCTAGAAGAATTATTTCGCAACTGTGTATGTTTGTGGATCTTGCACAGTGTTTGGATGCACATTTCATATAAGTACATATTTAGTGCCCCCTTCACATGAAGAACATCAGTGGTTTCCATTTTGTCCAGATATATCCTGGTTAAAAAATCCTACAATAAAGCTGTACACCTTTACCAGAAGCAACACCAGTATTCAAAGTCTGCTTGTGTGTGTTGACGTATGTACATGAGAAATGCCCTAGCCAAAGTTTGATCCTGAGTGTCATCAGTTACTGGCTTGCCGGTAATACAGCCACTATCCCATACTTTCTTTCATGTGACGCAAAGTGTTCCGTCAAGCGGTATCAGTAATAATATATGTTTGATATAAAAATGTATTGGTCTGCTGGATGTTGCATGTGACAATTTAGACTTTACTAAGCTAGATGAACATGATTATAATGTCACTAGTACATTATCAGTGCCGCATCACAGAAATCATGTTTTGGAATTGATGTATAAAC
The DNA here is from genome assembly GCA_947462335.1 of Harmothoe impar. NCBI lineage: Eukaryota > Metazoa > Annelida > Polychaeta > Phyllodocida > Polynoidae > Harmothoe > Harmothoe impar. The sequence continues at coordinate 7,005,211 of OX381721.1, read as the reverse complement.
AGAACAACCCCTTATAACCAGAATAATTTGGACTTTTGCAATGTAGTTGCAAAATACACTATGTTTGATGATATATTTTCGTTGTCTAACATTTAGACCGGTTATGTTTTTCAGGAAAGCTGCCACCAAAACTGAGGTAATGTGCTTATCTTTGTCACTTAACCATGTTACAATATGACTTGTAAGAACATGCATTTTCCGATAAATTTACATATACCGTAAAACCTCGGCTATAAGCCGAATTTTATTTGGCGTTTTTAATTGTTATAAGCCGAATTTTAAGCCCCAAACTCCCATTCGGCTTATAGGTGAGGTTTTAATAATGTAGGAACATAGTGAAAACAAATTTCAAACACTTTTGTTATAAGCCGAATTTTTACTCCCAAAGTCACATTCGGCTTATAACCAAGGTCGGCTTATAGCCAAGGTTTTACGGTAGATATCTCAACATTGAAATTGCTGCAAATTCATGATTTTGTAAGTTATCAACCGATCAATAGCTGCTCCACATCAAGATGGATACATGGAAATGCAAAAATGACTAAAATATTAAAATGCAAAGAGCTGATGCTTGAGAAAAACATCAATTTTATTTCTACGCAGGTCTCTTCTATTCGCAGGAGCTCAAAAACTGGAAAAATTAATGATACATTCATTGTAAAATCTCCTCGAAATACCAGGTCTCCCTTGAAATCAAATTCACGAAATCCTCCCCAATCAATCAAAAGTAAATCAAAAGGATCACTGAAAACACCTGTTACTAGACCTCCAGTTGCTGGAACAAGTGGATGTCAGAAAAAAGACCCTGTTAAATCGGTTGTGAAGAAGCATTCAGACACATTATCTACCAGTAGTAGCTTTGAACTGGGTTCACCCATTGCCTGCTCATCAGCAGTAGAGGCAAGTTGGAGCAATAATAATCAGCTTGGACATCATCATTATGTTCTTCGTTAGGTATTTGATTATCCTGTTCTCTATTCCTTGTTCCAAGGCACTTGTCCTGTTTCATTATTTAATGTTTTCCTGAATTTCAGAAATATAATAAATCCCACCATCCTCTAATATTATCACTGAGCCCTTCACTTAGTTTACAAACTATCTGGTAGAATAGGTAGACCTCTAAGTACAATGGGGGTAAAAACAAAAGAGGGGGGGGGGGATGGAGATGATAACAGCTGAATTTAACTCCTTCATCCAAGGGGTATGTGCTAATCAGGTCAAATGTGGTACATGTAGATGGAAAGAATATAGAAGAATTATGTAAGAGAAATTTAATGAGATATAAAGTACTACTATTCTAGTGTAGGCCAGCTAGTAAACAGCTTGGGGTAAATGTACAGTTTGAATATGTAGGAGTTCATCAAATGCCTTATCTTTTTCAGGATGCAGACGAGTATAATTATGATGATGATGATTTTGAGGTATGTAAATTTACAGTAAGCTATATTCCTCAACAATATCACATTGTCCAGTAGAGTATGTTTTAAGTTTAAACTGCTGTGCAATTTGCCATATATGATAATCTCCCACTTTCTGTGCAGAGCTTTTTTCCCATATGTACCCCTGACGTACACTCCGAAAATTAAAGACATACCAGCTTATAGATGACAAACGAAATACCATAGTTCAAAATTCTTAACTAATATTATACTGTCTCGTAGATAATATGTATGCGTCAACTCTTCTGGGGTATATAACATTGTGTAAGAATGATTATCTTTTTTGTCAGGACTACGAGGAAGACTTTGAGGATGATGATGACGATGATGACGAAGATGACAAGGTTGAAATCAGTGAGAAAGAAAAAGTGGTAAGTATCATAGAAGAAAATTGCCTTTTTTTATAAGCTTACTTCTGGATTTCTATTGTTCTAATTCATCAAATTTAACAGCATTGTCAAACTAAGGGGAAAAAATACATATTTGTATTTCAATGTAAAATAATATGTAACCTTTTATAGTAATATTTAAGTGATGTTAAACATCTCTCAACTGTTGAGGAGAGAGAAAGCTTGAACATATTTTCTCATTTTAATATATCCTACAAAGTTGTTGGTTGCTAAATAAAGTAAGTTTACATATGATTACAGAAGAACACAGGAAAGGTAGGTTGATCACAATATAAGGAGGGTAGATGTAGCATAATGTATCCTAACAATGATTAACATTGAATATGTCTGTCAAGATAGGCATTACTAGAAATGTACTCAAAAACATAGCTTTGTACAAATTTATATCTTCCTATTTGAAAAAGGAATGATAGAAAAAACATCCAGAGGATATTTTTCAAAGGAACAAAATGGAAGACTTTTGGTGGTTTCAAAGATTTTGTAGAAAACCTATATATAGGTTATAGCCAATCTTTGCAGAATTTAGAATAAACAAATTAAAAACTTGTGATCATATTTCATATTACTGACTACATTCCCATTTAACACAAAACACATCACGTAGTGCAAGAGATTTTACTATGGTAGCATTATAAAAGGGCTGCTTAAATGGTGAAGGGGTTGCATGGAGATGATTGTAAGATATAAGCAGCTTTGCATGGTCATGCATTTTAACTTTTTGGTAGAATGAACACTTCTTACAGTATTCTCAGATAAGCTGTAAGACTTCAACACATGCACATTACTCAACTTTAGATTGATTTCTGTTGGGGGTAAGCTTGTTGGACCCTCTTTCTTTTTCGAACTTAAAACTTAAAAAACATATCTAAGTGCATTTATTTCATTTACCTTTTTACCAAGCACAGATCACTTTAAAAACGACAACATTTCTTTTTGTCTTGAGATCTAATGTATGCTTCAACAAACACACAAAAACATACTTAGAAAATAACAGTGACATAGTCTTCTTTGGTGTTGTTGCTAGGAATCCCCTCCCATGACAACGCCCAGGAGCGTGCGTGATGTGACCAGTGGCTATATTCGGTCCAAGAACTGGGAGGATTCTAACCAAGTAATAATATATCCCCTGGATCATCTGTGGCAATAATTAAAGCGTGCACAGAATTAGTTTCCGTATCAAATTTCATGGCATCAACATAATTTTCATCTAAACATAAATGCATGTTTTTATTAGAAGCATCCAGTAGAATGCATTATTTTTTATAATTTTCCTTAAAAGCACTGATGAGATTACATCATGCCCAGTATTTAGAATTTAAATCAAGTTTTCACTGAATTTCATTTATTTCTTACTCCCATTAATTTGAATGAGTCAGTTATGTAACTTAAGTCCACTTTGAAATGGATATGGTGCTTTGAAGAATGGGATGAATTTGTCTGTTTGATAACTTACAGTGACATTTACATTCTTCACTCTAATATTAGCTTACTAACTAGTAATCCCTCTACTTTAAGGACCCGTGTGAATAACCCCAAAATATGATTTTGATTCTAATTTATGTCTAGTCCCCTCTTCCTCATATCACCTCATATTTTCATCACAGACGACGGTAAAAACAAATGAATGAACCAAACAGTATCACATGTTGTGACAGAGAAAATTAGAGATTTTATGGAACATAATATTATGACACAAATCATGTTGATCAGAAAAGGGACATACTGTTCATTTATACATGTATGTAGCTGTTTAGAGTAGAAGTAGTAAATGAACAAGACACAGAATGTAATTCTGTCGTATTGTAAACTATTTAACAATTACTTCTGTAATTGCTAAAATATTTACATATGAGATCATCAAGCATATAGACCAATACACCACAGGAGATAAATCAATAGAGAAAGAATTTTAATTGAAGTTCCTCCTTTGCACATCTGTTCTAACCTCTCTTGTAGATGAGTTGAGTTACTAGATCTTTTCTTGGCAATATATTTTTATACCCAGGAAATGAGAATTGACCTCTTTCTGTAAATGTGTGTTCTGTACTCATCAATGCCTAGTTAATTGATGTAGTTTGTATATGGGATACTGGTGAAAACATTTTTAACACAAATTAATCTCTCAGCAAGGTGGTAAGTATTTGCAATTTTTCTAAATTGCTTTTACATCTCTACCATTCAATATGTTCCTATTGCATCTAACCAACCCAGCCACTCTTTTAACAGCTGTATGCGCCGTCATAACAGCAGACAAATTCTCGATTATTTCAGCAATCTTGCTTGAGACAAAAATATGTTGGGATTAATGATAAAGACTTGCACCATTTAAAGCTAATTTTATTTTTGCGTGATTTAATTGTAAGTGTTTTTCTTGTGTTTCCAGTCGCGGAGAGAGATGGATGATATTCTTCAAGCTATGGATGCCGAAAACAACCGGTTGTTGAAAGAATCTCAGAACAATGCTGCTGATGATGATGACGATAATAAAGAGGTACTGAGGATAGATACATTACAAGGAGATGCATTAAATTTAATGATCAGTCGGTTACGATGTCAGTCAATATTAACAAAGAATTTTTCTTCTGATAATTTACAATTTTCAGAGCTGGATGACTGGTAACAAAAAAAGGACCACGGTCGATTTTTTTTCATCCATGACCAAGTCAGTGTTGGGATGAACAGCCAAATAAACTTTTAAGAACATCAAGCTGTAGCTAAATTTTCGTACTCTAATTGTAGCATACATCAAACTTGTAATATTTATTCATTTCTTTGTTCATTCAGTCATATGAGAAATCCAGGCACAAAGGATCGAAGCAAAGACCTACAACAGCGAAACGATCATTCATCAACTTCGTGTCAGCTAAGCAGAGGGTAGTTAGTAGTAAAGCATCACTAAGGGCGAAGACCCGTGGACGTGAACTACTCCAGATCATAGAACTTGACCGGGCAGCATATGATTTGTTCGACATGCCACCCGTGTCTGAGTATGAGCTGTACATGCGGACCTATGGACGTTCAGACACCAAGCAGGTTAGTAGAATATTGATTTCCTAATAAAGTTGAATCACAGAAAACCAAACCTGGTTCTAAGGTATATTTCAAGAGTTTATTGATATCACATATGACAGTAACTAAGTAAGGCAAAAAAATATGTAGAGTGAATTCACAAAGAGTGATCAACGCTTTAATCAATTAATTTACCTTCTTCAGGATATATATGATAGGATATATGGTATATTAATTTGCTAGATGAGAGAAAAACTTCAAATGTACATCAACCACTCCTCATAATGTTACCTAATCAGAACATAACTTTCGTTCAAATACTGCTATCATTTCATTATGAATAACAAATAGTGATAAATGGTAACTAAGTGTAGGGATACTATTTCAGTCGGATCTAAAAATGTGAGAAAAAGAGTCCTTGTAATATAAAGGTATGATACTACAGCTGTTATTCACTAACTTTATTTTGTAGAAAAATATTCAAACAAACGAGGACAATATAGACAAAGATATTCAGACAGAGGAGATAGAGACGGTGGAGAAGTGGATACAGTGTCCCCCTGAAGACACCAAGGGTTGGGGAGGTGAGAACCTGCACTCCATGATAAATATTTTCCATGAAATCTATGCATATGTATATGTATATGAAATAATGAACTAAAGTAAAATAGCTAATGTAAATTCTCGTGTATAAGCCTAATTTGCATATGAGCTGCCCCTCGGTTCTGACAGATCCGATAAGCCGCAATAACCATTTGAATGAGCCCCGAAAAAAAAAGTGTATTCACCACACCCCCAGCTTTGGCCAAAGGCTATAAGCATTATGATATTAGGTTTTGTAATTTGCTTTAAAATGTACTTCTGTAAACGTACATATTTTGTACTTATGTACAGTGCGAAAATATCTACATTTACAGTAACCTATACCTCAATTAATCAACATTTTAAAATGTCATTGAATAGGGGATAAGGAAACTGAAGAGGAAGAGGCAATCATGAAACCTGTCGACACAGTAGCCCTGACGAAGTTTGTTCAGAATGCAGGCCAGGTACAGGAATTTATTAATATTAGACACTTAACATGCAGTACAAAGTACCCTGATTGCTAGTGATATTGAATAAGCCTTTTATACTGCTAATTCATTGATTGCTCAACATTACCAGTATTTACCAGTCTACAGGTAGTATTGCCCGTCTGCCTACATACTGTAAAAACTCAGCTCAACTCCCTCTACTTTCAATTTTTTTTTTTCTAAAACCTCGTCTTGTAGCTGAAATTTATCGTATTCATTCAAAACTTAACTCTTGCTTGTCCCAAAAGAAAAGGCCAAGCTTAAAGATTATTTGCATAAAGATATAAATTCTATTAAATTGGTTTCCATTTCAGGCAATCTTAATCTTGTTAGAGGAAGACCGTGCCGAGGCCTCACAAGCTGACACCAGTCAAAAGCGGTCCAACATCTGTCTCAGTGAAGCCTTCCTGGAAATCGCTGCTCCTCCCTTCTTAACAGGTAATACATACACAAGCAGAATAAAACTGTTACTTTTATGAGAAAATTTCATTCCGATATTGAGGTATCGCTGTATTTATGAATAATTCATGAAATCTTTTATTCATACAGAAAAAAAGCAGCTCAGAAAACCATGATTTTTAGCTTTTGAAGATTCTGAAAATGAGAGGAAAGGAGAGCATAGTTAAATAAGCAGCTTACACGACAATGACACCTGTCATCAAAGACCATTTTGTTCAACAAACATGAGTGGTGATATAAAGCAACTTATATACAGACTTAGGTTGCATGTATTTGTTTTTGCATCAACAATTGCAATTGCATAAGAATGTACACTTGTGTTTGAATAATGTATATTTATAAATTTATTCTACATTTACCTAGGTCGGTGTGTGTCGCGTACACAGTTCTCGGAGGCCCAGACGAATTTGTTACTCACCGTTCATGACAGACAAGATAGCCTAGTAAGTTTAGCATATTAAATAGCAATCTTTTTTTCTATTCATTCAGAAGTTTGTATATAATCTTTCGATTTCATTGCAAATGGCAAATGCCTGCTTCCAGTATATAATATACAAGTATAAACTAGGTAAAGATGTGGTACACATAATGGATACCACAGTGTGCAAGACCTCAACAGGTAAACATACTGAAAGAGTAATGTGAACATCACTTATTCTCCACAAATTATCGCAAAATTAGGAGAACAAGAAAAAATTGTTAAGATAGTGTTTCTATCAGGACTGGGTATATGGTCTTTGCTCTCTTTGCTTAAATTAAAAAAATTGTTACTAAAAATGGTTGTGTATTTTCCCTCAGAAATATCCGGATGACAAGTTATCTTCTAAGGGTGCTGTTTGTGTGTGGAATGTCAATGAACCCTCACATCCACAAAAGTAAGTTTCACAGTTTCTGATTCGGTGAAGGTTTGGCAGGAAGGAGAAAAGTATTTAGCAAGGAAATATGACATATATATGTGGCTATGGCAATCATATAAAAGTTCATTAAGATGCTATTGACAAAAGCTGTTTCTACACTATCCCTTTAAAAATAAAATATTCTTCAAGATATATTCTTGTTTACTGATAATGAAATTAACAATTGTGTTGTACCATGGTTTTACTTACAGGGTCTTGTTATGTGAAGGGCAACCACAGTGTTGCTGTTTCAGTCCTGTAAAAGCAAATCTAGTCTTTGCTGGAATGGTTAGTATATTTCCATGTGTACAACACATGCATTTGAACCCTTGACTATTATTACGTACTGTTTCACGTAAATGTGACAGAAAATATCCCTTTCCACATGGGTTTTCAAATCTTCTATGTAATGAAAAAAAAAACACTTGGACACTGATTATTCTGATGAATATATCTTTTGATTAATAGGTTCAAAGGATGAATTGAGATATTAATGGCTGAGCATATTGTCCACGTTGACTTTGCATAACTTTATAAAACAGTATTCCTCTGAGAATTCATGCTAAACGTTTACTTTCTGTGTTAAACAGGTGGATGGGTCTGTGGTAGTATGGGATCTCCGAGAGCCAAATAGTTTACACAAGCAACATATTGAGGGGAACGAGAGCTGGTTCTTACGGTACCCTACTTATAATACAGGTGAGTTACAAAATTCCCACAGTTAGTAATACTGGGGCACAAATCAAAGTAACATGTAAAACCTTTTTTCCTGGAAGTATATATGTACCTTTGATAGTAAGAAAGTGTTTTATTCAGGTTAAATTTCGCCCAGTCAAAGTCAATATATCAACCCTGGCTCCAGAACATTGCTGTCACCTACACCCCTACCAATCCAATTCTAAAGACTTATACACAGATAAAGCGGCCGAGGGTATTTTGTTTAAGTGAGTCATTGCCTGACTTAAATAAGAGCGGTCTTCCTTACCATATTGTAAACTCCCTCATGTTTGTTTCAGCTGGAGTTTTACATTATGAAAATCATCAAAGTGCAGTGTCATCTATAGTCCCGATTTTTGTACCTGGAAGTGCAGACGATATGGATTCAGGTTAGTCTTTGAAGCTACTGATTGAGGCTTAATTCAGGGAGTGCTCAGTCAAAAGAAAAATATTACTCTCTCTGAATGTTTTTTTATCTCATGCTTGTCTTTGGAAACCCTTAGGCTCTATGATGAAAGAAAAGTTGGTTGATACAAAGTATAAAATTTTGATTTATAGTGTGTAGGATCAATACATGCTTCAATGTAGTCATCCATATGTCTGACAATTAAGTTGCTGTATTTATGATGATTAAGTTTGCCCATAGCAAGTTTAGGATATTCTCTAATTAGATCATCTATGTGGCTACACTTGCTAGTTTTCATGTTGCACTTGAAAACAATATTTGACATTATGTACTTCAGATGTTGGAGCCACATCCTTCCAGTTAGCAACAGTAGAAGAGAATGCAACATTGCATCTTTGGGTAAGTGCTTCTACAATAACTCAAATACTCAATGCATGAGAGTAGATTTGGCAAATAGAAAACCAAAATATTTGCCCATCTTTATCGTGCCAAATTTGCTGGTTCTCCCATATATTATACTATGCAATTACCGTATTCGACGTAATTAGCGCCCTGGGCGCTTATAAAATTATTTCTATGGCGTTTTAAGTACTTAAGAGTTTGATTATCGCCAAAATCGGGAAAATTAAGTCTTTGTTCTAGTATAAATATGCCCCAAAAAGGGGAGGGGGCGCTTATTAGGGGGAGGGCGCTTATTACGTCGAATACGGTACTAATAAATTGTGATGCTTTGACATTTTGAATTTGTACTGAATTTGTAAAATAGTTTATATCTATTCATTTACAGAAGAATATTTCATGCTTATATTTTGCAGGTTGTGGCAGAGATTGCCCACCCAGATCCAGCAGGGTCAGAATCTGACCTTGGGCTTGCCCCTGGTGGAAAGATCAAACTCATTAAAAGCAGTGCCATTGTGCTTGAAAGTCCCATGAGGTTTGTTTTGCATTTCCTACATACCTATGCATGAGTATCTCTAACCCTTTCCCTGCCGCTTCACTATTGAAAAAATGTTCCCAACCACCAGGGACATTGCAGATGAATATGTCCTACTAAAACCGACACTACACTACAGATAGTGCCCCAGTACTGCATATATGCGGTATCGGTTTTTGGGTACTAAAATACAGTACTGCATATATGCAGTATCGGTTTTACAGTGGTACTGCATATAATTTATGCAGTATCGGCAGGGAAAGGACTTCTGTAGTTCTAAAGCTATTTTTCTACATCAAAAATTATATATATGCAGTCAATAAAGTAAGGTATATCTGAAAAACACTGCAGGTTTATCTTCTTTTTAAATAAAAAAAAAAAAAAAATCGACACTTCTGTTTAGTGTAGTGTAGAGAATATATCAATCTTATTCATACTGCCTCGTGCTTGAAATAAGTATACTAATTTAATTGATTTGAACAGGGATTCACGGTTACGAACTACAATGAAAGCCTTTGAGATGAAGCTTCTTCCGGCTGACCCAAGCCACTTCTTCGTCGGCACAGATACAGTAAGACAATGTTGTTCATCCTGACCTAATGTCTATAACACTTTGCTTTCTCTTTTGTCGGGTGCATAAGCTGTTGATTAAGATGTAATGATGAGGCGCCTTAGCAATCTGAATCAGAAAATAGAAAGGAGTTGGGTGCTAGCCCTCTACCCCAATGGGAGAGTCAGGCACTCACCGCTAGGTATATATATAACTCTTCCTGCCCCCAAACAAATTATAAGTTAGAATTGATCCTGTGTATCAGAATATGATACATTTGTAATTTGAAGTAAAGCATTTATCATGAAAATGAATAAATCTATTCTTCTTAACTCCAGGGTCATGTTATCCATGGTGTTCGTCATGGTGGGAAGGCTCCACCGAAGGCCTACAAACCAGACATAGGTAAGTGATAAGAATTGCTTATCTGGTCACATTTCTTTTTATATTAGAGTCACAGAGTTATCTGAAAAGATATGTGAGATGTTCCAATAGTTTTGTTGAATGTTGTCAAATGCTGATGAACATATAAATGTAGACAACATGTAGTGCACACTGCTATGGAGAAGTCTTCAAATCTCATGAATGCAGGGATAAAAGTCTTCAAAGTTTTCTCTGATTTCACGAAGATCTGTACTAAACTATTGAGGACCTTTATTCAGGGACCTTAATTTAAACATTTCAAGTTTTTTTAGATTGGTCACTTTCATCCCTGTTATTATGGGATACACCTTTACATTTGTCAATTTTACCCCTTTTCAGATGCTCCATTTGAAGTGACGTCAATAGACTTCTCACCATTCACAGAACCCGTATTTTTGGTAGGTATATTTCACCAGGGTAGTACCATAACTTAATACATTTCAAAACCATGGAGATCAATCACATAGTTATCACAATCTTAAAAGATGTTCACAGTGGAATCAGTCTGACAAATTGTATGTTTGATTATTCTGATGCCTAAATTGAACCCAATTGTATGTGAAGCATTTGAATTCTATCCTTAAATTTAATGAAAATATGATTATGATATATATATATATAAAATTCATCAAAAGTCGATTTGACCTCAACATTGCAACAATCAACTCCCCTAACCTACTTCTATGGAACAACCACCCGCACCACCCCAATAAACTTTAGCAAACTCAACCATACACAACTTGTTTGTTTTGTGCGATAAAACCAAGAAATATAAGTGAAATGGTACAGTGAATATTTAAATTATGTATTGCAGGCAGGATGTGCGGATGGCAGTATACGGTTATATCATGTAAATAATGGTGAGTAGTACTTATAAATCTTATGACTCTAAATAGCAGGTTTTAAATTCATATGGTACGTGTAATAAACTTAGATCACTATATGCAGATCAGGGTTTGTATATACATTGTAGTATATTGACACAGATATAAGACAAAGTCTGCTAAAAAGAAACTTTGGAAGCATAAGTTAATAATTGCTTATCTTCCTTTGCCTAGTTTAAGATTTGCTCTCATGGGTTTAATCAAAATTTGAAAAAAATAATTACTGCATTGCAGCTGCCCCCATGATTGTATGGGAGTCTACTACTGGTGGCCGGCCGGTGCTTGCTGTCCGCTGGTGTCAGAGCCGCCCGAGTGTATTCTTTGTGGTGGACGCCGCCTCCCGTCTCTACATATGGGACCTGCTGATGAGTGATGCCACTCCCATGAAGGAGGAAATCATCTCTAAAGACAGGTAGGTGTCGGATAGATTGGAAAATCACCTCCCTGTTTTTTGGGGGGGAGGGGGGGAAGTAAAAGATAAAAAGAAGATCTATTAGATATACCTTTGCTCTGTACTGTTTTAGGGGTATGGCAAAATGTAAATGTTAGTTCTGTTTAACTATTTAGTCACATGTCTGAGTATTGCACACTTCCAGAATGTGAAGTATCCTGAATTACTTTGATAATATCAATCAAGTGTGCCAATATTCCTATGCCAGAAGTACAATTTCAAACATAGCATTGTTGTAGGGGATATGGCTTATTATGTATTGAATATATAATACATATATATGAATGAAAATACTTGGTTAGGATATACACGTTGAGATTTTGACACCCTTTCTGAGAGACATGGTATGTTGATATTTTGTTGCAGGCTGACAAGTTTCTGCCTATCAAACGACTATGCAGCTACAGGGGCAGGTATAGCTGGCCGAAAACCTGCGATGGTACGTTGCATAACTTTCTTGCCAGAATACACTGATATAAATTTATTTTAACATAGTTTAAAGGCACTAGAGTAACTTGCAAGAAAATCTACCACCAAATGCAAAGATAGTTATGGTAAAAGTTAGATTGCTATGTTTGAATAAAAGATTTGGTTTTGAAGTTTCTGAGCTATCCTGTTGCATAATGCACTGCATCATCTTCCCTCATATGGTCTTGAAGAAACATAGTGCAATTCTTTAGATCAGTTTGTGGCTTTGCAGTTCAGCAGCCTTTGAAATATAGGTTATCTAGACTTTAATAGTTTACCCTATGCCAATAGTTACTCAGATGGTTCCTCGTGCTATGTTTACACGCATCATATTTTATGAAAAAGTAATGATCACAAGAACAATACATCACATTGAATTATTCTCATCATAATGGTACAATGGAAAAGTACTTATTAAGGTCTGATACTATCATTTGTTTTAGGTGGTAAGTTATGAGAAATCAGACTTGAAAATAATAGATGTTTCTCTTGTAATATACATGTACATTACAGTTAAGAGGCTAACGATTCTGTTTGGCTTTTTTATGGTACCCTGTAAATCTTTAACAATATGATGGAGTAGTAATACTTCACTTAACATATGGAGACACATGTTACAACACTATTGCTGAACCCTTTAGCTGCATCTCGGGATCACATCTGAGACAACCCTTTTACAATGCTTCTATGGCATTTATTTCCCTATTATGTTTCCAAATGTGGTTCTATAACTAATAACACCTTTTCATCAAACATGTCTAACATCTTATAAGAGAAATTAAAGTTAGTGGGGTAACAAAGATAAGCCTACTAATCTGTGTCAGTGCCACCTAAAAGTTACTACAATACAAGTTGGGAAAATATGCCTCAACTATCTTGGAATAGATGACAACAGGGTGTGGCAAAGGTAGCTCATAGTGAAGATCATATTAAGCAGAATTATCTCAGTCAATATCTCAGAACAATAACTTGTAAATCTTGCCTTTTGATTTGGTAGACAGAGTTTACAGATAGATACTTTCAGAATGCATCTTTAGAATTAGGGAATACAAAGCTACCTTTATTATCCTTGATCATATATGCCATAGCTTGGTGCGGTCATGATCTATCCTTTTAATAGAACAAGCTAAAGATGTCTCATGTGACAACAGAGTCAATATGATTAGGGCGTAGCTAAGTCTGGCCCTTCTCTGCCATTATAAGAGTTCTAGCATACTTACAGTATATATATGCCACCAATAGAAATAGTCATATAGAGCCATAACTCAAAAATTAAGCCCATTGCATACTCTTTTATTTGGGTTAGATCTGGAAGATGGTATGTACATTGTACTGGACCTTTACATCATTCTTGCTAAGTATTTCATGTATTGGAATTAACTAGTTCCCAAAAGCTGGGTACACACAGCTGGTTGTCAGTACACAGTGACTTGAATTTGCGACACAAGTAGTTACATTCAAATTTAGCGCGGCATGTATACCTATAATATTCTTAACCCTTCTGAAAAGAACATCCGCACATTCCTCCTGTAAAATAGTCACAACAAGGAACTGCAAATATCTGTGCTCTTGCTCTGAATAAGGATCATATCACTAAAGGTTTAACTACAGTTATGAAAAATAAATTGAATATGAATTAAAGACCAACACATGTTCTACAATTAATAGGGAAATAATATGCCTCCCCCTGCTATGAGATCCCTATGGTGTGCCCCATGTAGACTTAGTACCAGATGCTCCTGCCACTCGTGCTAACACTGTATCGCAGCCCGCACCGCACCAAAAGACAGTGCACTCCTTCCCACAACTTCTGGTCTCTAGGAAGGAGAAAACAGAATATAAGTAGCCCAATAAAGAGTAGGCTAGTAGATCACATGTACATAAGTTTATACCCAATATCAGATATGCAAGCCTTATGCACAGTGTCTACAAAAAGTATTACAAATACAACGCCATAAAGTTAAGTGAATAAGCATTCCTATGAGAATTAAGCTATACGTTAGTCCGCATACCTATCGTACAAAGTTAATGTTGTTTCTACAAATATTGAACTTTATAGAACAAATTTATGTCCATCCCATATGAAGCAAACTAGCCTAGTGCTATGTCCTTCCCATATTAAGCAAACTAGTACGAGCAATAAAACCCGTAGCCCAACAGATTTTCAGATGTTGGGCCAGTACCCAACTGACATGTCTGATCAAATAATGTCACTTGATTTTGTTCTATGCTATATGTTAGGAACATAATGAACTATGAAAATAACAAATCAAATTACTTGGCCTTAAACATGTGTATAAACATTTCTTTTCCAGGCGGTGAGCTTTGATACAGGTCGTGTGGAAGTTCATACTGTTAGCCAGCAGTTCTCTGCATTGATGCCCGAAGAGGTTGATCAATTTGCAATGTTTCTCGGGAACTCTAATTGACGTGTGTCAGCTTTCTGGACCCTCCGCCTTCCCCTCCTCAGCCTAGTCCCCTACGCTGCCCGCCAGATGAACTCATCTCCTGGTAGCACTCAATCACATCACTTGAACTTCAAAAATGGTGACAATCTTTGTAGTCCTGAATCAAAACCCTTTGAGGCTGGAACAGACTTTGATCCATATAGGAGTCCTTACAACCAACCCACACAAGCACCAGAGGAAACAAAGGATGCTACAGCACCATCCGTAACCAGCCGTCCTGTATCACGAGGAAACCTCTCCGATCAACGAAAGTACACCTGGAAACAGCTCTGTACTACATTCAGTTTTCCTACCTAAGGATACCACATTGACCTATTTATGTTAGTAAGGAAATATACTTTTATATACTTTCAGTCTACTTATAGTTTGTACCACGCATGATGATTATAGAACAATTAAGAATGATACTGTACAACCATGTGTTATGAGACATTCATATGTGTTGAAATGACAATGAAATTAAAGCAGAAAGTAAAGCAATTCAAGTTGAACAATGCATACCTTGCACAGCTTTGGGATATTAGAAATAGGACCCTCTACACTGCACATACCTCAACGAGGTGAAGCTAAAAATGTTTCACTGACACTCGGTATTTCTATGGGAAAAAATCTGGGGTAATGGAGAGTGCTTCTCACTTACTAATATCTAAGAAACCAGTCTGTGATAATGGGGCCTAGAGGTATGAGTTATATATGTACATGTTCCTTTACTATGTGCTTCATCGTTCGGTTTGAAATAATTAAAAAGTTTTGCCAAATTTAGCCTGGGCAGACATGGCCTTTGCAAATTAACTGTACTTCATAGTATCCACAAGGGTGGATATGTTATACATTTCCTGACAAATCCTTAGTCAAAGAATTATAATGAGCTGTGAAGGTTTAACCTACTTATCCTTATATGAATACCCATACAATTGGCTTTATCCTTATCTCATGATTTGTTTAAAATTACTTTTGGACTTATTAATAATGTTCACAATTTTTGTTTATTTATTATCACTTTTTTGTTTTAGTAAGAGGATCCCTTTTTTTTATGAAGATCGCATACAGTTAAACATATGTATTATAGATTTAATAATAATTTAACCCTTTAACGTGTTAAATGTAGCTTCCCTGGCCCAAAAGGTCACATTAGACTCTAATTCATCTTACTAACAAAACTATGCTGACCCTAAACTTCGCACTTTCTTTCACGCTCTTGTTTTAGGCATTAATGTGTGTGTGTGTTTTGAAAAGTGGGACATTTTCTTTATATCACTCGTGCACATGCTTTTCCAAACTGCAATATTGTTCTCTTTGAAGATACCAATACTAACCCAGAACAGGAACTATTACAATAAGACAATATCTTATCTATACAACTGAATGCTGTAATGAACGAAAACAAATAACTGATACACTTTCTCTCGTTGCATCGATACTTTTGGGTCTGGAAAGCTACACATATTCAGTCCAATTTACCAAATTTTGCTTATTTGTGAGAAATTAGATTGTAGATTTTGTTTCAAGAAGGTTTTCTTTTTGTGTTCTATTTTTTTCCCCTGTAGAGAGCCAATAGTTTGTTACATTAGTATTGCATATACATATACATAGCCATAACATACATAGACATGAGTTGTTTTAGGTATCAACATTATTGTGTTCCTAGGAAAAATAGCTAGTCATTGTATTGGGTAATGAAGCTAGTGGTTGTAAACAGTATTTATCAATGGAAAATATACCCAATACCCTGTTATGTAATATAATAGTTGCTTTGTTACATGTAGGTCTATCTATATTTTATTTCTATGGAAACTATGGAAGTATTCATTACATCCCAGCAAACTGGGGTCATATATTGTCTGCTTGGATCATCCATGCGTCGGGTCATAACGCAGTGGGTTGGCCTGGGTCATCCCCTGTCACCCTGACCCAGCATAACACATTCTGACCCATCTGACAAAAGTGGTCATGATGCATCGAGTCAGTATGAGTCACATCCAGTCAGCCCTAACCCATTATGGCACATTCTGGCCCATCTCATTACAGTGGTCATGATGCACTGGGTCAGTCTGGTTTAGTTCCTGTCAGTTTTGATGCAGCTTGGTACATTCTGACCCGTTCTGACCCATGGTTGCATGTATGTATATGTATATTTCTTTTTTTGTATAATTTGTTAACTGATTAGAAACTAAACCATTAAAGCTGTGATAGAATAAGCCATCCTGCCTGGTATATACCGTTGTATCTTTTTGTACCCTTTCACCTGAGCCTATTGGTGTGGTCATATAATATACATGTCTATGGTGTGGTATATGGCTAAATAAAGAACCACACATCCTGTTTCAACTTTCAAAAGTAGGACATCTTTACCTCATTTTTGTCATTTGATTTTCCTAATTTGATCACAACAGAATGTTTTATCTAGTTCAATCAATTATAAAATAGTCCTATTTAATACTTAGAGTCTATCATTTGACTCTCCCCTAATTCTTATATCCTAATGTACATTGATCCCTCCCCCCACCCTGCCCCCCCCCCCCCTCCTTACACCCAGGCTTGTGCTTCCCGCCATCCAGGTCACGTGGTGACGCCATCCAAGCGTGGGTGACGCCATCTTTGCATCCTAGGAGAAGAGGACAATGGGGGGACGCTTGGAGAGGGTCAAAAACACTCACAGGCCGGGGAGAAGAGTGGGGACAATTCCACAACGGCAGGAGGCCGGGGAGAAGAGTGGGGAAGTGTTGGACAATACTACAACGGCAGGAGGACACCCAGAGGCCGGGGAGAAGAGTGGGGAAGTGCTGGACAATACTACAACGGCAGGGGGACACCCAGAGGCCGGGGAGAAGAGTGGGAAAGTGGTGGACAATACTACAACGGCAGGAGGACGTCCAGAGGCCAGGGAGAAGACTGAGGGGGTGCTGGGCAATGCTACAACGGGAGGAGGCCGCCCAGAGGCCGGGGAGAAGAGTGAGGAGGTGCTGCAAGATTCTATACAACGGGAGGAGGACGCCCAGAGGCCGGGGAGAAGACTGAGGAGGTGCTGCAAGATTCTATACAACGGGAGGAGGACACCCAGAGGCCGGGGAGAAGAGTGGGAAAGTGGTGGACAATACTACAACGGCAGGAGGACGTCCAGAGGCCGGGGAGAAGACTGAGGGGGTGCTGGGCAATGCTACAACGGGAGGAGGCCGCCCAGAGGCCGGGGAGAAGAGTGAGGAGGTGCTGGAAGATTCTATACAACGGGAGGAGGACGCCCAGAGGCCGGGGAGAAGACTGAGGAGGTGCTGGACAATGCTACAACGGGAGGAGGACGTCCAGAGGCCGGGGAGAAGAGTGAGAAGGTGCTGGAAGATTCTATACAACGGGAGGAGGACGCCCAGAGGCCTGGGAGAAGACTGAGACCCCTTAATTTCGTCAATAATTCATCAATAATTCAAACGATTTTATGAATAAAAGGAAATGATGAAACACAATATATCTCCACTCCCACCCATATCCACCCCATTGTCGTTGGCCCCTCTATGTATGCTTTGACCCCCCCCCCCCACATCCCCTGAAAAAAAGGAAAAAAAGAATAATAATACTAGCACTATCAATAACACTAGTGTGGTCAACCCTGGTCAGGCTGGGTCATGACCCAGTGTGTCAACCATTGTCAGTTTGGGTTATCACCCAATGTGTCAGCCCTGGTCAGGCTGAGTCATGACTCTCCATGACCAGATTTAATTTCAACTAGCGCACTGGGACAGGGGTGTCCCAGCCCTCACCCAAGATGACCACAATTTGCTGGGATGTTATTTCAAATAATGCAACTCTTATTTACATTCTATATAGCTTTCCTTGACAAATTGTCCCTTTTATCTATAAAAAGTATTTCTGCAATGAATTCATTCCATAATATTATGATCAATTATAAATGAATATGAAAGAGATTAAAGCAAGGATATACTGAGGCAGTTTGTAGCAATATTTATGTCTGAGTTTAGACATGTTTCCTTTCATTTTACTGATTGTTCCAGGAACATAGCTTGGTTTTGAACCTTCGCATGGTATTTAACCCTTAAAGGACAGCATCATGCTTTAATAACTACTGTATTTGAAGTAATTAGCGCACAGTGTGCTTAACACATATCACATGTCCAGTAGTTTAATCAGTTCCAAATGCTGAGAACCTCTGGTTATATCTAGTTAAAATTCTGTCAAAAAAGAGGAGGTGTGCGCTTATTAGAGTGTAAATGCTGTATCCATTCTTGTGCTGACAAGCTACTCGTCAATGCTGTATTGGTATAATATGACCACAAATTGAACATGAAGCTTTGAAGTTTATCTAAAATTAAACCAACACTATCAAATGGAATATGGAGTGATACTTTTTGACTTATCAACATTATGAATGATTTACACCGGGCCTTGCTAATGAACAGCACTTATTTGATGCAGAAATAACATTCCAGTGTGCTTTTCTTAAGATATATATAGGTCATATTTAATACATAAATGAAGTTTGTAAATAGTCAATATATAATGGAGGTACTTAATGACATGTAAGTAGCTGTTGTGAAAGGAGGACCGGACACAGGCAGTGAGTTACATTGTGTTAGATATATTATTCAATAAAATAAATTATTCTTTAAGTATTGTTACACATTTGGGGGATTGGGAGTACACTGTGATAGCAAGTCCGTCCATGTTATCATCCTTCTATCAAATTGCATGTAGAAAAAGTTGTTTTTATTTAATAATTGCCTGTTTATGTAGGAAATGGATTTAATGGATCTCATATAACACCGACCGCAAATGTATTTCTATTAAATGTGTAAAATTACAGGAGTAGGCGGCATATTTTCTCACAGATTTAAAGAGATGAAATACATTAGTTGACTCAACATAGTGAAAACAGACATATTTGTATGCCGTCCATTGACCTCTTTTCCTGTGTTTATTGGGAAAATGTAAATAAATCTCTGAAGAACTGTACTACCAGCTCTGCGTTTACTTGCTTGATAAAATAACCTTTGACTCAGACCTTTATGCCTATGGGGTGTGGTATTAAAATGAAGAAAAGTACCATTGATATTCAAGTGGAGGAGCATGAGGACAGAATTGGCCTAGAGAGTAGCCATCCATTATTTACTTGGTGGGGATGGGGGGGGGGGGGGGGCTCTAGAGCTCTAGAGCGTATCATGGTTCACCCCCCCCCCCCCCTGACATTTGGAACTCTTATCACGGGAGAAAAATCAACAAAATAGCACTCTTTTCACGGGAAACTGAGCATATAACCATAAATGTACATGTTTATTGGCCGGCGACGGAGTCCCCGGCCATGGTTAAGGAGTTCACTTTTCCGTAAGGTTTCAACAGGAGTTGCGCGTCCATAGGATTAGCATTGGATCGTTTGCTTTTTGCACCCTACATACACAGGCTCTATGGTCTCCCACCCCTCAGCACTGCACTCCGCCAGAGTGATCGTAACCCTGCGTCGTCCACGCGTTCCGCTTACGCATTAGACCTTACCTGCAATCAATCTATATGTTGTTCACAGGTCTCACCCAGAATGCACTGCTCATTCCGGTCTGCTGACTTTTCAATAAGTACCCCCGCCCACCCTTCTCACCCTGAAAGCTATCAGACGTTTCTCCCTCACACCTCGTACAGAGCAGTCCCACTAACCTGCCCTCCCCCATTCACTGCCCTCAGCGCATGTATGTAGTAGTATATCACACGTCTCCCACTCTCACTCAGCTCTTACCTGGTGCCGGGTCTGGCTATAATAACCACGGCACCTTTGCAGGGTGGGTGGCTCGCCAGCCCAGGGGAGGTATTTCTCAGCTTTCTGATGTGTGTATGATTTGGTAAGGTACCATAATTTATACAGTCCGAGTCTCTCTCTTGTGGGTAATGGATATGGTCGGCATGATGCTTGAATGAATTCATACTCTGCTGTCATGATGCATGAATGTATTAGCCCATTATGCATTATGCATCATTAATACATCAATTACAATTATAGAATAATATATGTGATCCAAAATCCTTGTGACACTTTTAAATAGCTCTCAAAACCTACTCACAAGCTGTCATATACATATCGGGGATCGATCAGCTTTCTTGTGTGGAGTGTGCGTGGATATTGTTCACACGTTGCTTCGCTTGCCTGCCCACTGCTAACACCCAGCCAAACTAATTGTGACTCCAGAGCGGCTTCACACCGTGCACCACAATTGTAGTATAAGGTCGACATGATGCTTAAATGAATCCATGCCCTTTGCAGTCATGATGCATGAATGCAGCCCTGGGGAATAATTCTACTCAGTATTAACCCTCTAAGGGCCGCATAGTATATTATTATGCCATAGTCTATTTGTCATGATACATGAATGCAACCCTGCTGCATCATTATTTCTGTACACTAACCCTTTAAGGACAGCATAGTACTTCAAGTGAACAGCGATGCATTTATGCATCATGACTTGTTTATACTAACCCTTTAATGACAGCGCAGTGCTTCAAGTGAACAGCGATGCATGAATGCATCATGACCTTTTCAAACTAACTCTCTAACGTCAGCATGATGCTTCAAGTGTACAGTGATGCATTCATGCATCATGACTTGTTTAGGCTAACCCTTTAATGACAGCATAATGCTTTAACCCTTTCCCTGCCGATACTGCAAATATGCAGTACCAATGTAAAACCGATACTGCATATATGCAGTACTGTATTTTAGTACCCAAAAACCGATACTGCATATATGCAGTACTGTATTTTAGTACCCAAAAACCGATACTGCATATATGCAGTACCAGGGCACTATCTGTAGTGTAGTGCCGGTTTTAATAGGACATATTCATCTGCAATGTCCCCTGTGGTTGGGAATAATTTTTCAAAAGTAAA
>OX381721.1:6814824-6983545 GCA_947462335.1 Harmothoe impar | reverse complement strand
TATAGTTCTCTCAGGGATATAGTCTATAATCTTTTGCGCCCAGAAACAATATCTTGAACATAATATTATGGTCCCCTGCATATTTTAAAGGTTTTTGGTGTTTGAAATAAAAAATATAAAAAATGGAGCACACAGTCTTGATATGTTACAGGTATAGCTTTCAGCGGGACTATTACCAGAGCCCCAGGAGAGTAGGGGTAAAGCTCCGGTCATGTCTCGCAGAGTAATTTTGACAACACATGAAAATATCGATCTAATATATAAAAATATGACCACAGGCACCCCCTGGTGTGTTCTGGGACAACTACATGTGCATATGCGCAATGACCTGCACAATTGACATGTTTACAATAGGGTCTAGCCACCTTAAGGGAGTCATAGTGACTTAATGCACTATTCCTTTTTGTCTAAAAGATGCATCAGTGTAGCCCTTGCGAGTAACTCACCTGTTCAATCTCTGTGAAACAATTGGATTGTCTTTGACCGGGTGACGTCTTTGACTGGGAGGCTAGAAAAGGTCTGTTTTTATTTTTTTATTTTTCCCATGTCTCTACTATTTGTAAAAATATGTGGATAGTTATTGCATAACACTTTAAACAGTGTAGCTCTTCAAATTCCACATAACATAGGAAGTGTAGTCTTTGACCGGCAGAGGAAAAAATATTATAACATTATGCTATAATGCATGTAAAAGGGGCTACATATAAATTTATATGGAAAAACTTTATATCAATTTCATTTCATATAGTGTGAAAATATCCTTGGACTTTTTCCATCCATTTCTTACTATAAAGGTCTAATTTATGCTATAATAACGTATCCCGGTCAAAGACGTCACCCAGTCAGAGATGTCACCCGGTCAAAGACGTCACCCGGTCAAAGACGTCACCCGGTCAAAGACGATCCAATTGTTACAAAGTCGTGAAAATGAAAGGGTCCTAAAATGACAAATGACATCTTTTAGTGACATGCCGTCATCAAAGGGTTAAAAGATTAACAGATCGCCCACCTTTTGTAGCATTGACTTACACTTTCTGTCTTCTGTTATATCCAGGTACCCCGGGTCGTCTCCCTCCTCCTGTGGACCCTGGCGGCCGTAGCATGACGAGTGACGGGTGGCGTGTGCTGTGATCCTGTACATTTAACTACATACACAAATTACACAGCCAAAAATAATTATCTCATTTCAAGAAAAATTAGTTTATCAAACTCGTCTGACAGACAGGGCACTTGTTTTTAGAAAAAGAAATCTTAAAACAAGTGCCCTGTCCACCAGACAAGTTTAATAGACTTATTTTCTTGAAATGACATAATTATTTTTGGCTGTTTATATATTATTTGTATATATCCAGACTTTCCATAGGCCTATCAATATGATATATGAATCTGAGTCATTCTATGGTAAAAAATGCACAAATAGGCCTGATTAAGGGTAAATAATTATGGGTAAATCCTAGTATCTCAAAATCCTATGTAAACCCATTGAGACTTCTTGTAGGTCATTTACAATATATAATCAATGCTCAACCTAAGTGTGGAAGTCATACTAAGGATGCCTATACTAGATGTTAATGACCTTAACCTATAGATAACACATGAACTGTAGTGAGTGATGAATTGTACATTTTACCACAGAATGACTGTGTTAGGCAGCCCCATTATATATGTACACATGTACCCTGAGGAGTCGATGGGGCAGAAAGTGTCCAAAGCGGTTACCGGTTAATAAACAATCTCAATACAATTCAAAACATAATCCAGTACATGCGATTCTGCAAATGACCTTGAGGGTCTTTCAGAACAGATTTGTCAGGGGTCATAATGAGATTTTCATCAATATTGCAATTTTTGCAATTAACAACAGTATTTGTATCTAGCAAAATGTGGTATTTCCTTCTTTTTTCTCTAGATTTCCACAGTAATTCTTATGGAACACTTTATACTAGTGATCATCAGACAGGTTTAGTCACATAATCAGTTGCCTACGACTATGTCAGTTGTTCTGAAAGACCCTCCTGGGGGATCATCTAAATCAAGATATTTTTACCAACAATTGGAATAAGTAATATTGTACAGCCTATTATATATAAATGTACCTTTGGTAATAGTATATAATGTTAAAGCAGCAATTATTTAAAAAACTCATGTTCATCAAGGTCATCAATGCCTTTTCTAATGAATTATTCCTGCCAGCAGTACACTGAAAATCTATAGATTGAAAGGGTTAGTCAGTAGACTATCCTAGGTTGGTCATATGAGTGTGAGGGGTCAGTCAGTAGTGGCTAACCTAGGTTCATCATTGGTGTGTTGTATTTGTATACCACTAGTTGGGGCCACCTGTCATGACCACTCAGTGGCTCCCCCTGGAAATAAAAAGACTAAGGTGGGGAGCCAAAAAATGACTAACTAGGTTAGGCACTAGTGACTGAGAGGTTGGGAGCCTAGGAATATCAGTGTATATCATGGCAGTTACTTAACACACACTACATCAGGAGGCTCTTTCAGAACAGACTCGTCAGTCGTCATATTGCGATTTTCATCAGTCCTCAACATTTGCAATTGACAGGGGTATTTGTAGCTGGCAAAATGTGGTATTACATTTATTTTCTATAGTTTGTACAGATAATCTTGTGAAAAAAATTTGACTAGTGGTCGCCAAACAGGTTTCGTCACGTCACCAGTTCCCTACAACCACGTCAGTTGTTGTCAGTCTTTCAGAACGGACTTGTCAGGCATCATAAGTGGATTTTCATCAAAACATGTCACAAGTGTAAATAAGGGTGTTGACGAGTGCACTCATGGCTGGCAAATGCCTACATATTAAGTGGTCAGCAAATTAGAATTCAGGGCCTTTCACAGTGGACATTTGACGGCCCCAACAGTTTACATATTTCCATGAATAATTTCATTTTTTGACAATTTTTTTTTCTGAAACACTTTTCACTTGTTCTTTACGCATGGTGGTTAAACAGGTTTAGTACGTCAATATTTGTCCACAACTGTGTCAGTTGTTCTGAAAGACTGTCTTGTACTGCTGTGTCTTTTTGAGATTTAAATATATACAGGTTGCTGTACCTTGTCTCTGTTTACATTCCTGATTTAGTGTATAATGTACAATGACCCATTCCCCAATGTACATGGACTTGTCTCAACCCATTATACCTATGCACTAAGAGAGTGGTAATTTTTTAGCAACAGGGGAGGTTCGGTGGATTTTCACGCAGGCTGGTCGAAATGTTTTTGGTTCTCCCCCTTAGGCAAGTTGAAATTGAGCACGGCCGACCCCTTTGAGCTATAGTAATGTGCGGGCTTTTTCACTAAAAAAGGGTTGTAAAAGGGGTCCAAATTATTTTGGTCCCAAATTTTTTCGGACCTCCCCAAAATCCACCAACAACCCTTCCTGTTGCTAAAAAAATTACCACTCCCTAAACAGTATACAATAAACCTACATGGTGAATGGTATTGCAAGCATCAAATCGAATCGGTGCGCATTAGAAGACCATAGATACTCTGCCATAGTCCAATATGGGGAACTTATATGAAGAATTACTTGAAATCAATAAAAGCTAAATATTCATAACGTTGCTGTCATTTTATTGTTTGGCTAGTTTCATATGAGCACATATAAAATAAGATTATAACCATTATCATTGTCTGAATCACTTTGCTCCGATTCCTATTATATAAAACAATTAAATTATGAACACATATACCAGAGTTGGCCTTGAGAACAAAAGAAACTGCCTGTCTGTTTTACATATACGAACCAATCATAAACCAATTACTGGGTATAAGTCAGATATGGATATGCCTGAGAAGCTGCATTAGTGTTATAAGCCTTGGACAATTACCCTGTCCTTGGCTTATAACATGTATACAGCAAGTCACGTGTACCATATCTGCCCTGTATACATGCACTGAGCCTTGACAGAGAGTTGTGAAGGATAACATACTTCAGACAATACTACACATTCAGCGCTACCCAGGGGGGGGGGGGGGGTCAAGTGCCGTGGCGCCCTCTATACAGCGGAGCATATATGCTGCTGCACTGGCCTAGTAGTGGCACTCTCAAACAGGGCAGGGAGCAGTACATTCCAGTGGGGTCCAAACCTGTTGGAAGGTCTTTAGTACACATGATTGGCATGAGGTGGCACCACTGTACTGAAGGAGGGCCATGGTCATATAGCCTACCCTCAGTACATTTGCATTGCATTGAGAAAGCATGAATGAAACCATCATATTGAGATAACGACAGAAGCTTTATAATGCTACATTGAAATATAACTTGCAAAAGGGTAAATCTTCCCGGGAAAAAATACAACAGAAATTATTAAATTATTATTAAGCTTGAATAGCTTTTGTGTGATAACTGCTTAGAATATGGTTAAAAGTGACTGTGTGTAGTTTCCACTCTAGCAGCTCCATGCGGATGGCGCTGTGGCACTTGATTCCCCCCTTGAGCGCTACCCATATACCTCTGGACAATTACATACACAAACTCACAAGCAGCAGATCCACACGGATGGAGTACATTAATAGTATTAATGATGACATGATTCAATACATAAAACAACATTATAACTGTTATCATTGTTTAACTCACTTTGCTAATGTACCCATCTTATCATGTAATGAGTAAATCATGTGCAGATAATAGAAATATGAGATCTAGTTGTATTTTGTGTTATAAATAGATGTGGAAGGCGAATATTGAAAATTCATTCTTCACAATGAATATTTCAAGTAAAGGTCAAATAGTTTTGGTTGGAAGGTAATGCTCCTATTATGATAAGAATATACACCCTGAAAAAAATGAGCACTGGCTACGTTGCTAAAAGCACTCTCCTATATATCATACAAATATATTCCATTTCTCCCTCAAAATCACTCTCCTACAATGGTCAAGCACTTGGGTGAGGGTCAGGCAATTCTGGATCCTGATTTTGAGGCTGGACTCATCCACCATGTCTGGGGAGTCAATGCTGGACCCTCTTCCCAGAGTCTGAAAATGCTGGACTCTTGGAGGTTGAAGGAGAAGAGTGCTTTTGGCCACATAGCCATTGTCAGGCGGACGCTCACATTTTCTCAGTGCACGTACCTCACGTTTGTGTGTGTTTGATGGGAGCACATGTGGAAGTTTGCTCATTAGGACACGCAAGTTAACCCAATACAACGTAAAAAACAAAAGAAAAATATAGCCTCAAATCAGGACAGAAACACTATGGGGGTCCAGGAAAAATGTCATTACTCAGCAGAAATATCCAGACCCGCACCTAAAACTCTGGGCCCAGAATTATTATTTTGCTTTTCTTAAAGAGAAAACCATAGCAATTCTTGACTAGTATATCTCAAAACCTAACCAAAATGGGCCAACTTCCCAGTGATTTCCTCTTTCCAATGACATATGGCATGATTATATTTCTATGGATGTATTCTCCTAAAGAATTGTTAACCTACTCTAGTGGGCCACCCGGGCCCATAGGAAGGTAATTCTTGGGAAAACTGCGGGCCGAACTCAAAAGTATGAGCCATTGGCTCCTGGGCCAGCTTTAGAGTCTACCCCTGATGTAATTGTGTGTAAGCAATATCCCTGAAGAGCCATATAGTGGACTACATAAGAGACTTGTTTGTAGGAAATGATCTAGATGTTTTCCCGAGCGCCCATATTTTTTCTTGTTGCAATGGATTAAATAACGTGCCCTATGACAGCCAATGAATGAAGAAAATGACAATTCTAACCAGTGTGTTTCAAAGACGTCATAATGATTATTGAGCTATTTAATGTGCACTTTTATAGATAGCGCATGTATAAAACAATGTACAAATATAAAAAGGATAATTTACCTCTGAGTATGAGTGTCTCACAGATTGTCAGGTAGGTGGCTGTAGGTAGGTACACGGCTATGTACCGTGCACTGAGGTCACACACCACCTCCACACGGCCTCCCTCCCACTGCTCCCCACTGACCGGCTCTCCACAGTAGGTGGGGGTCCCCAGGCTATTAGGCCAGTCATGGGGCGTCATATACTGGTCTGACCCCATCACCTCAGCACCATTCAGCCGTTGACCTGTAAGGCCAGGTGGATTTAATTATATAATTGAAAATTTAATCCTGAAATTTTTTTTCTCGAAAATTGTTTTTGGTAGAAAAAACACAAAATGCCTTCCAAAAAAAAACAACAAAAAAAACATTCCCTATAACTAGGTATCCCAGGTCATTTTCAGATATTATTGTCATACATGTGGAAACTGGTTAGGTGGATAGACCATGTTAATAGATGAACACTTGTCAAATAGCATACAAATCGGTCCAGCGGTTTGGATTTGAACATGTAAAACTGTTGTTTGGACTTCAATTTCAGAGCTTGGCGTCAACTAGATTATGCAGACATATTGTAAGCATTCTGAAATCCCTGAGAAAATAAATAGATCCTGGGAAATGCTTAAACCTTGATGACTATATATACATCTTTCACTCAGAGAAGACTCAGCAAGTGCAGACTTCAACTTTTATTTTTACAGACCATCAAAATCCTGATATATTAGATATGTTCTCACAGATCTTGCATAGAAATGCTTGAATATCACACATTTGGTAGAGTCTCATTTCATCAATATGTCAGATATCCCAGTGGTTCTGGGGGATTTCCTCTGTATAAGTCACGGAGACTGTGTCTATTTTTATCCTGATTCGGATAACCAAGGTTAACTTCACAATTTTCATTTAAAAATGAGGGAAACATTAATTGTCCCAATGTCCCTGAACAGTGAAAAAGACCAGGCTCCAAATCAACACTACACAACTGTTGTTTCACATATCAAGCTGAATTCTTTTGTACGCATAGGTCGATATGGTATACATCAGCTTCTAGTAAACTTTTCCCATTAGAGGTATTACATAATACTGAGTTATCTGATGAAAATTATGAAATTCCTTGGAATTGCTGAAATATGACTAATATAGGGCTACTTTATAGCATCTTCACATAAGATTTCTTCTTGACCCCTGAATCAAACTTTTAATATCAACCCATTTTTACTATTCCTATAAGAAAACAGTACAATAATGTAAGATTTAGGGCCATTACATATTGATTTACAGATCCGGATATTTTGGTTTTCTATGATGGGTACAAACGGGTTTGAAATTGGTATACAAATGTCAAATTGAATTTTGTTGTATGGAATATCAAGTATGAGTGTCCTGAGGGTCATATCTATTAATATTACATGTTATGTAACATACATATAGCCAATATATGAGGACTTGTGCCTTCAGACATGGAGTCAAGTGCAGGGGCTAGGCCCTTTTTTCTACTCTCGCTCTTATGCTGTGAAGCATGTCAACTATGTAGTTAGTGCATCGCAAAGAGCAAAGAAATACCTTTCAGGTGATCCCAAACAAGTGTATTTAACATTTTGAAAAATTGCCAAAAAGTGCCGGAAATTGCCCAAAACTTTCCTATTTTTTAATTTAAATTACTTTCAATGGGCCTATCCCCACCAGTGAGCCCTCGAAATGAACCCTCAAGTGTCCTGCATTCAGTTGTAAAGCACCTGAGACTGTATCTCTTATGGCATGGAAGTGAAAGCAGTTTCCATTACAGAGATGCAGGGGGTTGGGAGAGTTATTCTGATTTCGCTCTTACGCCATTAGGTGTATCAACTAAGTAGTTAGTCCATCTGATAGAGCAGAAAAATACCTTTCAAATGACCCCAAATATGTACATATAGCACTTCGAAAAAGTGCCAAAAATTGACTGAAATTTCCCATTTTTTAATTAAAAAATACTTCCAATATGCTTACCCCCACTTGTCATACATCAAAATGTAGCCCAGAGTGTTCTGCTTTCAGTAGTAAAGTTCCTGAGACTATATCTCTTATGGCGTTGGTGGATTTTCGAGCAAGCAGGTCCGAAATTTTTTTTGGTCCCCCCCCCCCCCGCGAGAGGGGTCGAAATTTTTTCAGTCCCCCCCTCCAGGCAGGTTGAAATTGAGCGCGGTCGACCCCTTTAGGCTATAGTAACGCGCGGCCTTTTCCGCTAAAAAGGGGTGTAATTTTTTTGGTCACCCCCTCAGGAGGGGTCCAAATTTTTCGGTCTCCCCCCTTCAAGGGGTCCAAATTCTTTTGGTCCCCCCCCCAAATCCACCAACCCCCCCCCCCCCTGTTGTTCAAAAATGACGACTCCCTAACATCTCCTGAAGTGTCTGTATGTGGTTTCATGCATGTAGGGCAAAGGGTCCCAAAACAAGGTAATTACACTGTGATGTATTTAGTCTTTAAGCGATTCAATACCTACTCATCAATGAGGCAGGGTCATTATATTTTTTATGCACACAACTTATTCTTAAATATCCATTCTCCCTACATATCCTACATATGTAGATGGGCCCTAGATGTTTGCATTGCTTATCTTAACCTTTCTAGTATTGAAGTACTGGTAGTTGCAGACTGAATAAAGACTGACTCAACAGTTTATTGACACTTGTATGTATAGCCCATAAGTTCTCATGTTCTTTATTGACATACATGCACATCATACTTCACGAGTTGAAGCTGGGTCATATCACACGATGCCCAAGGCTGAGTGTCATATGACCCAGATTCAACGAGTGATGTATGTTATGCATTTATATTAATAAGTGGGGTTTTGTGTTTATTACATGGCCCTTGGAGGCCATGGAATATGGCTATACTGTTCTCCATGGGGGCATGGAGTATGGAGATCCCATAGGTTTAGCATAGAGAAGGCCATACCACCATGTAATAAAGATAATTACCTTTTATGGCCCTGTTATATATGACAACGGACCATATGCGGTAGACCTCACCCAGATCCACCTGCCACCAGCTAGAGGCCTGAGATAGAGTAGCCGTACATGAGCCTCCATCGTAGAAGTTCCCATCATTGTTTCCGTCTACTGCATCGCCAGCTGGGCTGTGTGGTGTTCCACCCCATGTGGTGCGTTGTGTGGCTGATTTGTTAAGAGCTAGGTTGATTTGAATATGTGGTTGCCCAGCTGAATAGAAACATAACATAGAGTGTTTTTATTTTACAGTTATAATCTAATGAATCTAACATTTTAGGGTATGTTCATGAGGAGGTAGTATACTCTCTTCAGACCACAACTACAAAAGTGCCCTAGGCCCCGCTGACATTTCCCAGCTGGACTTAATTATGCATCAAATTTCCATCCCTTAGCTCCCATTGGTTATTCATGAGGTCAGCTGGTCACATTTGGGTCAGGCTCTGACCGATTCATACTGACACTGTCCTAACACAAATGCAGTTTACTAGACTCTGGCACTGTGCTTTAGTGTAGCCTAGTGGTGGTGGCTTTGTGAACAAGGACATGTCGACGTTTCACCCATGGCTGCCATCCTTCATGTTCATTCCCCAGGGTGAATGACTACCAAGCTTCTCAATCCAGTGGAATTCCACTAGCACTAGGAGCCTTTTTCATCGCTTTTTGGGTGTCAGTTTATAAAATCTACGATGAAGAATTTTTATGTCTTTTTTGTGGTCGCACTGGTCAAAGTGCCAGCACATCTGTTTCTCCCTCATTTTTCTTTATTGAGTGTACGTATATATTTGGAATTTGAGGGGCCTCTCTGTTTTTCCTGCATATTGCATCTGGCACGTTTTGCACTCTAGGCAATATATCAGGCTGAGCTCTCACAGGTGATGTTTATTTTTGCTGTGAAAGTTTTTGCTGTTGTTTTTGACCAGATTTCTCCTCTTTTGTCCTCCTAGTTTGTGGCTGCTCTCACAAGGTAGTCTTTCAAATTTTTGGGTTGTCTTTGGCCTTTCACCAGACCTGCCCTTCGTAGAAATTTGGTTGTTTTGGACCTTCCAAGTCTGTCCCAGTTTTTGGACACGGTCTTGTTGATTATGTTCTTACCTGGTCTCATCAGCTATGTGGTGTCTTTATTCCATGATTTCTTTGGTTTGGCTTTCAGGGTTTGTTCCTTGTTTTGTGCTCTTACTTTGCTAAGGGCTCCCTCAAGATTTTCTTGGAGGTACCCTTTCTCTACAAACTCTTCTAGTATGTCTTGAATCTAGATTTTTGTAGTTATTGTAGCTGTTGGCTATTCTAAGATAGGCATAAGCTATGAAATACTCCAGATTCGAAAATAGGTTGTTCAGAAATTACTCTTTATTCATTCTGACATACGGCACGTAACCATAGAGACGGATAGTGGTATTCAAATATGCTTTCCAACAACAGTTGTTACATAAACATACAGGAGTGATACGCTCACGGTCTAATCAATAATTCCCCTATGTCCAAGGCTCTCTCCGATCTTGGTCAACTCCATATGGACCGGACTCCTCAGAGGGAGGCGGGCCCGGAGTTATCTACCAATGCGTCTATTTCCTCTGTTCCCCCAAAGGGTGGGACTGAGAGAGACGCAGGGTTACCAAGTTAGGAGCAGCAGCAGGACTAGGCCAAAAAGTACAATAGAGTTCAAGGAATCTCTGTTGAGGAACAGTCAAGCTCGCCGAAGTGCACAGCGAGACTGGGTCCTCGAGTAGCAGAACCCATGGGTTTACATACTGAGCCTTATGTAACTCCACTCCATTACTCGTAAACACTTGAGTTCCCGAGGAACTCCGGGTAACCTAAAACCGGTTCATCCGGACCGACACGGTACCCGGGTTATGTCGGGTGACATGTGGCGGTCTTGGCTCGGTGCGTATTCCCAGGTCGGACTCAACCAATCCTCAGGTGCCGGATTATGTAATCACATACCGGGCACCAGACAGGAGCGCGGCCCGGATACGCCACAACAGACAACCAAAATAGCTCAATCCAGTTCTATAGAAATAGTACAGCGTCCCACTACACTATGATACCATGCAGCTATAGCTCTGAGCGTCATGGTTGACGAGACTGTGCCAAATGAACGCTTCAACACCACTATGGGCTTAGTGGCCTTCGGAACAGGGCCAGCCCCCAGTGGGTCCTGGAAATGTGAACGAATGTGAGTCCTGGCAATATTCAAACCAGGTGGGTACACCATGTACTGACATCACAGTGGGAGGCTTGTAGGGGTCTCTGATATCAGATGGTATCAAACGTACTATATGGGGATATAGCTCAGTAGTAGAACCACTGCTTCAGAGTGGGGGCCCTGGGTTCCTTTCATGGGTGTAAAGTGATGAAAATGTCTTGGATAAAGCTGGACTGAAACGCTTGACATTTAGCTCTTTAAGGGGGATAATGAGATCTTGTGCAGAGGCACAAAAAACCTCCAGAGTGAGCGGAATATTTTGCGCACCCTCACCGAAGACACCAAAAACTATGGTAACCCTTTCCCTTTGAACTACAGTAACACCCAGACTAGGCACTTGGAAGAACCGCACTGCAGGGCTCAAACCAGCAGTCACAGGTGGCACACTAAAATTGGCACCCTTATGAGTGTCTGTCTGAAATGACTCTATTCGTTTTTGCTCCTATTCAGCCCCTATTAGAGATAACAGAGCATGCACTAGCTTATTGGAAAGCTCTTTTAGCCGGCTATCAGATACTTATCATCGGGAATATATTTAATTGTAAGTCTTATATGGCAATTATCCAAATGTAAAGGTCAACTTTATCTAAGCGAATTTCCTTGAAATATTCATGGCCCCTTTGTATTAACATGCGGCCCTCTTTCTACATATCAATAGTATGCTACATGTCCATTTCCAGCCTCCTGCGTGGAATCCCAAGAGGTTTCCTGCATTCCCCTAAATTAGTCATGTTCTGTCTTGATATACCAGTGTTAAGCAGTCTGGGTATCCCTATGTAAGCCTATTGGTAAGATGTTTGATCCTAACACCAGATGTCACCGGTGAGTCATGGTTGAGATCTAATCTGTGGTTTCACCACCTGTGTCTGGTATCACTGTTCATTTTAATCAATAAAAGAATGTGCTATACAAGTCACATATTGTAGGATTTGGGTTTAATCAGTGAGATATATAAAGCAAGTAACATTGTAACATTGTGCAAGCCTGATATGTCATGTTACCTTGCAATTAAAGAGAGAACAGAGTGTCTCTAGTAGTTGGTGCCAATTTGCCACACCCGGCTGTGTACATTTGTTTAGCACCAGCTTGCTTCTGCAGCCTATGCATGTTCTGGTTGATTTCTTCACTTCTACTTAAGATACAAATGTAATTCCAAATGTTCTGAGAGGGGGTCAATGTGCTCTATCACATGATTACAGTCAGAATATATTGTAACCGTTTTTTTAAAAATTATCCAAGTGCCTACCCAGACTTTTCCTGAAAAGAGGCCTCATTCCCCCCCTCCCCCCATCAAGATGGGTCACAAATGTTTACGCCTGCACCAGTCCCCCCCCCCCCTTGTTACTAATGATGAACACTTATTCAAGCTTACCACCTCCAGCATGTATGAATAAATGGGAATTTCCTGTTTCCCCCACTGGGTGGAAGGTTTATTACTGTGAGTATGGAAGTCAATGCATATATGATACTGAAAAATCTTTTTCCTTATTTCCAGTCATAATAAAACATAATCAAACCATGAGATAGTTGTTGTATATGGACATTTACCATGGTAGATGTATGATTTAGTTATTTATGTGGTATAGGAATAAGCAATTTTGGTTAAATTTAAAAGAAACCATTACTTGTTCAGCCATTATGGTAATCTAGACTCCTACCATGGTAATAAACATTTCAACTGATCAATAGATAATTAAAAATGTGAACTTACTTTTGTCAACTGTCAAATTTTGGGATCTAACATGAGATTATGTATTGATTATAAAAAATGTTAGATAATTTCCAAATGTTTTCCCGATGTTTTCCACTACAGTGTAATGTATATACTGATAAAAAAAAGTGCTTAACAATACTAAAGAGTTCTGCTTACCAGTAGGATACACTTCCACCTCATAGAGTTGCCCGGTGATGCCCTCTAAGGTCAGCCCCACGTAGCGCCCCTGTGGGGGTGGGGAGTAGTCCACCTGGTGGCGTCCGGTTAAAGAGGCCACCTGCGTACCATGCACCTCCATCCCAGTATGGAGGGAACGTCCACCAGAGTAGTCATCAGTCACGTACAGCTTGACGCTGCTTGCTATGGACCCTGATGTCAGAAAGAAAATATAGGCTAATGAACAATAATAGTGATATTTTCACTCCATCACTTTTTAGGAGTGACTGCAGTGGCCCAGAATGGCCAAATGGATAGAAAAGTGAAAAGTGAAAATCAAAAAGTGAAAAGTGAAAATCAAAAAGTGAAAAGTGAAATCAAAAAGTGAAAAGTGAAAACCAAAAAGTGAAAAGCGCAAATCAAAAAGTGACAATCAAAAAGTGAAAAGTGAAAATCAAAAGATGAAAAGTGAAAATCAAAAAGTGAAAAGGGCAAATCAAAAAGTGAAAAGCGTAAATCAAAAAGTGAAAATCAAAAGTGAAAAGTGAAAATCAAAAGTGAAAAGTGAAAATCAAAAAGTGAAAAGCGCAAATCAAAAAGTGAAAATCAAAAAGTGAAAAGTGAAAATCAAAAAGTGAAAAGCGCAAATCAAAAAGTGAAAAGTGAAAATTAAAAAGAGAAAAGTTTAAATCGAAAAGTGAAAACCAAAAAGTGAAAAGTGGTTTGAGGTTTGAGGATGAGGTTTCCACTTTCAGTGTCACACTGTCAATCTGTCAACAGGTTGTGACAGGTATCTTTTAGCATTTGGGTATGGTTCAGAAGCCAGAGAAGGCCGGTAGTGGGGCAAAAATGTAAAATAACACAACAAAAGTCACAATCTTTTGGCAAATTATTGAGTATTCCCCTTACCAAGCGACTTGTTCATTGAAAAAAAACCACTCAAATTCAAGTTTCGGTTAACTGATTTTATTACAGAAAAGATACCAGCCTCATATATCATGTGGCTAGTGTTGGTTCCACAGAGTGGGCTCACCATGGTGACTCTTAAGTTATTCATAGGGCTATCGACTACTTGTCAATGTCGATATTGCTGTGTTATATGGTATCATCTCATCTTTCATAACCCCCCAGTCCTTAGTAAAATTATCGCCTCTGACTCTCTCATAAGTCAACATTTATGTTATAATTGAAATGGAGGTGCTATCAACAAAATGCGAATTTAATATTGTATACCATCAAATGTATCAACCTCTTCTGTGATTGGAAACAAATATAATTGTTTATACTTTTATATTTTTTGAGATTACAGAATAGACTCATGTCAAAATTAAATTGAATCGAAATTGAATGTCTCTGCTCAACCCTGTCGAGTCGGAATGCACTGAAGAGTTACTTGCCAGGGCTGCATTAAACCACCATACTTCCCTATAAGTAGGGGGGGTTATAAATCTACTTTTCTTTGGGGACAGGCTCAAACTACTCATTTGGGTCCAAAAACACCGGAAATCACAAAAATATTTCTTTCAGACCCCCGTATGTGGGGTCCGAAGGTCAGCCAAATAGTGAGAAAACTGGCAAAATTCAGGCTTTCAGATTCCTTCTAAAATCAAATCATGTCTTCATGAAAATGGTCAGAAACCTTCATATGGGACCCAAAGAGACCATTTAAAGTCATATTGTTGTGATTATAGAGGTGTTAACCCCTCTGGGGAGGTGGTTCGTCCTTGGTAAAATGCTGATAAATCAGCTATTTTGAAGGCATTTGCTCCCTTACAATCACATCCCTATACTGCCATAAAAATCCCCAGGACACCTGTTAACTCCCCTCTATGACCCCCCCCCCCTCCCCAGCATGCACCAATAGCCATCAGATAACTCTCCCCCTCTTCACCTTTATATTACCCTATACTGAAATAATGTATTAACATAAGACCTGTCTGATAGTTTGAACCTTTCTTGAGGGCTCACTGTTCCTGTTAACCACCACCTATGACCCCCCTCCACCCCATCCCCACCCTCACCCCAAACTAATAGCCATGAAATAACCTCCCCCCCCCCTCGCCTCAATATTACACTGTACAGCCGTCAGCCCAATTCTCCCTCCATGTGGCACAGTGCACAGCATTTAGGATCCTAAATTAAGTTTTCTAACCATTTTCATGAAGGCATGGTGAGGTTTGAGTAGGAATCTGAAAGCCTGAATTTTGGCTGTTTTCTCGCTATTTGGCCGATCTTCGGACCCCGTGTATGGGGGGTCACAGGGGTCCGAATTGTTTTTTTTTGTGATTTCCCGAGTTTTGGGTCCCAAATGCATAGTTTGAGCCTGTCCCTGAAACCGTAAAACAACAATTAGCGATTTAACACCCCCTCCTACTATAAGGGTAAAGCGTATAAAAGTAGACATGATACTGACCCCCACTGTTGTGTATGAAAGTGGTGCCTATGCTGTAGGAGTGTAAAGGCTTAATGTATAAAGGTAATACTGACCCCCACTGCTGTGTACCACGATGCTGCCTATGCTGTAGGAGTGTACCAAGTCCACCACCCACCAGTATGATGTGGTGACAGCTAACGGGCCTGAGTTGTGCTGCCCATCCACCAACAGAGAAGAGTCCAGCTCAGAGCTGTGAAAAGTGTCCTTAAACACGGCCACACCAGCCGTGTTGGGGATTCCTGATGAACGAGAAGTGTTTTTTTTTAATACAAAACGTACTGTGCTTAAGTACTAGAAGTGCCGTATTTGATGCCCCACATTGAATACAATATGGCTAAATTCAATGGTTTGAAAAAGAGCTGTCTATCCTTCATTAGATGGCTTCATATAAAAAATGCCAACCACATTGATACTGTCTCTGACATATTTCATGAGTGTGGCTCCGTGGGCTATTGCCTCAGCCCCCACTAATGAAATATGTAAGAGACTGTATAAATGGGCATTGACATTGGATTGCAAATTAGGCATTTATGTGAAAAATAGGTGTGCTTCAGGTTACATGGTTGGCAATCTAGGGGAGGTAGGTCAAATTTAAAGTGGTGGTATAACTCACTAAAATAATTCAAGACTAGCGTAACAAATGCAGTCTTTGCAAAAACTTTTTCATCCCAAGATTTTGGACCCCTTGACCGGGGGGGGGCAAAAAAATTTGGACCCCTCTTGGGGGGGTCAAAATAATTTAACCTGTTTTGAGCCAAAAAGCCTGCGCGTTACTATGCTTCAAAGGGCCCGCTCGCGAGCCGATTTTTGGCCGTAAGGGGGTGAGGGTAAAAAATGTTGACCCCTCGACCGGGGGGGGGGGGTGTAAAAGATTTCGCTCCCTTAACAGAAGGGGTGGTGGCGGAATTTTTTTTTATTTTGAGGGGGGGGGGGGCAGGGGGAGATTTTGAACCCTTTACCTGGGGCAGGAAATAATTACTTGGAAAATCTCCCCACCATCCCCCTCCCCCAGTTGTTAGAAAATCAGCCCTCCCTTTAGGTAGGAGCACATGTAACGTTATAAGAAGATTGATTATCAATAGAGGTTAATATTTCCCTGACTGCATGATATTAATATAACGACATTTTTCATTTATCCAATCTTATACATACTTCTGTTGCATATTTCTAGATGAATAATGTCATATCAGGGAGAATGGAATCAATAATGCATGTCCACAGAATGACCATTTAAGGTTTTAGTTTCAATGTTAAGTACCATTTTGCCTCACCACATGGTTGTGTGGCTACATGAAGACAAATGGCATTGCATGTCAAGCAATTTCATGGTTTAAATTGTTTAACATGTTGATACTACAGTAGGATGTATAGACCCTGTTTAACTTACCTTCAGCTATGTTGAGTAGTACAGTCAGCCAGATGCACATCCAGTACCACCCACCTAACATGGTGTACGTGTACATACTCCCCTATCCACTCATTGTCCCAGAAGGGGCCAGAAAATTGTCTTTCGTTTATCAATCCTGTAATCAGACTGGCTGAGAGCAAGTTGTGCTGTTATCAACTGCACTGTCACAGAAGAAGCCAGATCATGTGTCACAGTTTATTTATTTATTCTGTTATTAGCCTTAGCAGTCCGTTTGTGTCAAAACAGCTTGTATCTATACAGGTATGGAAAGAACCTGATGAACCCGGATGCACATGAAAAACTATATGGAGAGGAGCCGCAACCCTTCAAGGGCCACATAGTGATTTAAAACCTTATTTCTTCTGTCGCTATCATATATGATTGCAGCCCTAGCATGTAACTAATCAGCCCTGCCTGAATGCTTCATGCTGACTCTATACAGTTGATACACACTCAGGGGTAGACACTAACGCTGGCCCGGGAGCCAATGGCCCGTAATTTTGGTTCCGGGCCCGTAGTTTTCTTCAGAATTACCTTCCCATGGCCCCGGGTGGCCCACAGGAAATTTTGCAAGATATTTGATAGGAATATAACTGATCAGTATAGACATGTAATATGCCGTTGAAAAGAGGAAAATGTGAGAAAATGGAGCAATTTGGTGTCATTTTAACATTGGTAAATCAGGAATTTATATGATATTCTCTTTGAAAAAAGTAAAATATATTCCCTGGCCCACAGCTAAAAGTCCGGGCCCATAGATTTTTGGAGCTACGGGCCCGGGTAGCCAACAGCTGAAAACGTTAGTGTCTACCCCTGCACACTCCCAAAGGGTTGGCATGAGACAACAACTCATCAATGCCTGTCAGTCCACGCAAGCACTGCATTGGTGAATCATGACAAGTTATGTTTCTTTAAGTCAACATGTTGTCTTTAAAGGGTTAAATCAGTGATAATCAATTTAATTTATGAGCTGTATCGGCAGTAAATTATGTGTAGCTAACTGTATACTCGTTAGTACACACAGGCTGGGCGTGGCGTGCAGGGTTCGGTGATTCTCTGAGCTGCTCTGATGAATTAGTAAGAGGCAATAAAGAATCATGTCCCTTTTCTGTGGCACCTATACCCACAATGCATCATCATTCTGAGAAAGGCAAGTGCGTCAGAAGCTGACCCAGGCCCATAATAGTTTTATGGGGAATTTTGGTCACAGAATCCCATGAAATCACAAAATTATAACTAGGGTTAATCCAAGGTATCATCCCAGTTCAACCTGTGTTATTCAGGGGGAGTTCACAGGAATTTGTTTCCAGGGAAGTCTTGAAACATCCATTAAATCTTTCCACTCAAACTATATACAAGTAGGGGGGGAGTTAACACATAATTTCTTTTGGGGGGGGGCCCATCCTAAAATATGGTACTCATCATCGCGAACAAGAATATCACCTTCGTTTTTCAACTTTGTTTTTTGACTTCGTCACCCCCTCCGAAGATAAAAAGTCACCTTATCTTGGATTTTCAAAACAGCTCAATTTAGTGTAGCAATTTTTTACATTGCATTCCAAAGTGGTTTCATGTATGTTTCAAGTGATTAAAAGCCTCAGAGAATAAAAAAAATAATCAAAATTTAATTATTTTGATATTTCCCGACTTTTTATCTTTGGAGGGGGTGACGAAGGGGATTAAACTCCTCACATTCAAAAACGAAGGTATATTCTTGTTCGCGATGAGGAGTACCATATTAATTTTAGGATGGGCTCCGCAATCCTAAGTCCAATTTTTGGTAATAACTCCCACCCCCCAATACAAGGTAAGACCCACTATCATATCCTTCAAAATCTATTATAACCACAATAAAAAAATGTATAATAGACTAAGGCTAAGGAAGTATCATTAGGGTTTGTTTTTTAAATGTTTTATTA
Organism: Harmothoe impar; assembly: GCA_947462335.1. Classification (NCBI taxonomy): domain Eukaryota; kingdom Metazoa; phylum Annelida; class Polychaeta; order Phyllodocida; family Polynoidae; genus Harmothoe; species Harmothoe impar. The sequence goes on along the minus strand of OX381721.1, from coordinate 6,964,896 downwards.
GGTTGAATAAATACAGATACATCAAGATAAATATATATGTACCTAAACCCAGCCTGGGGGCATTACCCTACTCACGTTAGGACCTCTCATGATCCATTTTCAAAACTCAAGTTCATGTTCATTAAGTATGGCTAACTTCCATGTTAGTTATACTTTTTTTATGCCGAAGTGGTGGCGAAGCCACCTGGTGGTGCCGCCAGGCACCACCAGAACGAGGGATATGATGTTTGCACTTTGCCAGAAGTCAGAACGGGCGCCGCCATCTTGGATTGTGCCGCCATCTTGGATTAAGGTGTCACAACACAAATTTATGCTATGTGATAACGATAATATAAATCAACCTTTGATAGTTCCTGAGGTTGATTATAATCATACTTACCCCCCCTAATATGGACCCAGGGAATTCAATGGTTCTATCTGTTTGTTGCTAATACAGCTGGTTGCCTAGCAACGGCTATTCTAATAGTTTATCTGCCTATCAACACACATTTCCATGGTCCTGAAGTTGATCATAATCATACCTACCCCCCCTAATATGGACCCAAGGAATTCAACGGTTCTATTGGTTTGTTGCTAATACAGCTGGTTGCCTAGCAACGGCTATTCTAATTGTTTATATGCCTAGCAACACACATTTCCATGGTCCTAATGTTGATTATAATCATACCTACCCCCCCTAATATGGACCCAAGGAATTCAATGGTTCTATCGGTTTGTTGCTAATACAGCTGGTTGCCTAGCAACGGCTATTCTAATTGTTTATCTGCCTAGCAACACACATTTCCATGGTCCTGAAGTTGATTATAATCATACCAACCCCCCCTAATATGGACCCAAGGAATTCAATGGTTCTATCAGTTTGTTGCTAATACAGCTGGTTGCCTAGCAACGGCTATTTTAATTGTTTATCTGCCTAGCAACACACATTTCCATGGTCCTGAAGTTGATTATAATCATACCAACCCCCCCTAATATGGACCCAGGGAATTCAATGGTTCTATCTGTTTGTTGCTAATAGAGCTGGTTGCCTAGCAACGGCTATTCTAATAGTTTATCTGCCTATCAACACACATTTCCATGGTCCTGAAGTTGATCATAATCATACCTACCCCCCCTAATATGGACCCAAGGAATTCAACGGTTCTATTGGTTTGTTGCTAATACAGCTGGTTGCCTAGCAACAGCTATTCTAATTGTTTATATGCCTAGCAACACACATTTCTATGGTCCTAATGTTGATTATAATCATACCTACCCCCCCTAATATGGACCCAAGGAATTCAATGGTTCTATCGGTTTGTTGCTAATACAGCTGGTTGCCTAGCAACGGCTATTCTAATTGTTTATCTGCCTAGCAACACACATTTCCATGGTCCTGAAGTTGATTATAATCATACCAACCCCCCCTAATATGGACCCAAGGAATTCAATGGTTCTATCAGTTTGTTGCTAATACAGCTGGTTGCCTAGCAACGGCTATTTTAATTGTTTATCTGCCTAGCAACACACATTTCCATGGTCCTGAAGTTGATTATAATCATACCAACCCCCCCTAATATGGACCCAAGGAATTCAACGGTTCTATTGGTTTGTTGCTAATAGAGCTGGTTGCCTAGCAACGGCTATTCTAATTGTTTATCTGCCTAGCAACACACATTTCCATGGTCCTGAAGTTGATTATAATCATAACTACCCCCCCTAATATGGACCCAAGGAATTCAATGGTTCTATCGGTTTGTTGCTAATACAGCTGGTTGCCTAGCAACGGCTATTTTCATTGTTTATCTGCCTAGCAACACACATTTCCATGGTCCTGAAACTGATTATAATCATGCCTCCCCCCCCCCCCCTAATATGGACCCAAGGAATTCAACGGTTCTATTGGTTTGTTGCTAATACAGCTGGTTGCCTAGCAACATCTATTGTAATTGTTTATCTGCCTTGCAACACACATTTCCTTACCCCCTAACATGGACCCAAGGAATTCATAGGAAATGTCATATTTGAAGTAATATCATCCTTCCCCCTGATAATCCCTTCCCGGCCCTGCTTTTTTGGTGTCTTGAATGGGTTCCCTTCAAACATACCAACCATGTAGACATTATGTTTCTTCGAATGCAAGAATTGCGGTTGTTGCCGCGTAAAATAATGCCTGAGGCATTTTTTTACGCGGCAACAACCGCAATTCTTGTTTCTATACATTCTATGGTTTATTGAATAATACAATGCAACGCACGTTACTATGCTACAAAGGGGCGCGAACGCGCGCAATTTTTAGCCTGCCAGGGGGGGTAAAAACTGTTGACCCCTCTAGGGGGGGTGAAACAATCTTGCACGCTCTGCACGAAATCTCACCGCCCCCCCCTCCCTCCTTTTTTAAAAAATGAGCACTCCCTAATTGCCTCCATTCCAAGCACAGTGGTGCTCCAAAAACTTGTGGTATGTCTAATCTTCACAGGGATTCTTTCTGACTATAATTTGAACCGCTACTGGTACCATGCAGAATTTTTGTATTTAACTGTCTTTTTTAATTGCATATTGTAGGCCCAAATGACCCTCAAATATAATCCAAACATGAGGCCTGGTCAACCTGCACAAGCAACTCCATGGGTCATTTACTGCTTTCGGATCCCCCTGGGGTCTTTCTGACCACTTTTCAGCCTTCTGACTATCTTTAACAAATCACCCTGGAAAGAGAGAACAGGGATTCATCATGGGTAAATTTGTGCTTTCCTAGATAGCATATTTATATGGCCTGCTATTGGTATCAATAGAAATCGCGAAAAATATATAAACTACCAGTATAACATAGAAGACAAAACCACGATTTTTCTGAGTATTCTATCACTGGGAAGGGAGTATGGGGATGAACCATGTGTAAAATATGTGTTTTCCTTAATAGCATATTAATATGGCCTCATATTTGCATCAATAGAAATTAAAGAATATAGTAAGAATTAGTATTATCTAGCACCATAGCCCAGAAAATAAACTTGCCATTCTGACTATTCAGAAATGTGATTTTTCAGATTATTTTATTGCTAGGAAGGGAGAAGGGGATGTATCATGAGTACAGTTTGTGTTTTCCTGAAGAACATATTGATATGGCCTCCTATGGACATCAATAGAAATCGTGAAAAATTTATAAAAATAGTATTAACTACCAGTATAACATAGAAGACAAAATCGCCATTCTGACTAGTCAGATTTTTCTGAGTATTCTATCCACGTTCTCATTGTCATTTATTATAGTTTTAATGGACTTTGAAGGATACAATACTTGTTCTAACATTTTTCATAATCTATACTAGGTATACTAGGCCATTGCTACTGTTCTCTGATGATTTCCCATCACTTTTACTCATATTTATCCAAATTTCCATCCCTAAGTTACACATTAAATAGCAGAACTTCAAGCCAGTACTGTGCCAAGTAGCTTCAACAAGGGATCCTAACGGTCCATATTTCTGAAATTGCACATCCTCAGGACATTGTAGCGTGATTTTGATGATTAATTAAACCATTTTGAGTAAACTAGGGTAAAGTTGAGACTATCAGGTTGAAATTTTGATTTTTGACCAATATGTAAACAGGATTTTTGATCAATATGTATACAGGATTTGTTTCGACCCTTATAAAGGGTCTCAACGAAATACGGGGCCTTTCAATGTCAATCTGTCGGGGAAATAAGGAACTTAAACTGATCCTGTGTTTATTTTTAAATGTAGATGTCAAGTATTAAAGGAGAAAAGGACAATTTATTAACCTGAATCATCTCCAATCACGTCCCGACGCCGCCATGACACCTTGCTCGATACACACTTCCGGTCTGTGCGCCTGCACCAAAAAATAGTTCCCCCCGTTCGATCGCCTATATCGTCTTTATTTGTACAAATTAGGCCTAAAATTGCATTCTAATGTATTAATTTGTTAAAAAACTAGACAATAAAAGTATAACTCGCCCTAAATCGCCGAAAAATATATTGTCGCCCAAAAAAGTATTGCCGCTACTCTCCGAGCAGAGGTTTAGTAGTAGAACTTGCAAAGAATATGCTTGGAGACCGAGACATACCGTCCCTGTTTTCACTTGTCAGTCGTGATAATTTTAAGGTTCATTTTTTCGCCGATCTGTCCACTTTGAGACCCTCAACCAAATTTTCTGGGGTGTTAAGGCCTAATTCATCTATCGTACATGTAGATATAGGATGTTTCATAGTTCTTAGGCTTTGGTTCAATCAGAAATAATGTATTTTAGCCCTCAAACAAAGTCAATGAAAAAAAAAGGTTCAGTTTCAAAAATGAACCTCATACTGTGTAAGAGATTCGTCCGGGAATCGAACCCGGGCCGCGGCGGTGGGAGGCGAGAACGCTAACCACTAGACCATCTCAGACAGCCTAGCTTGGAGACTCCCGTTGGCGACTTTGACCCGCTGAACTTACGTATCCTTACGCGCTACCGGAAGTGAAGTTTTCGCGAAATACGGAGGTTTGAGGAAATACGGGGGCTGGTTATTCACCTTTGAGGAAATACAAGGCTCAGTGAGTAGTATATAATGTATCGGAACGGGACTATGCTTAAGTACTGTTTATTACTCAATCGACATGCAGCCAATCAGAAGCCTCCATTTGACCGGAAGTGACGTCACATGCCCATATAAGGGCATACCGGAAGTGACGTCACGTGACCTTGACCTAGTTAGAGGTCAAGGTCATGACGCAGCCAATCAGAGGCCTCCATTTGACCGGAAGTGACGTCACATGCCCATATAAGGGCATACCGGAAGTGACGTCACGTGACCTTGACATGCCCATATAAGGGCATACTGGAAGTGACGTCACGTGACCTTGACCTAGTTAGAGGTCAAGGTCATGACGCAGCCAATCAGAGGCCTCCATTTGACCGGAAGTGACCCCCTCATTTGCATAATGGGACACTTCCGGTCAAATGGTGGCCTCTGATTGGCTGGTACACCGGAAGTGACCCATTATGCAAATGAGGGGGTCACTTCCGGTCAAATGGAGGCCTCTGATTGGCTGGGTCATGAAGAAGTGTGTCTCTTAATTTTTTTTGTTTAGGAAGTGATGGTCTTTAGGATCACGTGACCGGAAGTGACCTGATGAGTCACGTGACTAGAAGTGACGACGTCACATGCCCTAATTAGGAGATCAGCAGCGACCGGAGGAAGTGACACTTTAAGAGGACACGCGAGTTAATTGTTATAATATTTTTTTTACTTACTAATAAAAGAAGACGTATGAAAATAAAACACAACAATAATTTTATTTTATTTTTTTATTTTATTTTTTTTCAATTCTAATAAACACTCTATTTTTGAAAAGATGCGCTCAATCAATCAATAACACACTTTTTTTTTTTCATATTTTTAAAGGACTCATTGTCACACCGTCAGAATGCACGCGACGCTTATAATACAAGTAGCGCATGCCATCTTTCTCTATGGTGTAAGTGACCATTTTGTTTCGTACCACTTTGAAATTTCTATTTACCGCAAGGAGAGTTTTTCCGTTTGCGAAGAACATCCAAGAAGTCGTCTGGTTCTTTAGGGTTTTGTTTCTTCTGTACACCTTTTGCACTCCATTTTTTGGATTTTCTTTAACCGGTGCCGCTGACTCGATCGTAGCAAATGTAAGTCTTAGGGTTGAGACTTAGGATCCCGTCACCTTCCCACTCCCCTTTCATAAACCCCGAAGTTCTCAGATCGTGAAGGTAACGTCTCTCACAACATCCGCCGGGCGGCGGACACCATTCACGCACTTTTTCCGTTTTTATCTTCACGAAAAGCTCTAAGTGATCGTCGCACACTGCTGTCGGAATCCACTTTCGTTTCTCTCTGAAGTACGTCTCTCTCAGGTGAGGTTTGACTAGGTCATCCAACGTGTCACCACTGAGAGCCATGTAAAGACTGTCGGTGTCCATTTGACATTTTCAACTTCAACTTTCAATGTCAATCTGTCGGGGAAATAAGGAACTTAAACTGATCCTGTGTTTATTTTTAAATGTAGATGTCAAGTATTAAAGGAGAAAAGGACAATTTATTAACCTGAATCATCTCCAATCACGTCCCGACGCCGCCATGACACCTTGCTCGATACACACTTCCGGTCTGTGCGCCTGCACCAAAAAATAGTTCCCCCCGTTCGATCGCCTATATCGTCTTTATTTGTACAAATTAGGCCTAAAATTGCATTCTAATGTATTAGTTGAGACTTAGGATCCCGTCACCTTCCCACTCCGCTTTCATAAACCCCGAAGTTCTCAGATCGTGAAGGTAACGTCTCTCACAACATCCGCCGGGCGGCGGACACCATTCTCGCACTTTTTCCGTTTTTATCTTCACGAAAAGCTCTAAGTGATCGTCGCACACTGCTGTCGGAATCCACTTTCGTTTCTCTCTGAAGTACGTCTCTCTCAGGTGAGGTTTGACTAGGTCATCCAACGTGTCACCACTGAGAGCCATGTAAAGACTGTCGGTGTCCATTTGACATTTTCAACTTCGCGTACTGGTATACCATGAACCCTATTTGAAAAGGGAGATTGCCTTTTTGAAGCGCCACGAATTGGCCAATAGTTCGAACTTCCGACTGTCAGTGTATCTCACCGCCGTGTGTTTTTCTTTCTTGCAGATTATTTTACCGTACGTGACGTTTCCCATTAACTTGTAACAGTTTGACAGAATTTTCTCGTTCTCGTTCACGTCGCCACGTCTTCGCGCTGCCGTTACTTCGTCCGCGAAACCGGCAAAGGAGCGTTTAGGTAGGTATTCTACGACCAGCTGTACTTTGGTGACTATCAAACCGTGCTCTAAATACCACTTGAGAAGCGGCGTTCCCAAGAGAATATTTTTTCCGTGGTAACTCCTATCAGTCATCTCTGAGGCGTGTTCAACAGCTTTTCTTCCTGCGCAAAGTCTGACATGTCTGATTTTGAAACGGATACGTTCTTGAAAACGGGGGTCATTTCTTCGAAGTAGTCTCGTAGGTGAGGCGGCGTAGTGATGTCCACTTGAACTAAACCGATCATTTTCCCGTCTTTGACAGCGGAAAGGATGTCGCTCTCGCTCATAGCGTTTCGAGACACTTTCAAAGCGTCAACCTTCCAGTGTTGTTGGGAGACCTAAACCCGTTCATCTCGACGCTTCATCTCTCTCCATTCGCACTCCCACACGACGACCAGCTTGTAACCTAGCGCTTTCAAGTAAGCGCTTACTCTAGCCTTTCTGTCGCGTTTCTCCTCCCTCAGTGAAGGGCACTGATATCGGTGCGACGGTATGCACTCGTGAGCGTGGAACCAACACCCGTGAAACTAGAAAACCGTATTAGAGGCCGCGTGAAACCCGTCGACGCGAAATTCTTCGACAGCCTAGATCCATCTCGCCGCCGTTGAAAGCGTGGCGCAGTTTCACGTCGCGGTCGTGCTCTACGAAGCGTTACCACTCCAAAGCACTGTGAGAGTTTCTTTGCCTAATTTCGGGCTTGAACTCGGTTTCAGGTCGTCTCACCGCGTAATAGCCCGTGCAGTGCGCTTCGCTCATGCAGCGCAAGTACAGAGAGTTAGCGTCTAGGCCTAGGATGTGCTGACACGTTCTCGCTTCTTCCCCGTACTTGTGCTCCCTTATCCGCGTGGTGCCTTTCTCGTGAAATCTATGGAAGATGATGGAAGGACCACCGACTAGATTTTCTTTGATCAGAGCGTGGAGAACGGCGTCGAACGGGGGGAACGTTGTGAACGCAGCTTCTAGGTTTTGGAAGAGGAACCGTATTAGAGGCCGCGTGAAACCCGTCGACGCGAATTCTTCGACAGCCTAGATCCATCTCGCCGCCGTTGAAAGCATGGCTCAGTTTCACGTCGCGGTCGTGCTCTACGAAGCGTAACCACTCCAAAGCGCTGTGAGAGTTTCTTTGCCTAATTTCGGGCTTGAACTCGGTTTCAGGTCGTCTCACCGCATAATAGCCCGTGCAGTGCGCTTCGCTCATGCAGCGCAAGTACAGAGAGTTAGCGTCTAGGCCTAGGATGTGCTGACACGTTCTCGCTTCTTCGCCGTACTTGTGCTCCCTTATCCGCGTGGTGCCCTTCTCGTGAAATCTATGGAAGATGATGGAAGGACCACCGACTAGATTTTCTTTGATCAGAGGACGGCGTCGAACGGGGGGAACGTTGTGAACGCAGCTTCTAGGTTTTGGAAGAGGAACCGTAAAGTCAAACTGGCGAGAGAGATCCCGTCTTTCAACATGTCAATGCCGCGATCTTGGAAAAATTTAGCGTGATTTTTCAGAGCCTCTATGAAAGGTTTGACGTCTTTGTTGTTGTAGTGGATCAAGTAATCTCTCATAGTTTGCATCTTCTCGTCGGACTAAACTTTCTGACATGCGACGTAGTCGGATTCGGACATTTTGACGCCCGTCAGTTCGCTGTCAAAAGCCGATCTCGGTGGCAGTGTTCTGTTTCCCAGTTTCCTGGTAGACGTCATCCATTCGTAAGGAAAGTGACCTTTCTCTTCGTTTCTGGTGAAAGCTCGCAAATAATTCGCGTAGTTGTAACCGGGTGCCAAATAGTTGACTACGTCCAAGAAAACTGTGTGCTGTGTGTAAACCGCCAAGTATTGATTGCTTCTTTTTATGACGCTGAATTGTTGGTTTCTTCGGTCTCCGGAGGCAAAGAACGAGTGAAGGCGTATTTTGATCAGGTTCAAGTCGTAACGCCCCGAGTTGAAGCCCACGACTGGAGCTTGACGGATGTATCTCAGAAGCCGCTTCTTCAGTTGAACTAACGGGTGTCTGGTGTGAGCCGCAGCGAAGCCGCCTGGAGAAGGGGTGAATACCGCCTCCTCCAGCAGGAGAGCTACACCTATCGCCGCATCTAACTTCGCTAACGTCGGTCGGTAAAGTTCTAGCACAGCTTCCCCGATGACTTTGGCGTTCTCGTTTATGTGATTTAAAACTCGGTCCAACAAGGGGTCGGAATCTGCGTCGGATTCTCTGACGAAGCAGACCGACCCCTTCCACCCTGGAAAGTCGGATGCGACGCTAGCCGACAAAGGGACGTGATCCCACAGCAGGGACATGTGTTCGGTCGACGGTTCTCTGCACGGTTTGAAGAAAGCCTCGAAATCGAAGGTGATCTTGTAAGGGTAGATTCCGGAATGTCCGTCGGGAGGAAAAATGGAGAAGTCTGCTAGCGCTTCGAAAATCGTTCTCGAATTTTGGTAGATGCCACCTACGTAGCGCAACTTGACTTGTCGGCAAGAGGAAAGCTGGTTCCTGTGTCTCTTCAGCAAGAACTCGGTGGTGAACGCCGCCTTACACTTGCAACATTCGTATACGCCCGCGTACGCGTTGAAGTCCGTGACCAGAGAGACGTGCAAACCGTCTTTCGCCGTCAGGTGTAGGTTGACTTTACCTTGGGCGGCCAGAGTTCTGGAAGGCGGTCTGATCAGAGTAACGCGTCTTCTCAACTTCCGCCCCGGCACCTGACGCGTCGCGGTGTAAACCGCTATTCGTATGTCAAACAAGTTCTCTAAGTCGCGGATGTTCAAACCCGGAAAGGTTTCACGTGTGGCAGCGGGACAGAACTGACGTAACAAATCTGAAGCGCGCTTGCTGGTGTTGTATAAGTGAAAGGAAATGCAGCGGAAGACGCAGAGGTTGTCCTTGTTGGGAAAATCTAACACACCGCTTCTCTTTCCAACTCGACCGGCCTGACTGTTCCTACCGCCTATGGGAAATTCCCCCGGTCCCATGTAAACGCAAATGTTCAAATTGGTAGGAAAAAGAACGCGCCACTTGGTGTCAGAGGCGTGAAAGTAGCGCAGTTTGCTCTTGTCTTCTCTGTGTTGTAAGAGTAAGCCTACCTAGAAACCCACTTTGTATCTGAATCTTTGTGTGAAGTGAATGCGACGCATAGTATCTACAGCGTCACTCAACTCGCCGGTTGGTAGTCTGACGTTTGTTACACTCACGCGAGTCCCGTGCATCCTGACACCCGTTCGTATTGCAGGCCAATTCGCCGTAAACGTTTCCTCACCGTTCGGTACAGCACATATACGCGGAGGGATAGTCACCCCGTCCAGAGATTCGCGTCGACAGGTGATCTTTCGGCAATCGCCTTCGCCGCATAGAGGGCAAAACTTAGGTATTACTCTACATTTTTCTACGTGTCTGTCGTGATTGTACGGTCTTTTAAAAATGTTGAAACACTTTTCGCAGACGTACTGCGTCATGTTTTTTTTGTTTTTTGTTTTTTCACTTAGTTACCAATTATTAAAAATAAACGTTATTTATCACTTCGAATACTAGACAACTCTTACCACACGATGCTATTAGCATAGTGAAAGGTGACCGTAGTCTAGGATCGAATTCAACAGATTCCACAGTGCTAGAGACGTCCATCTTACTGCAGCGATCAGACAAGAGTGGTCAACACTGGAGTGACACAGCTCACTTTTATGTCTTTGGGTACAGCTGCATACAACCCTTGAACATACATTGCGACGTCGCTGCGACCCATGTCGTCTTGCAACACTTTCATCAGAGCCATAGGCTCAGACGTCTCGTTGTACTTCCAAGCTCTCAGCACTTCATAGACAGGGTTCTTCACAGTCCTGTCAGAAGGCACAGGTTGAGAGATGAAAGCTACTTCATGAGAAGTCAACCCTAAGTAGATCCCTATGGTCTTCCAGTCTCTAGGGCAGAGCTCAGCTAAAAGAGAGAAATATTTCTGCACTTTCCACTCCATGTCTCCACTCTCTAAGCCATCCCACATGTCATGCTTGTCCATGTACTCACGTGAGAATTGGATGAGGTCCATACGGTAAGATTCTTCCAAGGCGGCTGCTAGTTCCTTCCACCTAGTAGTACAACTTTTCTGGTACCAAGTAGTGAACGTTTCTCTAGCTTGAGTTATGACACTTCTCTCACAACTGAGATATCCCATGTCCTTCAAGTTCACTTTAAGGTATGAACCTAACCGTATGTAATCTGATGTCGGCAACTTACTACTTATTTTCAGTAGCATAGCGTCTGGCAAGTATCCTAACGGCTCTCCTTTGAAGTATGATGATACAGGTACTACTGCAGCAGAACCAATAACAGGAGCAGCGTCTGCGCTGGTATCCGACGACTCGTTGTTGGAACAGGGCAGCCACACGCCGTCGGTGCTGAGTGTAGCGGTAGAAGATGAAGCGCCGCCGCCCTCGTAAAGTGGTGGTGAGGGCAGTCACCACGGACCGGACGCGCTACCAGTGGAAGTGAGGTCGAAAAACGTACCGTGCACCCGTAGCCCTTCGGGTTCGTCGTACGCCTCGTCATCAGCGTCGTTCTCTGTCTCACCCTGTTGCTGCTCCTCCTCCTTCTCCTTCTCCTCTTCTTCTTCTTGCTTTAGGGCATATATGTCTACTACGCGCTGCTGGGGCTGAGTGTTCGAATAGCTGTAAGTCTCAGCGCGAGCGGCGTTGATGGCGTCGGTTGATGTAGTGGTGGAGAGGCGCTGTGCAACGTGCTGCGGTCCATCAAAATCAGCAACAGTAGTGGGCAGGTAAAAACTCGGTTGCCAGTACTGCGCTGTGCCAGGAGAGTTGTCGTCAGTAGTAGTAGCGGCAGTCGCAGCAAGAGGTGGAGCAGCAGCAGCAGTAGCAGGCGCAGCAGTAGCAGGCGCAGCAGTAGCAGGCGCAGCAGTAGCAGGCGCAGCAGCAGCAGGCGCAGCAGCCTCAGCAGGCGCAGCAGTAGCAGGCACAGCAGTAGCAAGCGCAGCAGCAGCAGCAGCAGCAGCAGTAGCAGCAGCACCAGCAGCACGAGGATCACCAGCACCAGCAGCAGCAGCACCAGCAGCAGCAGCAGCAGCAGCAGCAGGCGCAGCAGGCGCAGCAGTAGCAGCGGCAGCGCGCTTAGCAGCAACAACCCCGAGTGTAACAACGTCGCTACCACGACGACTACTACCAGTAGTACTGCTACTACTACCACTACTACTACTACTACTTCTACTACTACTGCTGCGAGCGCTCGCTACAGTGAGAGGATGATAAGACCACCCAGCTAACAAAAAAAAAGTTATTTTACGTCAAAATAACGTTCTAAAACTGTATATAACGTTATGCCATAGTGAGGAGCCTTAGAGAAACGTTATATAACGTTAAATAACGTTACAAAATGTTGTATAACGTCTTTTGTTTACTGGGCAAGCGGTTGCGGCGGTAGTCTCATCTTCAGTAGCAAGAGGAGACGCTGACGCTAAACGAGCACTGTTCTGCGTACTCTTCTTGTTCTTGAACTTGCTTAGATCCTTGGACGGCACTAGTTGTTGTCTTTTGCTCATGGTGGTGACTGTAGAGAGCAGCAAAAGACTGAGTGAGTGAATGGGTGTTTCCAGCCCCCTTATATACGCCTTCTCGCTTCTAGAGCTAAGCTACTTACTGCCCTGTTCAGCTGCCGCCGGCTGACCGGTGGCCATTCACAAAGAGAAACAAAAGACATAAGGCATGACGTTTTCAGCTGGATCCCTTTCCCCCCTTTTGAGAGATCGACTGACATGAGCTAAGCTACTTACTGCCCTGTTCAGCAATTCAACGCGCGTTAGCTGTATAAAGGATTAAGCGGTTGCTGCCGCCGGCTGACCGGCGGACATTCACAAAGAGAAACAAAAGACATAATGCATGACGTTTTCAGCTGGATCCCTTTCCCCCCTTTTTGAGAGATCGACTGACATGAGCGGGCGGTGTACCGACTGTGCTTATTCAACGCGCATTAGCTGTATAAAGGATTAAGCAGTCATGAGCTTAGAGTGTGTATACAAAAAAACTACAGGAGGCGTGTGGCGTGAAGCAGGACCCCCTAAGACGGGTGTGTCTGTCTGTGAGTAGAGTCGTGTGCATGTGGTGAGCGACTTAAGTGTAAAACAAAAAAAAATCACCGCCTCCTGCCGTGGTGAGTAGACCGGCCTGCGGCGGCCGGCTAGTTCAATAGGGGTGACAGCTGACTAAGGCTGTGCATGAAAATCCGATTTTCACCTGACCTCTGACGTTTGTTACGATGAATGCCAAAGGGAGAGAGAGTTGTCCTCAGGTAGGGGGTAGGAGGTAAGGCTATGGATAAGGAAAAAACGACATTTTCAGCTGGCCTCCACAGATGGCGATGACATACTCCTCGTCATCTAAGCTCTTAAGAAGCTCTTAAGGAGCAGAGCGGCTGCTAGACAGCTGGGGGGCTGTTGGAAATAGGATTAAACTCCCTCTGTATAAAAGCTCTGATTTCTGTTGGAAAAAAAAACATATCACCTCTGACCACAGTAACGTCTACTACCACCACCACTAGCACCACCGCCGCCGCCACCGCCGCCGCCGCCGCCGGTCGCTGCTGATCTCCTCATTAGGGCATGTGACGTCGTCACTTCTAGTCACGTGACTCATCAGGTCACTTCCGGTCACGTGATCCTAAAGACCATCACTTCCTAAACAAAAAAATTAAGAGACACACTTCTTCCTCTCGAGAGGAAGAAGTGTGTCTCTTGATTAAATTCTTTTCTTTCTTTTTTTCTTAAAAGAGACAAACTCCCCTTAGAGTGCCCCCCCACCCCCCTAGAGTGCCCCCCACCCCCCTCCCCTCCCCTCCCCTCCCCCCACCCACCCCATGCATCCTAAAAGTGCCCCCCTCCCCATGCATCTTAAAGGGCCCCCCTCCCCCCCCTCCCCCCCTCCCCTCCCCTCCCCCCTTATACACTCTAAATAACACTTCTACCTAGTTCAATTAGTCACTTCCAGTCGCTAATAAAAAAATAAAATGAAAAAACAAACTTATATTGTTGTGTTTTTTATTGGTTTACAAAAAAAATAAGAGACTCGCCTCCTCCTCCAAAAAAAATATATATCACATTTTAAAGCGCGTGACCCCTTAAAGACGCTCATCTCTTCATTAAGTCGCGTGACGTCACTTCTTCCGGTCACGTGATCAATCAGGTCACTTCCAGTCACGTGATCCTCAATGAGGTCACTCACTTCCGGTTGTCCATTAGGTCATGTGACGTCACTTCCGGTCACGTGACTCATCAGGTCACTTCCGGTCACGTGATCCTAAACTAGGTCATATGATGTCACTTCCGGTCCCCTAAGTAGGTCATATGACGTCACTTCCGGTCCATAAGTAGGTCATATGACGTCACTTCCGGTCACGTGACCAAATGGCGGCCTCTGATTGGCTAACTAGGTTACGTGACGTCACCACTAATCCCCTAAGTAGGTCACTTCCGGTCACATGACCAAATGGAGGCCTCTGATTGGCTGCATATCGATTGAGTAATAAACAGTACTTAAGCATAGTCCCGTTCCGATACATATTATACCACTTCAGTGCTGTACTCTACCCGACTTGATATTTCCTCAAACCATTTAAAAATAATAAAAATTCATCGGGCTATATTTAAGAAAATACATTTTTGAGGATATCCATTTCTTGTATTCCTTAATATATATGTGGCATGAACTTGGAAAAAGTGCACCCTGCACTAAGGGCTATTTTGCAGATCGTGTCACATATGTCCTCCCAGTTTGCAAACAAAATTATTACTGTGATGTATTTAAGACATAATGTACATAATCATCTAATTTCCATACCAGAGTCAACTTTGCAAGATATAAAGCTGACCTAACTAAACATGATGAAGAACAACAACATAGATAATTGATTTTGATGGATTTGGGCAGATATAACCTACCCCTTTTTTATAAATGTAAAAAAAATCCAGGTGTTGATCCCTGTAGTATTACGGTCCGGTGAACAAGAACAACCTTGACCCTGGCCTGAGGCAAACAGAGGTAGCAGGCAGGGATGGCTTAGTAAACCAAAGTATATAAGCAATAGTTAAACCTAGTCATGTCGATATCCTTATACTTATATAGTAACAGGATAATTATATACACAGACAAAAACTGGAACGCTAGGGTTACTTTTCAATATAATGAACTTGTCTAAGATGGCTAGACCCTATTGTAAACACGTCCACTGCTCAGGTCTCTGCACATATGCATATGTAGTTCTTGCTGAACTCACCAGGGGGTGCCTTTGGCCCTCAGCCTATAATAATATGTGTGGTTAAAAAGGTTTCTCAAAAATTGACTGGGACTTGAACCCAGGATCTCCAACATATATTGGGCTAATGCTTTACCCCTACTCCTCTGAGGATCTGGTATTTGCTGAAACCTATAGATATACCATATTGAGATTGTGTGACCATATTTTTGGGGTTTTCTTTCCAAGCACTAAAAACCTAAAAAAATAGAATATGCAGGGGACCATAATTATGTTACAAATATTGTTTCTGGATGTAAAACGTTAGAGGCTATATTCTGAGAGAACTATATGAAATATAACTCACTTATGTAATATGTGCAAAGCAGCGATAAACTGCACTCCCTACGAATATATTGGACTAACTGCAAGTTGCCAGGAATGGCCACTGGTGGCACTCCGGTCAGGCCTGGCATATATACTCAGGACAATGTGGTAGCCAGCCTCTCTTACCACCGCCGCCATTGCTGCCTCTCTTACCACCGCCGCCATTGCCGCCTCTCTTACCACCGCCGCCTCTCTTACCACCGCCACCATTGCCGCCACCGCCGCCATTGCCGCCATTGCCGCCACCACCGCCACCGCCGCCACCGCCACCGCCGCCGCCGCCGCCGCCACCGCCACCGCCGCCGCCGCCGCCGCCACCGCCACCGCCGCCACCGCCGCCACTGCCGCCACCGCCGCCACCGCCGCCGCCGACACTTCTCCCACCTGCAGTTTGGACTTACATAAAAGAAAAATATTTAAATTATATTTCATTCCTCTGTTCTTCTGTGATGTTATGTTCATCCAGTTACACTGAACCCCTTTGAATAGTAAAATATGCTCAAGAGATTGGCAGCAAATACTAAATATCCTCAGATAGGTTAGAGCAGTTTGTGCACATTCATCTGAGTTTAACCCTTAACCATGTTAGCATGTTTCCCTATTTACAAAGATAATAGTTTAGACTTAGACAGAGAGCATCTGGCTATCAATTTACTCTAGCTATCCAACTATCACATAGGAGAATTGAAAACAAAGAAAAGCGTACAGCCCCTGTTACATGATAGGAAATGACACATTTTTGCCCTAATTAAGTGAATCAAGTTCATAACTAAAATATTTCATCGTAGTCTTTCACCATTCTCTTGCTTGTGATAATATCTGATGGGTTTACTATCGTACCTAAAACCATATATATCTTATGTTAGTTCCTCACCACACTACATTTAGCCTATACCTTACACTTCATTCCAGTTGTCCCGAACCTGTCCCTTCCCCGTTGTCAGGTGTTGTGTCAGCTGACGTCTGAGAGTGCCCTGCCAGCTGCCACGTGATGACCCAGAGTTTACCTGTACCCTACATTCCATATGGGGTTCCAGGTACCTTTTCCTACTTACCTGTGGTACCGAATCGCGTCCCCACGCCCAGTCGTCAACTTGGTCATCTACCCTACTATACAAGGTGGCCAATTCTTTGGTCCAAGCCCGGCTTGACCACTGGCGCTTTGCGTTCCCCGTACTCTTCATCCCTACCAGGCTATGCCCCACCACTGCCTTACGTGGAGGCCTCTAGCCTCTGAGCCTGCCTCCAAGCAGTCCTGAACAGGTCCCAGACCTGTAATTAACCACTCTTGTGCTTGTAATCTTGTCATGACCTCATAGTCCCGAACCACATGCATTAGCTGACTGTAAGCAGGATCCAGAAATAAAGCTTTGTTGTCTTAAGGTGGCTCGATCTCTTGGTGTAAAAGTAGCTAGATATTCGTCAGATTTTCACCATAAGACCATAATTCCGCACTAGCGAGATGCAGTGATTCTCCCTTGTGAGACCTCTAGCTGAAGCTGGTTCCTGGCCTGTCCAAAATAGACAGTTTTAGGGGTCATACATTTTTGAATCATTGGTAGTTGAATATCCCTTATGTCAGTTGTCCAGATTGGGGGAGTGGTTAGGACACTGGCCAATCAATCCAGGGGTCATAAGTTCAAATCCATGCCAAGACTAGGCCTACATGTTTTTTTCTCCTAGTTGGTTAAAACAGAGATATGGAGGGGCCCTGGTTAAAAATAAAACAATTTTATTTTACACTATAACTATTTATCCGAATTGTATACTATCAGGATTTTTGACCTACCAAAATATATTCAAAATTGTGTGTAGACCAAATAGCATTGACATGGGCTTGAACTCATGACCCATGAAGTAGTAGGCCAGAATCCTAACCACTCCCCCAATCTGAACAGATGACATAAGGACCCACAATAGAGGCATAGAACTGAAAGTTGTATGGCCCCTGAAACTCCAAATTTTAGACATGACAGGAACCAGCTTCAGCTAACCATCTGGCTGCTATAGTTAGTATATGAAAGAGTACTGGTACCAGACAAAATGGCGCTGTACAGTGATCATCTCGCTAATGCGGAATAGCATACACTATCCACAGAAGCTGAAAAATAGGGGGGTCCCGGGCTATTTTCTGAGATATTTGAGCCTTGAGTTAATGTCTCATGTGGTGGATTATACAGTGTTTTGCCACATATCTACATAAAATAGTATTGAAAAGTAGCTAAATTTCTCTCAGAGTATAGGCTTTGATGTTTTCTATCTAGAGAATACATTTTAAACATATGGTCCCCTGCATATTTCTAAGGTTTAGGCCCATTGAAATAAAAAAGTTGAAAAGAAATAGCAATATACTGAGGACTACCACCACAGCCTGCATAACACAGTGGTAGCATGCATGCCTTCATATCCAAAGGTTGATGGTTCTCATCCCGGTCAGGTAATATCTATTGCCATTTCATGACCATTTGATATTACTTAGGCCTATATCAAACAAAGGTATCCTGGTGGTCTATGGTCAAACTAGAGAATGTATCTGCGCAGAAAATGGCGTAGTAGACGAAAATGGCATCAGATCGGCCCACCTTAAACCAAAGCTGAACCAGGTTTGTTGATATCCAATCTACACTTACATAAAACAAATCCCAGTATCACCAAATTTGGTTATGTGATGGTTCATTGCCTCCTTTATATACAGACATATCTTCTACAACATTTGGGCAATTCAAAAATATGATTGTTTTCCAATGGATATGGACATTTTCTGGACCCCCACCCATGTATATATTGTTGGAGCTGCCAGGTCCGATGGCTGAGAGTCTTGCATTGTGCAGTGCCATGATGCCAACCTTTTCCCGGGTTAAAACAATGCTTATTGACCTGTAGGCACCACCGAGTATAATGGAAGAGCTCTAAGATAACTGCTATCATACCTTTTAGTTTCTGCACAAACTCACCAAAAGTTCATTGTTGGTTCCCCGTCCTGGACGAAAAATCTTGAAAAAATTTGCATTACCGACATACTTCCAGACGACCACCCACATACACATACTGACAAGCAGCAGATCCACACAGATGGAGTACACATTGGGCATTAGTGATGACATGGTTCAATAGATAAAACAACATCATAACTGTTATCATTGTTTAAATCACGTTGTTAACATACCCATCCTATGTAATGAGTAAATTATGTACAGATAATAGAGATATTTTAGTCAACATAAGATTTTGTTGTATTTTGTGTTATAAATAGATAGATAGTGGAGGGTCAATATTAAACATTCATTTTCACTTCCCAAAATGATAGTTTTGGTTGGAAGCTAAGGCTCCTATTATGATTAGAGTTTATGGCCTGAGAAATGTGAATATCAGCTAGCTGGCACTGGCTATGTCACCAAGCTATATATCCTATATATTCCATTTCTCCCTCAAAAACACTCTTCTACTAGGATCAAGCACCTTTGGTGAAGATCAGGCAGTGCTTGAACCTCACCCACCATGGCTGGAGAGTCAATGCTGGACCCTCTTACCAGAGTCTAATAATGCTGGACTCTTGGAGGTTGAAGGAGAAGAGTGCTTTTGGCCACATAGCCATTGTCAGGCTGACGCTCACATTTTCTCAGTGCACGTACCTCACGTTTGTGTATGTTTGATGGGGAGCACATGTGGAGGTTTGCTCGTTAGGACACGTAAGTTAACCCGATACAACGTTAAAAAAAAGACAAATACAGCCTTGAATCAGGACAGGAAGTAATGGGGGGCCAGGAAAAAATGTCATTTCTCAGCAGAGATAGATCTCTATTGGGGCCTGTTACAAAACAAAAGTTACGCTTTTAGTGAATTTACGCTCAAGGATTTTTAATAATTTACGTTTATACTAATTTACGATAATGCTAATGAATATTTAATAATATACGCCCAGGCTAATTTAGTCTAATTTACTTTTTTTGAACACTACCTTGAAGTAGGATGGCTTTTTAGCGTAAAAAAATGCTTTGAAAACTATTTTCTGTTTTGTAACAGCTCCCTGTAAATGTATTCATGTAATTGTATCTCAGCCATATCCCCAGCCAGAGCCTATAGTGGGTTAAATAAGAGATTACTTTGGAGGAAATAATCTAAATGTTTTCCAGGGCACCTATTTTTTTTCTTGTTGCAATGGATTTAATAACGTGCCCTATGACGAGCAATGCATGTAGAAAATGACAATTTAGCAAGTGTGTTTCATAATGAATTGTGTGAATTTGGACAATAGACTATTATTTACCTTTGAGTATGATTATCGAGCTATTTACTGTGCACTTTTATAGATAGCGCATGTATAACACAATATATGAATATCAATTGGATCATTTACCTTTGATTATGAGTATCTCGCAGAGAATCAGGTATGTGTCTGTAGGTAGGTACACGGCTATGTACTGTGCACTGATGTACGGCTCACACACCACCTCCACACGGCCTCCAACACTAGGCTCCCCACTGACCGGGTCTCCACAGTAGGTGGGGGTACCCAGGCTAATAGACCAGTTATGGGGCGTCATGTACTGGTCCGACCCCATCACCTCTACATCGTTCAACCGCCACGCTGCAAGGCCAAATGGATTTAATTATAAAATTGAAAATTAGTAGCATTCCTTTAATTGTCCATGATTTAAATAGCATTCCCTAAACCTGAGTTCTGGGCAGTGCATTCTATATTATTTGGAGGGGCCTAAAAAGTCAATTATGTGATATTCTCAAGAATACAAACTAATGTTACTTATAGTTTTAAGATATAAGTTGTTGGAAGTAACTAGAATAGAGGTTAAGATTGGAGAATGTGTACTGACACGCAAAGGGCAAAGGCTAGGTAAGGGTATAGGTATCGGTCCCCTCTTTCTTGACATACTATGAAAAGTGCTCTACTATAGACTTGGTCATGTCCAAAAACACCAAACTCAATATGGGTATAAAAAGCAACCGGTACCATTAATATATTTGCAATACAGTATCGATATATACACCACGCTCTTTAACAATAATTATAATATTATATGCCTAGGGGCAAGTTACAGGACATAGCATTATTGATCATACATATTCAATGACATCGGAAAAATGTGACTAAACTTACATTGTACCTGTAATCAAAATTGTAGTCAATAAAGATGAATTTCAAGCAGCGAACTTCAACTTCATGTGCTTAGGAATATATACTTCCATATGTGGACCTATCAACTCTTTAAGTGTCTGTGTGTGGCCCCATGTGAGTAGAGTAAAGGGTCCAAAATCAAGGTAATCATAACGTGATGTGAATATTCTTCAAGTAATTTCCATACCTACTTATCAATGAGGCAGTGTCATTATACTCGCTCGCTCTTAAATATCAATTCCCCTGGCATGTACTACATATATAGACAAAGGTTCACGAGTATAGTACCCTACTGAGGGTTGTTTCACGAGTCGAAGCCGAATGAAATAACCCTCATTGGGGAACTATACGAGTGCTCCTTTGTGTTTATTTCATATCATAATTAACTATATATGTCTAAATTCCACTTAATTGGTCTGAAAAAGCAATTTTATAGTAATTGAATCATCAATTTTAATGATTTTAAAGGCAGTGAAATACGGGCGAGGGATATTTCACGGGGGTTGTTAAATACAGCCTTTCTTGGTTAAGTCAATGGGAGTGCCGTATTCACCATGAAATAAATATATGTGTGTAGATGGGCCCTAGATGTCCGCGTTGCTATACACATTCATATCTTACCCTCTGTAGTACATATTGAAGTACTGGTCCTCACTGAACAAAGACTCCACAGTTTCTTAGCTTTTGAATGTATAGCCCATAAGTTCTTATGTTCTGATAGATAAAAATGATTACCTCTTATGTCCCTGTTATAAAAGATAACAGATTGTATGCGGTAGACGTCTCCCAGGTCCACCTGCCACCAGTTTGACGCCTGACTGAGAGAGGCCGTACATGAGCCTCCATCGTAGAAGTTCCCATCATTGTTTCCATCTACTGCATCGCCCGCTGGGCTGTGTGGTGTTCCACCCCATGTGGTGCTTTGTGTGGCCGATTTGTTCAGTGCCAGGTTGATTTGAATATGTGGTTGCCCAGCTGTATAGAAAGACATTGTCTCTAAGACATTTTGTGTGTTCAGATCATGGTACTTGCACCAGTGTAAAGGTCACAGAAAATGTCTTGGAGAAAGCTGGACTCAAACCCATGGCATTCAAGTCTATTGTACAAAAGAAAAGAAACCTTCCAGTTTTAATCCCGGGGTTAACCCACAGCAGCAAATGTAAGGAGGGAGATAATCAGGGAAGAACTGATGGCATGGTTTTTTTAAAAACACTGCTTTTCCCTGATTGCCATATCCCACAAAATAGTTGCTCTCTTAGAATCACTGTGTTATGAGTGGTGCGAAAATTGTGGCTAGTATTCATGGCAAAAAGATGTGGCTAATTAATACTTAATACGTGTTGTTAAAAGAATACAAGTATTATCACTAAGGTGTGTTGTTCTTTCCAGAATTTTTCTCACACTTGGAGCCCACAGGGGTGACTTGTCTTTTAATTAGAACATACAAACCACCACAATATTCACCATGTTAAGTAATTTAGACTCCTTCCATGGTACCAAATATTGCAACAGGGGTCTCAGGAATGGTTAAATATATGAATTTGTTTTTGCCAATTGTTCTATATTGGGATCTAATATGATGATTGTGACCATCAATTGTTTTTTTTATAAACATATAAATGTTGGTTGTTTTAATAATTTCCAAATGTATTTCCAACATGTTTTCCACTACAGTTTAATGTGTGTAATGATAATAAATCATAAGTCCAGTCCAGCTTACCATTAGGATACACTTCCACCTCATAGAGTTGCCCAGTGATGCCCTCTAGGGTCAGCCCCACGTAGCGCCCCTGTGGGGGTGGGGAGTAGGCCACCTGGTGGCGTCTGGTTAAAGAGGCACCCTGCGTACCATGCACCTCCACCCCAGCATGGAGCGAACCTCCACCAGAGAAGTCATCAGTCACGTACAGCTTTATGCTGCATGCTATGGGTGCTGATGTTAAAGAGAAAATATGGGCTAATGAACAATAATACTGATATAATAGAGACTCAAATCATTCAAATGCAGGTTTCAGTTAACTAATTTTATTACAGAAAACATACCAGCATTATAGAGGCCACTCCAAAAAAAATATTTGTTTATCATCACCAAGTCATGAGAAAAATTACGAGGGCGCTTTTTTTTCTTTTCCTTTTTTTTGCTGAGTACCAAATATTAATGAATTGCAAAAATTGTGAATTGTTATGTTTCCTATAAGCCATTGTATTCCCAGCACTGTGAGCTTTAAGCTGGTACCAAATATGCCCATATTGCTCATGTTTTACAATCAAAATTTGCAAAACAAAAGAAGAACAAATCTTCCAAGGACAATTTTGGAGACGCGTGCGGTAATAAGAAACAAGCATATTTATTGCAGTGGCCATACTATTCAGCTAGCATTGGTTCGACAGAGTGATCTCACCGTGGTGACTGTTAAATTATTCATAGGGCTATTGACTACTTGTCAATGTCTCTCCTCAACCCTATCAAGTCAGCATCATGAATACATGCTGCACTGAGGAGTTACATGCCAGGGCTGCATTAAACCACTATACTGCCCTATCAGGGTTAAGCCTATAAAAGTGATACTGACCCCCACTGCTGTGTACCACGATGGTGCCTATACTGTAGGGGTGTAAAGGCTTAATGTAATGCCTAGCATTGGGAACTTTCAACTGTGTCACGTTTGAGATCTATCTACATGTTTCTTCACTATCCATTAGTGCTACTGCTGCACATTGCTACTGTACTCCAGCATCATGTGACCTGCACCAAGGTCATAGATTCCCACCTAGGCGGGTCAAAGGGAATAACCCGCGGATCTACCTCCTTTAGAAAAACAACAAGCGCCGTTGGCTCTAAATGATTGCACACTCTCGGCTAATAAGCCATCACACAACCGTCTCTACTATCGCCAAGTACTGGTATTAAATATGTCACGCATCAGCTTTGATGCCCTTAGGGCCACTAAGGGTTTGAATTTAATGACCATAAATGCCACAAGGTGGAACAGCTCTATAAACTCGCGTATGGGCTGGACTATATATGTGTAACAGAAACCTGGCTAAACACCACCATTAAAACTGGCATAAATTAACATCCCCAATATGGCAGTGTTCAGGACTGATCCCCCAAACAGTGTCAGGAGGAGAGGTGGGGGGGTGGCATGCTACGTCAGGTAGCGTGTTTCACTCAGCGTTGCCCAGAACTATGCCTTGCAAATCAACATGTTGAAGTGGTCAGCATCTTGACTACTTATCTCGGACAAAAGGAGCCCATCATCATTACGGTATACAAAAGACCTATGAACATCTGACTATGCTGCTATGACATAAGTCTGTGGGCAACCGCGAGGTATGGGTGCTTGGTGATTTAAACGTAAATACCCAGGCCCAGCGCACTGCCAAATATCGCCACATGACAAAATTTCTCAATGACTGTGCTTTGAAATACCTAAAGACAAGACCTACTTATAAGCATCCTGTCCATGGTAATTCCACATTAAACCATGTATATACAAACTGCTACTATGTGGCAAGTAATGGCCACTAGGTCAGTACCGGCTGACCCTAAACCAGAGGTATTAAATCTGATCAGGCACAGGAAGAAGTGTCTCAGGAGATCCAGACGAATACCACGCGAGGCATATAATATTCAGCTGGCGCAGGCAAACCGGCTGAGTAAACTCATAAACAACAAGCTGTCTACCAACAGACGAAAGTTAGTGCTAGAAAACCATGAGCGCTTTAAACATGACCCGAAGCGCTTCTGGGCAGTGATCAATGCGCTATGGAAAGGCAGTGTAACTTCCCAGCGTATACGGTTAAAGGACAACAACAATCAGCCTGTAGAGGAATCTGACACCGCCAACTTCATCAATGATTATTACTGTGCTATAGGTGATAGGCTTTCAACAATGATGTAGACCTACAGCTCGCCCCGCGACTTGCAATGCCAGCTGTTCACCAGGAGGTACCGCCTACTGTCTGTCAGTTCAGCCCGGCTGATCAGCAGCAGGTGGACAAGCTAGTGAACAAGATTAAGGTAGACAAGAGTTCTGGAATACCAGATGTAAAGGCGCCTGTGATGAAAGACTTCCTGCAAGTGAAGCCAAGCCTGGCCTATGCTGTAGTCAACACGCCTATCACTAGTGTTACTGTTCCAACTAGTTGGAAGGTTGGTACTATACTACCTCTGCCCAAGGCAGGCTGTAACACGGACGTGTGTAATTGGAGGCCCATAAGCCTCCTAAACATGTGCGACAAGCTGATCAAAAAGATAATTCATCACCAACTGCTGAGTCACCTCCAGGACCATCATCATCTCTCTGATAGACAATCAGGATTCATGCCTAGACACAGCACTGGTGATGCAGTGTATGGGCTGGTAACTGCACTGTACAATGTCCGAAACAAGGGACACTGGTCGGCCGTGGTTTTCCTCAATCTGAGGAAGGCATTTGACACGGTCGACCACACCCTCCTCCTTGCTAAGCTGACTAGAAGTAACCTTTCGCCCGCGTCGGTTGGGCTTCTAAGTCACTACCTTGGCGGGAGAAAACAACAAACTCGAGCAAATGACAAGCTGTCTGACAGCGCTGATGTGGGCAGAGGAGTGCCGCAAGGTTCCGTAGTTCATTAGCTACATTGATGATGTGTATGACGTCATCGAGAACAGTAGTTACTTCCTATATGCTGATGACTTGGCCCTTGTGGTGTCAGGAAAGAGTTGTAGACCGCGTGGCACTGCTCATACAACAGGATCTGGACCGAGTGAGCCACTGGTGTCAACTAAACAAACTGACCGTCAACTCCCAGAAAACCAAGGTGATGTGGTCATACTCCCCAAGGGCTGCCCCAGTAGTATAGTATGTATCGGAACGGGACTATAGTTAAGTACTGTTTATTACTCAATCGATATGCAGCCAATCAGAGGCCTCCATTTGGTCACGTGACCGGAAGTGACCTACTTAGGGGATTAGTGGTGACGTCACGTGACCTAGTTAGCCAATCAGAGGCCTCCATTTGGTCACGTGACCGGAAGTGACCTACTTAGGGGATTAGTGGTGCATTCTGGGTAACCCTGCAGCCAATCAGAGGCCTCCATTTGGTGACCGGAAGTGACCTACTTAGGGGATTAGTGGTGCATTCTGGGTAACCTACTGACCTACTTAGGGGACCGGAAGTGACGTCATATGACCTAATTTAGGATCACGTGATCGGAAGTGACCTGATGAGTCACGTGACCGGAAGTGACGTCACACGACTTAATGGCCAACCGGAAGTGAGATCACGTGACCGGAAGCGACCTGATTGATCACGTGACCGGAAGAAGAAGAAGTTTTTTTTTTGTTTAGGAAGTGAGGGTCTTTAGGATCCCGTGACTGGAAGCGACGTCGTCACATGAGCGACGCTTTAAGAGACTGCGCGACTTACTAGTAAAAGAAGACGTATGATAATAAAAACACAACAATATTTTCTTTTAATTTTTTTTTATTTATTTTTTTTCAATCTTGATAAACACTCTATTTTTGAAAAGATG
This sequence comes from Harmothoe impar, assembly GCA_947462335.1. NCBI lineage: Eukaryota > Metazoa > Annelida > Polychaeta > Phyllodocida > Polynoidae > Harmothoe > Harmothoe impar. Next base: position 6,938,842 of record OX381721.1, on the reverse strand, counting down.
CACACGCTTATTTTTTATTTATTTTTTTCATATCTCTAAAGGACTCGTTGTCACACCGTCAGAATGCACGCGACGCTTATAATACAAGTAGCGCACGCCGTCTTTCTCTATGGTGTAGGTGACCATTTTGTTTCGCACCACTTTGAAATTTCTATTTACAGCAATGAGAGTTTTTCGTTGGCGAAGAACATCCAAGAAGGCGTCTGGTTCCTGGGGGTTTTGTTTCTTCTGTACGCCTTTTGCACTCCATTTTTTGGATTTTCTTTCACCGGTGTCGCTGACTCGATCGTAGCAAATGTAAGTCTTAGGGTTGAGACTTAGGATCCCGTCACCTTCCCACTCCGCTTTCATGAGCCCCGAAGTTCTCAGATCGTGAAGGTACCGTCTCTCACAACATCCGCCGGGCGGCGCACACCATTCTCGCACTCTTTCCGTTTTTGTCTTCACGAAAAGCTCTAAGTGCTCGTCGCACACCGCTGTCGGAAGCCACTTTCGTTTCTCTCTGAAGTACGTCTCTCTCAGGCGAGGTTTCACTAGGTCATCCAACGTGTCACCGCTGAGAGCCATGTAAAGACTGTCGGTGTCCATTTGACAAAGGGCATAATCGCGCCGATCGACGAATCTATCCAAGAAGTCGTATGTGAACTCTAACATTTTCAACTTCGCGTACTGGTACACCATGAACCCTATCTGAATAGGGAGGTTGTTCTTGACCGTTTTCGGTTGTAGTTCGACTTCAAACAGATCGGAAGTCAACTCGGACGCCTTTTTGAAGCGCCACGAATTGGCCAATAGTTCGAACTTCCGACTGTCAGTGTATCTCACCGCCGTGTGTTTTTCTTTGTTGCAGATTGTTTTACCGTACGTAGCGTTTCCCATTAACTTGTAACAGTCTGACAGAATTTTCTCGTTCTCGTTCACGTCGCCACGTCTTCGCGCCGCCGTCACTTCGTCCGCGAAACCGGCAAAGGAGCGTTTAGGTAGGTATTCTACCACCAGCTGCACTTTGGTGACTATCAAACCGTGCTCTAAATACCACTTGAGAAGCGGCGTTCCCAAGAGAATATTTTTTCCGTGGTAACTCCCTATCAGACATCTCTGAGGCGTGTTCAACAGCTTTTCTTCCTGCGCAAAGTCTGACATGTGAGGGCCTATGTCCGATTTTGAAACGGTCGCGTTCTTGAAAACGGGGGTCATTTCTTCGAAGTAGTCTCGTAGGTGAGGCGGCGTAGTGATGTCCACTTGAACTAAACCGAACATTTTCTCCTCTTTCACAGCGGAAAGGATGTCGCTCTCGCTCATTGCGTTTCGAGACACTTTCAAAGCGTCAACCTTCCAGCGTTGTTGGGAGGCCTTGACCCGCTCATCTCGACGCTTCATCTCTCGCCATTCGCACTCCCACACGACGACCAGCTTGTAACCTAGCGCTTTCAAGTAAGCGCTTACTCTGGTCGTTCTGTCGCGTCTCTCCTCTCTCAGTGAAGCGCACTGATATCGGTGCGACGGTATGCACTCGTGAGCGTGGAACCAACACCCGTGAAACTGGAAAACCGTATTAGAGGCCGCGTGAAATCCGTCCACGCGAATTCTCCGACAGCCTACCACCATCTCGCCGCCGTTCAGAGCGTGGCGCAGTTTCACGTCGCGGTCGTGCTCTACGAAGCGTAACCACTCCAAAGCGCTGTGAGAGTTTCTTTGCCTGATTTCGGGCTTGAACTCGGTCTCGGGCCGTCTCACCGCGTAATAGCCCGTGCAGTGCGCTTCGCTCATGCAGCGCAAGTACAGAGAGTTAGCGTCTAGTCCTAGTATGTGTTGGCACGGTCTCGCTTCTTCGCCGTACTTGTGCTCCCTTATCCGCGTGGTGCCCTTCTCGTGAAATCTATGGAAGATGATGGAAGGACCGCCGACTAGATTCTCTTTGATCAGAGCGTGGAGGACGGCGTCGAACTGGGGAAACGTTGTGAACGCGTCTTCTAGGTTTTGGAAGAGGAACCGTAAAGTCAAACCGGCGAGAGAAACTCCGTCTTTCAACATGTCGATGCCGCGATCTTGGAAAAATTTAGCGTGATTTTTCAGAGCTTCTATGAAAGGTTTCACGTCTTTGTTGTTGTAGTGGATCAAGTAGTCTTCCATAGTTTGCATCTTCTCGTCGGACCAAACTTTCTGACATGCGGCGTAGTCGGATTCGGACATTTTGACGCCCGTCAGCTCGCTGTCGAAAGCCGATCTCGGCGGCAGCGTTCTGTTTGCCAGTTTCCTGGTAGACGTCATCCATTCGTAAGGAAAGTGACCTTTCTCTTCGTTCCTGGTGAAAGCTCGCAAATAGGTCGCGTAGTTGTAACCGGGTGCCAAGTAGTTGACTACGTCCAAGAAAACCGTGTGCTGTGTGTAAACCGCCAAGTATTGATTGCTTCTCTTTATGACGCTGAATTCTTGGTTTCTTCGGTCTCCGGAGGCGAAGAAGGAGTGAAGGCGTATTTTGATCAGGTTCAAGTCGTAACGCCCCGAGTTGAAGCCCACCACTGGAGCTTGACGGATGTATCTCAGAAGACGCTTCTTCAGTTGAACTAACGGGTGTCTGGTCTGAGCCGCAGCGAAGCCGCCTGGAGAAGGGGTGGTGAACGTCGCCTCCTCCAGCAGGAGAGCTTCACCTATCGCCGCATCTAACTTCGCTAAGGTCGGTCGGTAAAGTTCTAGCACAGCTTCCCCGATCGCTTTGGCGTTCTCGTTTATGTGATTTAAAACTCGGTCCAACAAGGGGTCGGAATCTGCGTCGGATGCTCTGACGAAGCACACGGGCCCCTCCCATCCCGGAAAGTCGGATGCGACGCTAGCCGACAAAGGGACGTGATCCCACAGCAGGGACACGTGCTCCGTCGACGGTTCTTTGCACGGTCTGAAGAAAGCCTCGAAATCGAAGGCGATCTTGTAAGGGTAGATTCCGGAATGTCCGTCGGGGGGAAAAATGGAGAAGTCTGCTAGCGCTTCGAAAATCGTTCTCGAATTTTGGTAGATGCCACCTACGTAGCGCAACTTGACTTGTCGGCAAGAGGAAAGCTGGTTCCTGTGTCTCTTCAGCAAGAACTCGGTGGTGAACGCCGCCTTACACTTGCAACATTCGTATATGCCCGCGTACGCGTTGAAGTCCGTGACGAGAGAGACGTGCAAACCGCCTTTCGCCGTCAGGTGTAGGTTGACTTTACCTCGGGCGGCCACAGTTCTGGAAGGCGGTCTGATCAGAGTAACGCGTCTTCTCAACTTCCGCCCCGGCACTTGACGCGACGCGGTGTAAACCGCTATTTGTACGTCAAACAAGGTCTCTAACGCGGGTAAGTCGCGGATGTTCAGACCCGGAAAGCATTCAGGTGTGGCAGCGGGACAGAACTGACGTAACAAATCTGAAGCGCGCTTGCTGGTGTTGTATAAGTGAAAGGAAATGCAGCGGAAGATGCAGAGGTTGTCCTTGTTGGGAAAATCTAACACGCCGCTTCTCTTTCCAACTCGACCGGCCTGAGTGATCCTACCGCCTATGGGGAATTCCCCCGGTCCCATGTAAACGCAGATGTTCAAATTGGTAGGAAAAAGAACGTGCCACTTGGTGTCAGCGTCGCAAAGTTTCCGTACCTCCTCGCAAGCGACGGTGTTTTGCATCTTTGAGAGGAGCTCTTCCAAAGTTTCTGAATTAGTTACAGTAGGGAGCGGTTGTATGAGAGTTGCGTTGTTCTGGGAGGCGTGGAAGTAGCGCAGTTTGCTCTTGTCTTCTCTGTGTTGTAACAGTAAGCCTACCGAGAAACCCACTTTGTATCTGAATCTTTGTGTCAAGTGAATGCGACGCATAGTATCTACAGCGTCACTCAACTCGCCGGTTGGTAGCCTGAAGTTTGTTACACTCACGCGAGTCCCGTGCATCCTGACGCCCGTTTGTATCGCAGGCCAATTCGCCGTGAACGTTTCCTCCCCGTTCGGTACAGCACATATGCGCGGAGGGACGGTCACCCCGTCCAGAGATTCGCGTCGACAAGCGCTCTTTCGGCAATCCCCTTCGCCGCATAGAGGGCAAAACTTAGCTACTACTCTACAATTTTCTACGTGTCTCTCGTGGTTGTACGCTCTTTTAAACATTTTGAAACACTTTTCGCATACGTACTGTGTCATGTTTTTTTTCACTCGGTTACCAACTACTTAGCCGTCTAACTATCTATCTATCTATCTAGCTATCTATCAATCTGTCGTCTATGTAACTATCTTTCTGTCTGCTGTCTGTGTATCCGTCTGTCTGTCTGTCTCATACAGCGTACGTCAAACGCTGTGTGTGTGTGCGCGTGAGCGTTGAGCGTCTCTCATTCCGAATCTATGCCGAGATATTTCAGAATGATCTCTGTTTTGTCATCCAACTCTTTGAGCGCTCTGGCGGACAGCGTCACCCCCTGCTGTGTGGGTTTTTTGTCAGGACCTTCGTACTTGCGCACGTGGACGAGGTTCTTACCGCTGTAGTAGCTCACAGCTGCGTACACTTCGCCCGCCTCATCCAGCACTGCGAACCAGGGGGTGTGATTAGGTTTTCCTTGCGCGGCCGCTGTGTCGCGTATGCGCACCACTGCGCGGATATCGGCGATGCGTGCTATGAGCTCGCGCAGCGCGTCGGCCGTGAAGTGCACTCGCTTGCTTCTGGTCAGAGACGCCTCTTTCACCTGGCCGTCTTTTGTGTAGCGCGGCCTCCTAGACAGTCTAGCCACGTCCTCCCAGATCTCCAGCGTCAAAGCTCCGTCTAAGCAGAACTCTAACCCGAGTGTTTTCTCTGCTTCTTCTCGTCCATCTCCTTCTTTTTCTTGTATTTTTCTCTTCTTAGTGGGCCTTGTTGTTCTGGAACTCACCTTAGAACGTTTCACACCCGCAGGATGAGTAACACCATCAGCGTGAGCTGAATCAGCAGCAGAACCGATAGCAGGAGCAGCGTCAGCGCTGGTGGTATCGGAGGTCTCGTTGTTGGAACAGCGCAGCCACACGCCGTCCGTGCTGAGTGTAGCGGTAGAAGGTGAAGCGCCGCCGCCCTCGTAAGGTGGCGGTGAGGGCAGTCGCCACGGACCGGACGGGGGGGCGCTAGCAGTGGAGGAAGTGAGGTCGAAAGGTCGAAGAGGGAAGCCGAAAAACGTACCGCTCACCCCTTGCCCTTCGGGTTCTTCGTACGCCTCGTCATCAGCGTCGTTCTCTGTCTCACCCTGTTGCTGCTGCTGCTGCTGCTCCTCCTCCTCCTCCTCTTCTTCTCGGTTTAGGGGCTGAGTGTCCGAATAGCTGTAACTCTCAGCGCGAGCGGCGTCGAGGGCGTCCGTCGATGTAGTGGTGGAGGAGAGGGGCTGTGCAACGTGCGGCAGGTCATCAAAGTCATCAACAGTAGTGGGGAGGTAAAAACCCGGTTGCCAGTACTGCGCTGTGCCAGGAGCGTTGTCGTCAGTAGTAGTAGCAGTAGCAGCAGGTGCAGCAGAAGCAGTCGCAGCAGCAGCCGCAGCAGACGCAACAGTAGCAGGCGCAGCAGCAGCCTCAGCAGGCGCAGCCGTAGCAGGCGCAGCAGTAGCAGGCGCAGCAGCAGCAGCAGCAGCAGCAGCAGCGGCAGGCGGGACGGCGGTAGCAGCGGCAGCGCGCTTAGCAGCAACGTGTACCGTCGCGAGTGTAACAACGTCGCTAGCACGACGACTGCTACCAGTAGTACTACTACTACTACTACCACTACTACTACTACTGCTACTACTAGTACTACTACTACTACTACTACTACTACTGCCGCGAGCGCTCGCTACAGCAGGAGGGTGATAAGACCAACCGGCTGCGGCGGTAGTCTCATGTTCAGTAGCAAGAGCAGGCACTGACGCTAAACGAACGCTGTTCTGCGTAGTCTTCTTGTTCTTGAACGACGCTAGATGTTGTCTTTTGCTCATGGTGGTGACTGTAGAGAGCAGCAAAAGAATGAGTGAGTGAATGGAGGTTTCCAAGCCCCTTATATACGCCTTCTCGCTTCTAGAGCTAAGCTACTTACCGACCCTGTTCAGCTGCCGCCGGCTGGCCGGCGGCCATTCACAAAGAGAAACAAAAAGACATAAGGCATGACGTTTTCAGCTGGATCCCTTTCCCCCCCCCTTTTTTTGAGAGATCGACTGTGATGATGAGCTAAGCCGCTTACCACCCTGTTCAGCAATTCAACGCGCATTAGCTGTATAAAGGGTTAAGCGGTTGCTGCCTGCCGTCGACTGACCGGCGGCGGCCATTCACAAAGACATAAGGTATGACGTTTTCAGCTGGATCCCTTTTTGAGGGATCCACTGTGGTGAGCTAAGCCGCTTACCACCCTGTTCAGCCATTCAGCGCGCGTGAGCTGTATAAAGGATTAACGGTAACGGTGATGAGCTTACAGTGTGTATACAAAAAAAACTACAGGAGGCGTGTGGCGTGAAGCAGGACCCCCCTAAGACGAACGTGTCTGTCTGTGAGTAGAGGCGTGTGCATGTGGTGAGCGACTTAAGTGTAAGACAAAAATCGCCACCTCCTGCCGTGGTGAGTAGACCGGGCCGGCCAGGCGGGCGGGCGGCCGGCTAGTTCAATAGGGAGGGGGGGGGCGACAGCTGCCTAAGGCTGTGCATGAAAAAAAATCCGATTTTCACCTGACCTCTGACGTTTGTTACAATGAATGTCAGAGGGAGGGAGACGTCCTCGGGTAGGGGGTAGGAGGTAAGGCTATGAGTGAGGAAAAAACACCGTTTTCAGCTGGTCTCCACGGATAGCGATGCCACACCCCCTCGTCATCTAAGCTCTTAAGGAGCGGAGCGGCTGAAAAAGCGTCATGCGGACAGGGCGCTAGACAGCTGGAGCGCTGTTGGAAATGGGATTAAACTCCCTCTGTATAAAAAGCTCTGATTTCTGTTGGAAAAAAAACATATCGCCTCTGACCCCAGTAACGGCTACTACCACCACCACCGCCACCACCACCACCGCCGCCGCCGCCGCCGCCGCCGCCGCCGCCGCCGCTGCCGCCGCCGCCAAGACGAGACGAGATGGCTCAAGCTATTCCACTTTCAAGCTCGCCTTCACCGCCCGGTGCGCCTGAAAAAAAGTTAATGCGGCTTGACGACGTGAGACGCGGCGCGAGGCAGACCGATGATGGGGAGACCCGACAGGTAGGACAGCGGCGGTTAGCCTATAGCGACGCCTTGCTTCGTCAACTAGGTAAAGAGTTGAGCGGCTGTTGGAGAGAGTTGGGCAGTAGCTTAAAAGTCAGCGCCGCCCGTATGGATGCTCTAGTAGAGCGCAGTGTCAAGACACCGGAGGAGCTGTGTACGGCGATGTTCCGAGTGTGGTGGGGTGAAACCCCGCATCGTCATAGATGGGGCGAGCTCGGTCGCGTCTTCACCCGCATTAGACGCATGGAACTGTTGGCTCAGTGGATGGCCCTTCTCCACAGACAGGGGTTGGATTTCGAAAACCCCGACTCGCGCGCGATGCATAAGCACTTGGGCACCCTCGGCAGACGTCTGGGTAGCAGGTGGAAAGAGGTGGGGGACCATTTAAAATTGTCGCCTGAGAGGTTAGATAAGATCGCTGAAGAATGCGAATACGGAGGAAGTCCCGCTGAGTGGGCCTTCCGAGTGTTGAAAATGTGGCAAGATGAAGCTGACGGCGCCGGCGGTACGCCTTTTGAACTCCTTCGAGTGTTGACTGAGGACATGGGAAAGTTTGGCCTCGGCATCGCGATATTACTTGACTTTATCAAGCAAGAAACAACGAGAACGACGGACATGTGAATTGTTGTGTTTTATTTTCATACGTCTTCTTTATTAGTAAGTAAAAAAAAAAAAAAAAAAAAAAAATATCATAACAATTAAGACGCGCGATCTCTTAAAGTGTCACTTCTTCCTCCAGTCGCAGCTGATCGCCTCATCGAAGCACGTGATAAACAAAAAAAAAACACGAAGAGACACGCTTCTTCCTCTCGAGAGGAAGAAGCGTGTCTCTCGATTGAAAATCTTTTTTTCTTTTCTTTTCTTTTCTTTTTCTTTCTTAAAAGAGACAAACGCGCCCCTTAGAGTGCCCCCCCCTAGAGTGCCCCCCTCCCCCCCTCCCCCCCCCCCACCACTCGCCCCATGCATCCTAAAAGCGCCCCCCTCCCCATGCATCTTAAAAGGGCCCCCCTCCCCCCCTCCCCTCCTTCCCCCTTATACACTCTAAAGAACGCTTCTACCTAGTTCAATAAGTCACTTCCAGTCGCTCGTAAAACAATAAAAAATGAAAAAAAAACTTATATCGTGGTGTTTTTTATTAGTTTACCGAAAAAAAATAAGAGACTCACCTCCTCCTCCAAAAAAAAAAGATATCACATTTTAAAGCCCGTGACCCCTTAAAGACGCTCATCTCTTCATTAAGTCGCGTGACGTCACTTCTTCTTCTTCTTCTTCTTCCGGTCACGTGATCAATCAGGTCACTTCCGGTCACGTGATCCTCAATCAGGTCACTTCCGGTTGGCCATTAGGTCATGTGACGTCACTTCTGGTCACGTGACTCATCAGGTCACTTCCGGTCACGTGATCCTAAAGTAGGTCACTTCCGGTCCCCTAAGTAGGTCATATGACGTCACTTCCGGTCCATTAGTAGGTCATATGACCTCACTTCCGGTCACGTGACCCAATGGCGGCCTCTGATTGGCTAACTAGGTCACGTGACGTCACCACTAATCCCCTAAGTAGGTCACTTCCGGTCACGTGACCAAATGGAGCCCTCTGATTGGCTGCAGGTCGATTGAGTAATAAACAGTACTTAACTATAGTCCCGTTCCGATACATACTATACTACTTGCCCCGGACATGTCTAACACCACTCTACGGCTGCATGGAGTAGAGCTAGAGTCTGTGAGGATCTTCAGCTACCTTGGTGCTGTGCTGGATACCCACCTGTCAATGACACCGAACCTACAGAAAACCATAAACCTGGTGCAGGTCCGCATCACCCAACTACGGGGTATCAGGAGGTGCTCCAACCAAGAAACAACGATGCAGGTCTACACCCATATGATCCGTTATATGGACTACTGCGGCTTTCTCCATGATGGAGCACCAGTTTGCCATTACAAAACTGCAAACCCTACAGAACAATGCCTTGAGAGGGTGCGAGTGTATTTGGGACCCACGCGGCGTGGATATTGATGCGCTACACACTAGGAACAAAATCACCAAGCTAGCTGTCACTCGTCATCACCAACTACTAGGACACCTACACCGGGAGTCGCTGGATGATGAGAAAGTTGTCGTCCCACCACGAGTCCTGCGCGGCGGCGTGAAAAAACAGCTGAAAACCCCCCGGCTTGCCAAAGACATCTATGAGAAGAGCCCGTACCACCAAGGCCTGGCTGCATGGAATGATCTGGACCCAGCAACTTAGCACACCCGTGATAGAGGCCTCTTCATGAAGCTTATAAAAGTCTAGAGCTTGAAACTGTGCCTCTAAACAGTGACTATAAAATTGACTATAAATGTAGTTAATTCTTGAAGTACAACTTGTAACTGGACAGCTGACATAAAATACCTTGGCATACTCTGTGTACATACTTGACGTAAATATTCTATTGAGATTCTGTCTTTCAGTATCTCCTTGGCATTGCATTGAAAAACTTCATATGCAATAAGATTACCTTGCGTAAATAAAATTTCACAACAACAACAACATACTGACCCCCACTGCTGTGTACCACGATGCTGCCTATGCTGTAGGAGTGTACCAAGTCCACCACCCACCAGTACGATGTGTTGACATGTAATGGGCCTGAGTTGTGCTGCCCATCCACCAACAGAGAAGCGTTCAGCTCAGAGTTGTGAAAGGTCTCCTTAAACAAAGCCACACCAGCCGTGTTGGGGATTCCTGATATGTACGAGAATGTGTCATTTTACAAAAGTTTATGTAGCATGTGTGGATAAATGTGGAAAATGATGCAATGCAAGTAGTATGTGTAAAAAATGACAAAATGCTCACAAGTTAATTTGGAAATGACCCGATTTGAATAACTTGTGTGGAAATTGCAAAGTAATGGGTAGTAAATGTGAAAACAGTGAATCATTTATAGGTAACACATACCTGGCACAATAGTACCCTCAATTACAAGTATCTCACAGATTGTCAGGAGCTGCATGGGACTGTACACAGCGATGTACTGTGCACTGATGTACGGGTCACACACCACCTCCACACGGCCCCCAGCATACTCCTCCCCACTGACCGGGTCTCCACAGTAGGTGGGGGTACCCAGGCTAATAGACCAGTTATGGGGTGTCATGTACTGGTCTGACCCCATCACTTCAGCACCATTCAGCCGTTGACCTGCAAGGATAGGTGGATTTAATTATATAAATTTTTGATTAGCAATATTCCCATATTTGCCCATGATTTGATTTCATTTTAAAGACCATTCCCTAAACCTGAGTTCTGGCTAGCGCATGCAGATAAAAATCATTTTCTCTATTTTCTGGAGGAGCCTAAATAGTGAATGAGGTCCTCCATGTCTAGTTCCGCAGCCAACCACCAGGTGGCCACTGACCCTGGCTAGTGGATGAAGCTGCACCCTGTGCTATGAGTCTCTATGATCTGGAGATGTCAACAGCTCTGCATATTTAACACTTTCTAACAATATTAAGTGATATCCAATATATGTAATGTGCTCTATAAATAATATAATACTTAGGAAACAAACACAAAATAAATTATCCAGAGAATGAATTACTTGTATTGGTTTCTATTGCACAGTGACCATGTTAAGCTGCTATTACTTCCCTGTCATATTACTGTATAAGACATCAACTAGCCCTTGTGGACTTCCCTGTCATGGGATATTCTCAACAATACAAACTACTGCTACTTATAGTCTTAAAAGATAAGTAATTAGAAGTAGCTAGTAGAGAGGTTAAGATTGGAGAATGTGTACTGGTATGGGAATGGTAAAAAGTACAGGTTGGGTACAGGTACAGGTAACGTGGTTAAGAATATATATATACTTCCATGTGGACCTACATGGGATACGAGAATTATCGTACATAAGCATAGTGATATTTGTAGTCACCATGAAATAAAGATAATCACCTGAGTTTGCTCTGTTATATATGATGACAGACTGTATGATGTAGACCTCACCCAGATCCACCTGCCACCAGTTGGACGGAGCACCATCAGTGGCTGTGCATGATGCTCCATTCAAAAGCCCATCGTTGTTTCCATCTACTGCATGCTCCGCTGGGCTGTGTGGTGTACCGGCCCATGTGGTGCGTTGTGTGGCCGGTTTGTTCAGTGCCAGGTTAATTTGAATACATGGTTGTCCAGCTGAATAGAAACATATATATAGTCTATAGTATGAACAGTAGTTCGCTAGGTGCTGTCACACAAGCCACTTATTATCAGTCGATGGATCGGCAGACATCTTTATAGGTGTTTACCTACCTGGAAATCACATCATACATAGACAAACACTCTGTGCTACCCCATTCCATATATAAAATAAACAGTGACCCTGCAGAGTGAAAGGCTTTCCTGACCTAGGAACCTGGGCCAACCACACAATTTGTTACTCCCAGGGTTCTAGGCAATTAAATTCCTTGGCCATGTGCACTGATTATACACAGTGGTGCACCCTAGTACTATTGAGGCTTTTCTTTGCAGTTATTAAATGAAACTTAAATTGTCATAATACAATGCTATAGTTTGACAGATCTGAGGGTCATGGGTTCAGGGCCCACTTTCTCTAAGACATTTTCCGGGTTTGGTTCACTGTACTTGAACAAGTTTAAGGGTCGCGGAAAATGTCTTTGATAAACCTAGAATCAAAACCACAACATTCAGATCTAGAGACTGATGCTCTACCACTGAGGTATTTTTCAGGCTGACAACTTGACTGTGAATTTACCTTTGCCAACTGTCCTATATTGGGATCTAACATTTCTAACATTTTGATCATGTCTTGATTATAAACAAGTATTGCGGTTGTTGTCGCGAAACAGAATGCCTCAGGCACTGCATGCTGTCAGTCTGACAAAGTGTGACGTCACAACTCTGTCATTTTGTTTTAATTGATTAACTTGTCGCTATGCTAGGCAGATAAACAATTAGAATAGCTGTTGCAAGGCAACCAGCTGTATTAGCAACAAACCAATAAAACAATTGAATTTCTTGGGTCCATTTTAGGGGGACAGATATGATTCTAATCAACCTCAGAACCTATCAAAGGTTGATTGATATTACTACCTAAATTTGTGTTGTGACTCCTTAATCCAAAGATGGCGGTGCTCGTTCTGACTTCTGATGAAGTGCAAACATCACATGCTGTGTCCTGGTGGTGCCTGGCAACAATATTACTGTTATCACACAGCCTAAATTTGTGTTGTGACTCCTTAATCCAAGATGGCGGCGCCCGTTCTGACTTCTGGTGAAGTGCAAACATCACATGCTTTGTCCTGGTGGTGCTGCTACCCCACCACTTTGGTATAAAAAAATGTTGGTTGTTTTGATAACTTCCAAATGTATTCCTGATATGTTATCCACTATCCCACGGTGTAATGTGTATAACGATAATAAGTAATTGACAATAACAAAGATTTCAGCTTACCGGTAGGATAGACTTCCACCTCATAGAGTTGCCCGGTGACACCCTCTAAGGTCAGCCCCACGTAGCGCCCCTGTGGGGGTGGGGAGTAGTCCACCTGGTGTCTGGTGAGGTAGGCACCCTGCTTACCATACACCTGCACCCCAGTACCCAGAGAAGCTCCACCAGAGAAGCTGTCAGTCACGTACAATTTGACACTGCTCGCTATGGATGCTGATGTTAAAAAGAAGATATAGCCTAATGGATAATAATAGTGATATCTATAAATATTATATATATATACATATATTTTTTTAGAAGTGACAGAATGTCACTCCATCACTTTTTATCCATATTTCTGGCCACCATCAGGAATATTGGGGGGAAATGTCTCAACTCAAGACCCTAGTATCGTCCATCTAAAATTCATGATTGGCACATTCTAGAGCATTCCCCTCACTAAGCGACTAGTTTATTGGCAAATCATTCAAATGCAGGTTTCAGATAAGTGGTTTTGTTACAGAAAATATACCAGCATCATATACCATTCGGCTAGTGTTGGCTCGACAGAGTGATCTCACTGTGATGACTGTTAAATTATTCATAGGGCCATCGACTACTTGTCAATGTCTCTCCTCTCAACCCTGTCGGGTTGACGTCATAGATAAATACTGCACTGGGAAGTCACAGCAGCATGACAACGAAGTGTAAAGTGCATTAAACCACTATACTGACCAATCAGGGTTAAAAATGTAAAAGTGGACATGATACTGACCCCCACTGCTGTGTACCACGATGCTGCCTATGCTGTAGGAGGGTAAAGGCTTAATGTATAAAGGTAATACTGACCCCCACTGCTGTGTACCACGATGCTGCCTATGCTGTAGGAGTGTACCAAGTCCACCACCCACCAGTACGATGTGTTGACATGTAATGGGCCTGAGTTGTGCTGCCCATCCACCAACAGAGAGGCGTCCAGCTCAGAGCTGTGAAAGGTGTCCTTAAACACGGCCACACCAGCCGTGTCGGGGATTCCTGATATGTACGAGAATGTGGAAAATAATACAACTCACGTAACATGTGTAAGAAATGACAAAATACAGGCAAACCTAATTTGGAAACGATCCACTTTGTATAGCTTGTGTGGAAATGTGATGGCTAATATATATATATATATAAAACGATGAGCCATTCATAGGCTCACGTACCTTGCACAATGATACCCTCAAATACAAGTATTTCACAGATTGTCAGGAGCTCTACTGGACTGAACACTGCTATGTACTGTGCACTAATGTACGGCTCACACACCACCTCCACACGGCCTCCAACATCGGTCTCCCCACTGACCGGGTCTCCACAGTAGGTGGGGGCACCCAGGCTATTAGGCCAGTCATGGGGCGTCATGTACTGATTCGACCCCATCACCTCAGCACCATTCAACCGGTCCCCTGTAAACACAGATGGATAGTATTAACTATACCACATTATGCGATCTAACATGTCAATTGTTTCTCTATAGTGCAATGTATTAAACCCATGGGAGTCTCAGGGAACATAAATATTCGGCTTGTTTGAGAAAAGAATGACTAACAATTGGCACATAAGTAAGATTTTATGATAGCTCCCAAAGTCTCAACACAAGAGATACAGACCAACAGAACAAATAAAATCTATAAGGTCACCCCAAAGGAAAACCAAACATATGCGACGAGGGCATTCAAATATATTTTCCTGTATCTTTTTTAACCTTGAGGGACAGGACTTTTAGGTGAATTATAGGCCAAAGCGGGAATAAAATAATGCAGAGCTGAAGATTTCAGGAATAGCTCGGCTCTATATCAGGTTTGACCTCTCAAAAGTCCTGGAGTGTCCTGTTTGTGCTTCCATTAAAAAACGGGGGTAATCCAATATGGCCGCCAAATAATCAGAACAACGTTTTTAAATGAAAGCACACACAGGACACTCCAGAACTTTTAGTACAGTGATAACCATACCAAACCAAACATTCCTGCGATTTTCAGCTTTGCATTATTTTATTCATTGTAAAAACCTGAAAGTCCTGTACTAGAATTATTGGTGGTTTGCAGCAACAGGGTACCCTGCTGTAGGAATTCAATGGCATATAAAAATTTACTTTGATACCAATATGCCCATGATTTTTTAGTCGATAATTTCATTTAAAATAATAAAAAGAATTAGTTTCAAAGCACGCAGGATTCTGATATGTACAGAGTGATGGGGACCCTTTTCTTGTAGTCATCTAAGAAGATAATTACCTACTATATCCCTGTTAAAGATGATAACAGACTGTATGATGTAGACCTCACCCAGATCCACCTGCCACCAGACCGAGGGTTCATGATCAGTGGCTGTACACGACAGTGCAGAGTAGTTCGCGTCATTGTTCCCATCTACAGCACGACTCGCCACGCCAGCGTAATTTGTGGAGTTTTGTGTGGCCGGTTTGTACAGTGCCAGGTTGATTTGAGTGTGTGGTTGACCGGCTTAATCAGTTGTAAAGTATACATTGTAAATAAATAGATAAATAAATAAATAAATAAATAAATAAATATGCATTATATCGTATTTGAAAAGCGCTTGAAAAATTATTTTGAATGGAAAAATCAGACTCAAATATCCATTTTTATAAGTGCCCCCATTGCAATCGTACAAAAGATTACTGTGGCCCTTCTCAGTGACCTTTACAAGGCTTTCATTTACCCCTGCAAGAACAGTAACAAAATCAGTGGAACATTGGGAGAGAGTATTAAAAGAAAATCTGAAAAGGGGGCGTCTTCGTCCTCCAACCTCTTACCCCCCCCCCCCGACATCGACACAGCGCTCAGTGGTAGTGCAGGAAAATGCTCTGTGGGCTGGCCAGCGTTCCTCTGACCCATAACCACCTTAGCAACCCAGCAGCGGCCCTGGTTACAGTCATAGCCTCACTCTCCAAGCATATTCTCTCGGAGGGGCCTGATTCAAAAGTTTAGGGCAAGATATCTCAATCATTTGAATGAATTTCAACATAATATTCTAGGACCCGCTAGTATGGACATACGTCTGCAATATTCCACAGTATGTACGCATGCTTTACTTCAGAAATGCTTTTTTTAAGGGCCTGTTAGATCAGAAAACAATGGCGGATTTCTATTAAATGCTCTGGCTCTTGTTTCTAGGCACTCTTTGCGAGAGTAGCTATATAAAATAGTTTTTTCTTGTGAACATAACTTAGTTTAATACTCAATTTGATGGGGGTGAAGTTTTATCGGATGTGGACCCCCCAAATTTAATTAAAGGAAAATTGGTGGTAACAGTCGAGTTAGCTGGCACTTCCTATGTGGTTCATAGCCTGGAAATTTTGCTTCATCTTGTACCCCAAGGGTACTCTAGGCTAAAGCAGTCAATATTTGAGAGGTTCTGACCAGTGAAGGAGTAACCCATTTTTATATATAGGGTAACAACATGAATTCCTGTTATCACAACATCTTCCATGTCTCCATTCTCATTACTTGAATACCTGTATTGTATTTTTGAAAAACATTTCATGAATGAAAATATTTTATGAATCCAAAATTCTGTCCTATATTTTGATCTGTATTATAATGTTTTTACAGTTAGTAGATGCACAGAAGTCCTAATTGCTGCAACAATAATAAGATCAGTAGTGCAATAACAAGTTTCAGTTACCAGTAGGATAGACTTCCACCTCATAGAGTTGCCCGGTGATGCCCTCTAAGGTCAGCCCCACGTAGCGCCCCTGTGGGGGTGGGGAGTAGTCCACCTGGTGTCTGGTGAGGTAGGCACCCTGCGTACCATGCACCTCCACCCCAGTATCCAGAGAACCTCCACCAGAGAAGTCATCAGTCACGTACAGCTTGACACTGCTTGCTATGGACCCTGATGTCAGAAAGAAAATATAGGCTAATGAACAATAATAGTGATATTTTCACTCCATCACTTTTTAGGAGTGACTGCAGTGGCCCAGAATGGCCAAATGGATAGAAAAGTGAAAAGTGAAAATCAAAAAGTGAAAAGTGAAAATCAAAAAGTGAAAAGTGAAATCAAAAAGTGAAAAGTGAAAACCAAAAAGTGAAAAGCGCAAATCAAAAAGTAACAATCAAAAAGTGAAAAGTGAAAATCAAAAGATGAAAAGTGAAAATCAAAAAGTGAAAAGCGCAAATCAAAAAGTGAAAAGTGTAAATCAAAAAGTGAAAATCAAAAGTGAAAAGTGAAAATCAAAAGTGAAAAGTGAAAATCAAAAAGTGAAAAGCGCAAATCAAAAAGTGAAAAGTGAAAATCAAAAAGTGAAAAGTGAAAATCAAAAAGTGAAAAGCGCAAATCAAAAAGTAAAAAGTGAAAATTAAAAAGTGAAAAGTTTAAATCGAAAAGTGAAAACCAAAAAGTGAAAAGTGGTTTGAGGTTTGAGGATGAGGTTTCCACTTTCAGTGTCACACTGTCAATCTGTCAACAGGTTGTGACAGGTATCTTTTAGCATTTGGGTATGGTTCAGAAGCCAGAGAAGGCCGGTAGTGGGGCAAAAATGTAAAATAACACAACAAAAGTCACAATCTTTTGGCACATTATTGAGCATTCCCCTTATTAAGCGACTTGTTTATTGAAAAAACCCACTCAAATTCAAGTTTCGGTTAACTGATTTTATTACAGAAAAGATACCAGCCTCATATATCATGTGGCTAGTGTTGGTTCCACAGAGTGGGCTCACCATGGTGACTCTTAAGTTATTCATAGGGCTATCGACTACTTGTCAATGTCGATATTGCTGTGTTATATGGTATCATCTCATCTTTCATAACCCCCCGGTCCTTAGTAAAATTATCGCCTCTGACTTTCTCATAAGTCAACATTTATGTTATAATTGAAATGGAGGTGCTATTAACAAAATGCGAATTTAATATTGTATACCATCAAATGTATCAACCTCTTCTGTGATTGGAAACAAATATAATTGTTTGTACTTTTATATTTTTTGAGATTACAGAATAGACTCATGTCAAAATTAAATTGAATCGAAATTGAATGTCTCTGCTCAACCCTGTCGAGTCGGCATGCACTGAAGAGTTACTTGCCAGGGCTGCATTAAACCACTATACTTCCCTATAAGTAGGGGGGGGGTGATAAATCTACTTTTCTTTGGGGACAGGCTCAAACTACTCATTTGGGTCCAAAAACACCGGAAATCACAAAAATATTTTTTTCAGACCCCCGTACTTGGGTTCCGAAGGTTGACCAAATAGTGAGAAAACTGCCAAAATTCAGGCTTTCAGATTCCTTCTAAAATCAAATCATGTCTTCATGAAAATGGTCAGAAACCTTCATATGGGACCCAAAGAGACCATTTAAAGTCATATTGTTGTGATTATAGAGTTGTTAACCTCTCTGGGGAGGTGGTTCGTCCTTGGTAAAATACTGATAAATCAGCTATTTTGAAGGCATTTGCTCCCTTACAACCACATCCCTATACTCCCATCAAAAATCCCCAGGACACCTTATCAGGCAGATTAAACCCTTCTGGAGGGTCCCCTCGCCTCCATATTACACAGTATAACCGTCAGCCCAATTCTCCCTCCATGTGGCACAGTGCACAGCATTGCCTTTCATGGTATGTATCATGCCTAGGAGTGGGACAGTGGTGTGGTTAAAAGAGGGGGCCCAAACCCTCCCCCCCCCCAAAAAAAAAAAAAAGTTTAAAAAAGATAAGAAAGAATGAGTGAGCTGGGTCCCCTATAGGGGGTAGTTAACAGAAATTCCCTCCTGGTAGGTGTATCTACTACAGCTGGTGGAGGGATACTGTACTTCAAGTCAAATCTGGGTTCAATATTTGGTCTAATATCAAGATATGTATTCATCTGTCCTCAAAGTTTGATATTAGGTTCTACCAACTTACCCCATACAGGGGATGGCATATGTCTACCAAGCACCAGGCCTATGTTATATTTTCATATATCTGAGTATTATAGTAGCACCCTCAGATGTTGAATGTATGCGTGTCTTTGACAAAATCTGATCTTTAGCAGTGCAAATGAGGTATCAGGGTTACCTACCCCTCCCCATAATATAATTGAAAGGTTTATTATTGGCTTCAATAATATTTAGGGTTCAGAGTATATATTTAACACCTCAGAGAATTGAATTAAATAATTGTCTCTTGTCTTATGTTTAGGATACTAAACCATGCAAGGTGTGGACTGAGAGATATGCACACCAGTCCTTATTTGGAGTCATTTGCAGCCCCCCCCCCCTCACCCCTCTACCATCCATCATTCTATGCATTAAACCACTTGGTTAAGGAGGAGAGTCAGGGTTTTAATTTTTTGTTGTATCAGGTTATTAGTGATGTTGATATTAGATCTCTGCTATAACTCTTATAGAATTACTATGTATAATAAGTGTAACATGAAGCAGTCATCTTGACTATGAATACACATGGGGTGAGGTACTAGGCATAGATTCTAATATATTGACAATTCAAATATATTGAAGCAAAGGCCCTCCAAAATTTGGGTTTTATTCATGCAATCACAATAATATAACTTGTAATAGTCTCTTTGGGTCCCTTATTAGTTTTCTGTTAAGGTGCTAAAGCCATTAATGTATGATAGATAAATTATAAGAGGTCTGATGGTTGGAATTCTTAGATGGACTGAGGTAGCCCTCCTATTATGTCTGTATAGGGTAAGGGAGGAGGTCTAGGCCCCCTCCATATCCCCCATCCCTCTTTTAAATATACCACTGTCTTACTCCCAAGACAGGCTAAGGTGTCTGTGTATGACTATTGATGTTCAAAGATCCTGACATTCTGAGTATGGTACAGAGTAAAATAGAGGCGAGGGGGGGGGGGGGGGGCAGGCCGTTATCTGATGGCTATTGGTGCATGCTGAGGGGGGGTAGGGGTTATAGGGGATAGTTAACAGAAACAGGGGGCCCTCCAGAACAGTTCATGATGGTGTTTTATGGCAGTATAGGGACCTGATTGTATAGGAGCAAATGCCTTCAAAAAAGCTTATTTTACCATGAGGGGTAAACACCCCTATAATCAGAACAATATGACCTTAAATGCTTTCTTAGGATCCTAAATTAAGTTTTCTGACCATTTTCATGAAGGCATGGTGAGGTTTGAGTCGGAATCTGAAAGCCTGAATTTTGGCTGTTTTCTCGCTATTTGGCCGATCTTTGGACCCCGCGTATGGGGGGTCACAGGGGTCCGATTTTTTTTTTTGGTGATTTCCCGAGTTTTGGATCCCAAATGCATAGTTTGAGCCTGTCCTTGAAACCATATAACAAAATTAGCGATTTAACACCCCCTCCTACTATAGGGGTTAAGCGTATAAAAGTAGACATGATACTGACCCCTACTGTTGTGTATGACAGTGGTGCCTATGCTGTAGGAGTGTAAAGGCTTAATGTATAAAGGTAATACTGACCCCCACTGCTGTGTACCACGATGCTGCCTATGCTGTAGGGGTGAAAAGGCTTAATGTATAAAGGTAATACTGACCCCCACTGCTGTGTACCACGATGGTGCCTATGCTGTAGGAGTGTACCAAGTCCACCACCCACCAGTACGATGTGGTGACAGCTAACGGGCCTGAGTTGTGCTGCCCATCCACCAACAGAGAGGAGTCTAGCTCAGAGCTGTGAAAGGTCTCCTTAAATACGGCCACACCAGCCGTGTTAGGGATTCCTGATGAACGAGAAGTGTTTTTTTTTAATACAAAACGTACTGTGCTTAAGTACTAGAAGTGCCGTATTTGATGCCCCACATTGAATACAATATGGCTAAATTCAATGGTTTGAAAAAAAGCTGTCTATCCTTCATTAGATGGCTTCATATAAAAAATGCCAACCACATTGATACTGTCTCTGACATATTTCATGAGTGTTGCTCCGTGGGCTATTGCTCCAGGCCCCAATCATGAAATATGTAAGAGACTGTATAAGTGGGCATTGACATTGGATTGCACATCAGGCATTTATGTGAAAAATATGTGTGTGCTTCAGGTTACATGGTTGGCAATCTAGGGGAGGTAGGTCAAATTTAAAGTGGTGGTATAACTCACTAAAATAATTCAAGACTAGCGTAACAAATGCAGTCTTTGCAAAAACTTTTTCATCCCACAGGACATTCGGTCCTGCAAACTTTCAATGTTGCAGGACAAGCTACATTTTTGAGGACCGGATAGCCATATATCTGATGGCTTATGCATTTTAAGTATAAAATAGAATTCTCCATTAAAAGTACATTATTTTTGTAATCATTTATGGCCAAATCAGGATAGATATATAGCTGTACACAGTATATTGACACACATATTTCAGTTTTAGAAGCCCAACTGAATTCTTCTAGGTCAGAATAGCCCAACATGTGACTGGACATTTGATCCTGCTACACTAGTAAATCTGCTGGACCGGTGGCATTTCAGGAGAACATTGCCACTGTCCTGCATGTTTTCGCAAAGGCTGCAAATGCTTGAAACATTAAAGGAATCGGGCCAGACCTTGTAGTGCCCGTCCTGTTTTGCTAGGTAGAGACTGGATTCTTAAAATACTCTGGTTTTTTGGGAGTGCTCATTTTCTTTTTTTTTGGGGGGGGGGGGCAGGGGGAGATTTTGAACCCTTTACCTGGGGGAGGAAATAATTCCTTGGAAAATCTCCCCACCATCCCCCTCCCCCAGTTGTTAGAACATCAGCCCTCAATTTAGGTAGGAGCACATGTAACGTTATAAGAAGATTGATTATCAATAGAGGTTAATATTTCCCTGACTGCATGATATTGATATAACGACATATTTTATTTATCCAATCTTATACATACTTCTGTTGCATATTTCTAGATGAATAATGTCATATCAGGGAGAATGGAATCAATAATGTATGTCCACAGAATGACCTTTTAAGGTTTTAGTTTCAATGTTTAGTACCATTTTGCCTCACCACATGGTTGTAATAATGCATCACAAGTTACCCTTCAGTAGCTGGCTACATGAAGACAAATGGCATTGCATGTCAAGCAATTTCATGGTTTAAAGTGTTTAACATGTTGATACTACAGTAGGATGTATAGACCATGTTTAACTTACCTTCAGCTATGTTGAGTAGTACAGTCAGCCAGATGTACGTCCAGTACCACCCACCTAACATGGTGTACGTGTACATACTCCCCTATCCACTCATTGTCCCAGAAGAGGCCAGAAAATTGTCTTTCATTTATCAATCCTGTAATCGGACTGGTTGAGAGCAAGTTGTGCTGTTATAAACTGCACTGTCACAGAAGAAGCCAGATCATGTGTCACAGTTTATTTATTTATTCTGTTATTAGCCTTAGCAGTCCGTTTGTGTCAAAACAGCTTGTATCTATACAGGTATGGAAAGAACCTGATGAACCCGGATGCACATGAAAAACTATATGGAGAGGAGCCGCAACCCTTCAAGGGCCACATAGTGCTTTAATGCATTATTTCTTCTGTCGCTATCATATATGATTGCAGCCCTAGCATGTAACTAATGAGCCCTGCCTGAATGCTTCATGCTGACTCTATACAGTCGATACACACCCAGGGGTAGACACTAACGCTGGCCCGGGAGCCAATGGCCCGTAATTTTGGGTCCGGGCTCGTAGTTTTCTTCAGAATTACCTTCCCATGGCCCCGGGTGGCCCACAGGAAATTTTGCAAGATATTTGATAGGAATATAACTGATCAGTATAGACATGTAATATGCCGTTGGAAAGAGAAAAATGTGAGGAAATGAAGCAATTTGGTGTCATTTTAACATTGGTAAATCAGGAATTTATATGATTTTTCTCTTTGAAAAAAGTAAAATATATTCCCTGGCCCACAGCTAAAAGTCCGGGCCCATAGATTTTTGGAGCTACGGGCCCGGATGGCCCACAGCTGAAAACGTTAGTGTCTACCCCTGCACACTCCCAAAGGGTTGGCATGAGACGACAACTCCATGCCTGGCAGTCCACGCAAGCACTGCATTGGTGAATCATGACAAGTTAAGTTTCTTTAAGTCAACATGCTGTCTTTAAAGGGATAAATCAGTGATAATCAATTTAATTTATGAGCTGTGTCGGCAGTAAATTATGTGTAGCTAACTGTATACTCCTTAGTACACACAGGCTGGGCATGACGTGCAGGGTTCGGTGATTCTCTGAGCTGCTCTGATGAATTAGTTAGAGACAATAAAGAATCATGTCTCTTCTCCTTGGCACCAATACCCACAATGCATCATCAGCATTCTGAGAAAGGCAAGTGCGTCAGAAGCTGAGACAGGCCCATAATAGTTTTATGACTTCTCACAATATAATGGGGAGTTTTGCTCACAGAATCCCGTGAAATCACAAAATTATAACTAGGGTTAATCCAAGGTATCATCCCAGTACAACCTGTGTTATTCAGGGGGAGTTCACCGGAATTTGTTTCCAGGGAAGTCTTGAAACATCCATTAAATCATCCTAATGAAGACTTATTAATAAGTCGAAACGTTGATATCCACACGCATTTCTACATATCTACAAAATGATTGCTTGTAGCCTAACAGAAATAAAACACCAACTGTGAAACTTACTTGATTGTGTCTGGTTTAATGTGATCTACAAACTCCAAGTATCGATTAGATTTTTCCACTCAAACTATATACAAGTAGGGGGGGAGTTAACACATAATTTTTGGGGGCCCATCCTAAAATATGGTACTCATCATCGCGAACAAGAATATTACCTTCGTTTTTCAATTTGAGGAGTCAACTCCCTTCGTCACCCCCTCCGAAGATAAAAAGTCACCTTATCTTGGATTTTTCGGAAACTTCAAAATAGCTCAATTTAGTGTAGCAATTTTTTACATTGCATTCCAAAGTGGTTTCATGTATGTTTCAAGTGATTAAAAGCCTCAGAGAATAGAAAAATAATCAAAATTGAATTATTTTGATATTTCCCGACTTTTTATCTTTGGAGGGGGTGACGAAGGGGATTAAACTCCTCACATTCAAAAACGAAGGTGATATTCTTGTTCACGATGAGGAGTACCATATTAATTTTAGGATGGGCTCGGCAATCCTAAGTCAAATTTTCGGTAATAACTCCCCCCCCCCCCAATACAAGGTAAGACCCACTATCATATCCTTCAAAATCTATTATAACCACAATAAACAATGTATAATAGACTAAGGCTAAGGAAGTATCATTAGGTGTTGTTTTTTTAATGTTTTATTAGGTTGAATAAATACAGATACATCAAGATAAGTTTATATGTACCTAAACCCAGCCTGGGCGCATTACCCAACTCACGTTAGGACCTCTCATGATCCATTTTCAAAACTCAAGTTCATGTATATTAAGTATGGCTAACTTCCATGTTAGTTATACTTCTTTTCTATACATTCTATGGTTTATTGAATAATACAACCACTTATATTTGACAAAATAAGTGAAAGAGATGAGTTGAGATGTGAGAAAAAAATGAATGGTACATAGTCAGCACTGCCTCTTCATCTATGTGATCTAGGGATGTCATTGACATCCAATTTATTGCGATTTCCATTATCACTATTTTGGTCTCTATTTCTCGATTATATCAATTTATCTCAATAGGCGCACCAACGGGCCACCAAATGTTCATAAGGTGGCTAGACTCAAGTATAAGGAAAGAAATAAACAGATGAAAATACCCCTCACTTATAAACTTTTAAAATGAATATAAATCAAGTTTTAGATGGAATAGAACACAATTTTTACATTTTTATAAAGGTAAATTGTGTTTTAAAATGCTTTTGTCTATAATGCGAATTCAAAAAATGTCGGTGTATCGATTCTAGGGGTATCAATAACATGCCTAATGTGATCCCTGACAGCGATAAAGAGTTGAGTGTGAAACCGTGTCAAAGGCCTTTTTATAGTCTAAATATGTAGTGATATGGTAGGCTTGTCTATGATAATATTTTCATTGCTAATTGTTGATATGTCACACAAACCCAGACGATTTCAGTAAGGTTGACAATTTATTTAGAATCAACAGGTGTACATCAGGTAATCTATGCACAATAAAATTAATGAGTGGTTAGCATGATGATCTACGTTTCGAGCCAATTCATGGCTCTTCATCAGGATGCTGTTCCAGGGTGCATATGGGGTCTATATATTAACCTTAGGATCCTACTTTCTGTTTGATAACAATTGTAACCATGACAACTGTGGTACTGTGGAATTATGGGATTTGTCCTCGCTGGATGGTGCTGCCAGCGGTGGCAGAATTCGGAACTAGATTACAAATTTGTGATTGAGGTAATGAGTTACAATGTGATTGATATTTAGATAGTGAGAATGATTACAAGGGTGGCAGAATGATCTAGTGATATTGGTGTTCTTGTGGTATGGTGGGGAGTAGTATAGTATGTATCGGAACGGGACTATAGTTAACTACTGTTTATTACTCAATCGACCTGCAGCCAATCAGAGGCCTCCATTTGGTCACGTGACCCGTTGCCATGGTAACGTGACCTACTTAGGGCTCTCAGCCAATCAGAAGCCAGCATTCTGGGTGACCTACTGACCTACTTAGAAGCTCTCAGCCAATCAGAGGCCGGCATTCTGGTAACCATGGTAACGTGACCTACTTATGTCACGTGACCTACTTAGGCTCAGCCAATCAGAAGCCGGCATTCTGGTAACTAGGGTAACGTGACCTACTTAGGGTTTGTTTGTAAACAACACCACGTGGCTCTCTTGTTTGTAAACAACACCACGTGACACGTGACTGTTTGTAAACAAACAATTCGACTTAGTCTGACATTTTCAGCTGTCGCATGCTGACCTGCTGCTATCATAAGAGAAACAAAAGCCCTAATCACGCTTTTCAGCTGGATCCTTCCACCCACCAGACATGGATCCAGATGGGAGGGTGGTTTAAAATTAATCCGTGTACCGACTGTCATACAATAGTGTAATTAGTTGAACACGTGTTACCTGTATAAAGGATTAGCAGGTCATGGGCTTAGAGTGTGTATAGAAAAACAACTACAGGTAGCGTGAACAAAGCGACCCCCTCCCTTTCTGTCACTCTGTCTGTGACTAGAGGGCGCGCGTGTGGTAAGCGGCTTAAATCTAAAGAAAAAAAATCACCCTCTCCTGTCGTCAGCAGTCAGCTGGCCGGCGGCTGGAAAATGCGATTAGAGGGATGATGAGCGCGGTTTTTTATATTCAATATATTAGAAGTGTGCTTTGTTGCTTATATAGTTCATTATGCGTTTAAAATGTTCGCGAGTATCGTAGAAATGTAGAAAAATCCTATTGTGGCGCCATCTGACGAAAAGAGCGGAGAACTATACTAGGGTATGGCGAGCTAGACTAGAGCATGTAATCACCAGGCGGCAGAGTGGTCAAAAGACAATCTCGTAGTAGTAGGTCTACTTGGATCTTGAGTAGCCACCCTTGTGGTTGCAATTACCTAGACTAGTTGACCCTGCCAGCCTGGTCAAGTGAAATTAGTAAGGAGACCGCACATTAACGCGCTCCACAGTCTTTAGACAGTTAAGACTATAGTACCGTAGATTCTACTGTGTACTCACACTAACTATTTACAGTGCTACATATTCATACCCGTGTTCTAAGTGTTTTTTTTAGAAAAAAGCGATCTACTCACCCATTTTTTTTAGACAAACTCCTATTAGCAGGTAACCCCTGTATAAACCATACTGCAAAGATCTGCTACTTCGAGCGTCTGCCTCGTGACTGATAGTGTACAACAAGACGAAGTGGGCAGAGGTGAAGTACTGTTCCAAGAAAAATTGAGGCTCTTTATATAGCTGAGAGAGCGGCTAATCCGGATGTTCTAAGCTTGTTTTCACCTAGAGCCCCACCCTCTTCCAGAGAGGAATCAAATTGCTTTTCACCTGGACCCTTCCACCCCTCATCCATCAGCATGAAAAGAGGGATAACAAGTGTAACGTGCGCTACATGTATATGGGATTATAGCTGGTGAAGAGATAAAGCCAGGTCAACTGTGTATACAAAGACTACAGGAGGTGATTAACGACAGGTGTGACGCGCCAGCCCGTGGACGGATTATCTTCTAAGCTGACGCTTATTCAACTAGCCAGCTGCCGTCCGCTCCACTCACCACGGCAAGAGGAGGTGCTTTTGTTTTACACTTAAGTCGCTTACCACATGTACTCGTCTCTACCTCACAGACAGACACCCTCTCGCTTGCTTCACGACCCCTGTAGCTTTTTTTGTATACACACTCTAATCTCATAACCCCCTGATCCGTTATACAGGTAACGGGTATTCTCTTTTAAATAGCTGCCAGTCAGCCTGCGGCAGCTGAAAACGACGGTAAGTAGCTTAGCTCTAGAAGCAAGAAGGCGTATATAAGGAGGCTGACACGTGTATAGGCGCCTTATAAGTCGGCAGGGGGTAAATACTAGTGAAAAAGGAAGGCAGGTGTGCAGGTAGCTTTCTAACAGACACGTGTGTGCACTAAGCTGCTTAAGTCTAAACCCACCTGCAGTAGTCAGGTAGCATGTGAAAACTTACTTAACAGATCTCTTAATTGAGTAGAGACTCTGTACTGAGAGAGTCTTTTCAGCCGTTTAAGAGGATTATCTAGGACAGGGTACATAAGGAGTGAAACGACGCTCTCACCCATCACACTTTCTCGACCCGCCCTTCATCATCGTAGCATCGTCCACTCTACGCTCGCTCAGAATGTTATGATGGTTAGTTCTGCTATTTTCAGCTACTTTTCTTATCGAAGTGTTGACGCTACAGAGCATCGAAACTCTCTCCAAATGAGTCCAAGAAAGAAAAAGCAACTTCCACTTGAAGCAGGAAGAGAAACAGTGCCCTATGATGCATGTGAGGTAAAGAAACATTGGAAGGACGTCACCAAGGAGCAATGGATAGAAGCATGCTTCAACTTCATCGGAACGGAAGTAGTTTCATTTGGACAGAGGGAGAAGATTTTGTTGGAGCTATTTTTCTTAGCTCCGTATACTTGGCCTGACTGTGGTGAAATTCCTTCAGGTATTTGTTCAGTCTTCGCCATAGAAGTTATCAGGTCTTTGAAGGAGCTTCGATATATGCAAGGCACTCACGAGGAGATTGTTCAGAAAATGACGGAATTCGAAACAGGAGAAGACACAATATGGTGCGAGGAGACGACATATACGGACGATGATCTGGAGTACATCATTTGTAGCCCGTTGGAACATTATGTTAAAGACTTTGAGGACATGCTAGACAGCACTGAGATGAACCCGAAAGAGAGATCCCTTACTGCACAGAAAGAGGCCAAAGCTGTGTTGGAAAAGCTCAAGTTTGGTCAAGGATTCACTCTTCAAAGCAGCTGTGTGAGTGTGATAAAAGGCCTTGTGTTGAAACATCCAGACATGAAGTTTTCGCGTGCTGTCGACACACTTCCTTTGCCTGAACTGATGATGAACATGATCGATCCCATCGTACCAACATGTTTCGACTCTGCCAATTGTCCCATGTATAAAATGGTTTCAAGTTTTGCCCGTGGCCGATGGCTAAACGATCCACTGAAGTCAGAAAACCTCCTTGATTTAATCAACTGACTAAATGTATTTTCTCATACTAGTATTAGTAGCATTAGTAATAGCAGCTACTCAGTCTCGTGCAGCACAAGCAGCAGCATCTGTCAGCAGCATCCGTGACATCGTCAGCAGCAGCAGCAGCTGCACGAGCAGCACAAGCAGCAGCATCTGTCAACAGCATCCGTGACATCGCCAGCAACTGCAGCAGCTGCACGAGCAGCACAAGCAGCAGCAGCTGTCAGCAGCTGCAGCAGCTGCACGAGCAGCACAAGCAGCAGCACCAACAGCAGCAGCAACAGCAAATCAGCAGCAGCAGCAGCAGCAGCAGCATCTGTCAACAGCATCCGTGACATCGCCAGCAACTGCAGCAGCTGCACGAGCAGCACAAGCAGCAGCAGCTGTCAGCAGCTGCAGCAGCTGCACGAGCAGCACAAGCAGCAGCACCAACAGCAGCAGCAACAGCAAATCAGCAGCAGCAGCAGCAGCAGCAGCAGCAGCGGCGGTGTGGACCACTAAATTCGAGATGGCGACATGTCTGTTTCTTAGAATCGACATTCGACATGAGGCCTAGTGACATTTGACATGAAGCTTGAAAAACATAGTGACAGGTGACATGAGCAATTCTTAAAATCGACATGAGATATGAGCATAATTAAGCGACATCGACATGTGCCATGGCTATTTTTTTTTAAGACAAACGCCATAGACTCCTCATTCAAACCCCCACTAGTAGTGCTCTATAAGCGCAAGCTTTGCCTTAAGAGAGCTGTGGCTGTGAACCCTCTCCTCCCCCCGTACACACAGGTAAATATCAGAGTCAGCCAATGTCGCCAATACTACTCTCATACAAGGGTCAGGCACTGCTGGACTATAATAGATGGGTCAAGGACCATTCTACTGAGGGTCAGGCTAGGCTGGACATTCAATAACAGGCTGGACTTTGGCAAACTTGCTTGAAAGTCTGGCCAGCAAGAGTCCGTTGAAGGACTATACGGTAAAAAGGCTGCTGTTACAGTCAAGATAATCATATTTCAAGCCCAGAAAACTGTAATTAGCTTTCCAAGTTGTTTATTTAACAATATCCTGGCCTAGCAAGAAGCTGTCAGATGACATCTAAGAAAAATGGGGCTGTTAATTGATCAAGAGAGCTACATTGTTACAGAGTCCTATTCCTCTTTTGAGGTGGGACCAAATTTGAAAAAAGAATAAACTCAAAAAAAAAGCCTTAAGATTGAAACAGTTGTAGATGACAAATTTAATGAGGAAGTCGTATTAATTAGTTTACAAATAGCCGCTGCACGAGCAGCACAAGCAGCTCGTACAGCTGCTGAAGCTGACACTAGTGTCAGCTGCTGCTTGTGCTGCTCATAGCGGCTATTTGTAAACTAATTAATACGACTTCCTCATTAAATTTGTCATCTACAACTGTTTCAATCTTAAGGTTTTTTTTTTGAGTTTATTCTTTTTTCAAATTTGGTCCCACCTCAAAAGAGGAATAGGACTCTGTAACAATGTAGCTCTCTTGATCAATTAACAGCCCCATTTTTCTTAGATGTCATCTGACAGCTTCTTGCTAGGCCAGGATATTGTTAAATAAACAACTTGGAAAGCTAATTACAGTTTTCTGGGCTTGAAATATGAGTATCTTGACTGTAACAGCAGCCTTTTTACCGTATAGTCCTTCAACGGACTCTTGCTGGCCAGACTTTCAAGCAAGTTTGCCAAAGTCCAGCCTGTTATTGAATGTCCAGCCTAGCCTGACCCTCAGTAGAATGGTCCTTGACCCATCTATTATAGTCCAGCAGTGCCTGACCCTTGTATGAGAGTAGTATTGGCGACATTGGCTGACTCTGATATTTACCTGTGTGTACGGGGGGAGGAGAGGGTTCACAGCCACAGCTCTCTTAAGGCAAAGCTTGCGCTTATAGAGCACTACTAGTGGGGGTTTGAATGAGGAGTCTATGGCGTTTGTCTTAAAAAAAAATAGCCATGGCACATGTCGATGTCGCTTAATTATGCTCATATCTCATGTCGATTTTAAGAATTGCTCATGTCACCTGTCACTATGTTTTTCAAGCTTCATGTCAAATGTCACTAGGCCTCATGTCGAATGTCGATTCTAAGAAACAGACATGTCGCCATCTCGAATTTAGTGGTCCACACCGCCGCTGCTGCTGCTGCTGCTGCTGCTGCTGCTGATTTGCTGTTGCTGCTGCTGTTGGTGCTGCTGCTTGTGCTGCTCGTGCAGCTGCTGCAGCTGCTGACAGCTGCTGCTGCTTGTGCTGCTCGTGCAGCTGCTGCAGTTGCTGGCGATGTCACGGATGCTGTTGACAGATGCTGCTGCTGCTGCTGCTGCTGCTGATTTGCTGTTGCTGCTGCTGTTGGTGCTGCTGCTTGTGCTGCTCGTGCAGCTGCTGCAGCTGCTGACAGCTGCTGCTGCTTGTGCTGCTCGTGCAGCTGCTGCAGTTGCTGGCGATGTCACGGATGCTGTTGACAGATGCTGCTGCTTGTGCTGCTCGTGCAGCTGCTGCTGCTGCTGACGATGTCACGGATGCTGCTGACAGATGCTGCTGCTTGTGCTGCACGAGACTGAGTAGCTGCTATTACTAATGCTACTAATACTAGTATGAGAAAATACATTTAGTCAGTTGATTAAATCAAGGAGGTTTTCTGACTTCAGTGGATCGTTTAGCCATCGGCCACGGGCAAAACTTGAAACCATTTTATACATGGGACAATTGGCAGAGTCGAAACATGTTGGTACGATGGGATCGATCATGTTCATCATCAGTTCAGGCAAAGGAAGTGTGTCGACAGCACGCGAAAACTTCATGTCTGGATGTTTCAACACAAGGCCTTTTATCACACTCACACAGCTGCTTTGAAGAGTGAATCCTTGACCAAACTTGAGCTTTTCCAACACAGCTTTGGCCTCTTTCTGTGCAGTAAGGGATCTCTCTTTCGGGTTCATCTCAGTGCTGTCTAGCATGTCCTCAAAGTCTTTAACATAATGTTCCAACGGGCTACAAATGATGTACTCCAGATCATCGTCCGTATATGTCGTCTCCTCGCACCATATTGTGTCTTCTCCTGTTTCGAATTCCGTCATTTTCTGAACAATCTCCTCGTGAGTGCCTTGCATATATCGAAGCTCCTTCAAAGACCTGATAACTTCTATGGCGAAGACTGAACAAATACCTGAAGGAATTTCACCACAGTCAGGCCAAGTATACGGAGCTAAGAAAAATAGCTCCAACAAAATCTTCTCCCTCTGTCCAAATGAAACTACTTCCGTTCCGATGAAGTTGAAGCATGCTTCTATCCATTGCTCCTTGGTGACGTCCTTCCAATGTTTCTTTACCTCACATGCATCATAGGGCACTGTTTCTCTTCCTGCTTCAAGTGGAAGTTGCTTTTTCTTTCTTGGACTCATTTGGAGAAAGTTTCGATGCTCTGTAGCGTCAACACTTCGATAAGAAAAGTAGCTGAAAATAGCAGAACTAACCATCATAACATTCTGAGCGAGCGTAGAGTGGACGATGCTACGATGATGAAGGGCGGGTCGAGAAAGTGTGATGGGTGAGAGCGTCGTTTCACTCCTTATGTACCCTGTCCTAGATAATCCTCTTAAACGGCTGAAAAGACTCTCTCAGTACAGAGTCTCTACTCAATTAAGAGATCTGTTAAGTAAGTTTTCACATGCTACCTGACTACTGCAGGTGGGTTTAGACTTAAGCAGCTTAGTGCACACACGTGTCTGTTAGAAAGCTACCTGCACACCTGCCTTCCTTTTTCACTAGTATTTACCCCCTGCCGACTTATAAGGCGCCTATACACGTGTCAGCCTCCTTATATACGCCTTCTTGCTTCTAGAGCTAAGCTACTTACCGTCGTTTTCAGCTGCCGCAGGCTGACTGGCAGCTATTTAAAAGAGAATACCCGTTACCTGTATAACGGATCAGGGGGTTATGAGATTAGAGTGTGTATACAAAAAAAGCTACAGGGGTCGTGAAGCAAGCGAGAGGGTGTCTGTCTGTGAGGTAGAGACGAGTACATGTGGTAAGCGACTTAAGTGTAAAACAAAAGCACCTCCTCTTGCCGTGGTGAGTGGAGCGGACGGCAGCTGGCTAGTTGAATAAGCGTCAGCTTAGAAGATAATCCGTCCACGGGCTGGCGCGTCACACCTGTCGTTAATCACCTCCTGTAGTCTTTGTATACACAGTTGACCTGGCTTTATCTCTTCACCAGCTATAATCCCATATACATGTAGCGCACGTTACACTTGTTATCCCTCTTTTCATGCTGATGGATGAGGGGTGGAAGGGTCCAGGTGAAAAGCAATTTGATTCCTCTCTGGAAGAGGGTGGGGCTCTAGGTGAAAACAAGCTTAGAACATCCGGATTAGCCGCTCTCTCAGCTATATAAAGAGCCTCAATTTTTCTTGGAACAGTACTTCACCTCTGCCCACTTCGTCTTGTTGTACACTATCAGTCACGAGGCAGACGCTCGAAGTAGCAGATCTTTGCAGTATGGTTTATACAGGGGTTACCTGCTAATAGGAGTTTGTCTAAAAAAAATGGGTGAGTAGATCGCTTTTTTCTAAAAAAAACACTTAGAACACGGGTATGAATATGTAGCACTGTAAATAGTTAGTGTGAGTACACAGTAGAATCTACGGTACTATAGTCTTAACTGTCTAAAGACTGTGGAGCGCGTTAATGTGCGGTCTCCTTACTAATTTCACTTGACCAGGCTGGCAGGGTCAACTAGTCTAGGTAATTGCAACCACAAGGGTGGCTACTCAAGATCCAAGTAGACCTACTACTACGAGATTGTCTTTTGACCACTCTGCCGCCTGGTGATTACATGCTCTAGTCTAGCTCGCCATACCCTAGTATAGTTCTCCGCTCTTTTCGTCAGATGGCGCCACAATAGGATTTTTCTACATTTCTACGATACTCGCGAACATTTTAAACGCATAATGAACTATATAAGCAACAAAGCACACTTCTAATATATTGAATATAAAAAACCGCGCTCATCATCCCTCTAATCGCATTTTCCAGCCGCCGGCCAGCTGACTGCTGACGACAGGAGAGGGTGATTTTTTTTCTTTAGATTTAAGCCGCTTACCACACGCGCGCCCTCTAGTCACAGACAGAGTGACAGAAAGGGAGGGGGTCGCTTTGTTCACGCTACCTGTAGTTGTTTTTCTATACACACTCTAAGCCCATGACCTGCTAATCCTTTATACAGGTAACACGTGTTCAACTAATTACACTATTGTATGACAGTCGGTACACGGATTAATTTTAAACCACCCTCCCATCTGGATCCATGTCTGGTGGGTGGAAGGATCCAGCTGAAAAGCGTGATTAGGGCTTTTGTTTCTCTTATGATAGCAGCAGGTCAGCATGCGACAGCTGAAAATGTCAGACTAAGTCGAATTGTTTGTTTACAAACAGTCACGTGTCACGTGGTGTTGTTTACAAACAAGAGAGCCACGTGGTGTTGTTTACAAACAAACCCTAAGTAGGTCACGTTACCCTAGTTACCAGAATGCCGGCTTCTGATTGGCTGAGCCTAAGTAGGTCACGTGACATAAGTAGGTCACGTTACCATGGTTACCAGAATGCCGGCCTCTGATTGGCTGAGAGCTTCTAAGTAGGTCAGTAGGTCACCCAGAATGCTGGCTTCTGATTGGCTGAGAGCCCTAAGTAGGTCACGTTACCATGGCAACGGGTCACGTGACCAAATGGAGGCCTCTGATTGGCTGCAGGTCGATTGAGTAATAAACAGTAGTTAACTATAGTCCCGTTCCGATACATACAATACTACTGTGGGGGTTGTGATTTACATGACAATGGGGGTTCTATAATATTAAATAGTTTCAACAATTAATTAGAAAAAAGAATTTTTAGAAAAAATATTTGTTTAGAAATTTATATGTACCTAAACCCAGCCTGGGCGCATTACCCTACTCACGTTAGGACCTCTCATGGTCCATTTTCAATAACATGCCTAATGTGATCCCTGACAGCGATAAAGAGTTGAGTGTGAAACCGTGTCAAAGGCCTTTTTATAGTCTAAATATGTAGTGATATGGTAGGCTTGTCTATGATAATATTTTTATTGCTAATTGTTGATATGTCACACAAACCCAGACGATTTCAGTAAGGTTGACAGTTTATTTAGAATTAACAGGTGTACATCAGGTAATCGATGCACAATAAAATTAATGAGTGGTTAGCATGATGATCTACGTTTCAAGCCAATTCATGGCTCTTCATCAGGATGCTGTTCCAGGGTGCATATGGGGTCTATATATTAACCTTAGGATCCTACTTTCTGTTTGATAACAATTGTAACCATGACAACTGTGGTACTGTGGAATTATGGGATTTGTCCTCGCTGGATGGTGCTGCCAGCGGTGGCAGAATTCGGAACTAGATTACAAATTTGTGATTGAGGTAATGAGTTACAATGTGATT
The DNA here is from genome assembly GCA_947462335.1 of Harmothoe impar. Lineage (NCBI taxonomy): Eukaryota > Metazoa > Annelida > Polychaeta > Phyllodocida > Polynoidae > Harmothoe > Harmothoe impar. The sequence goes on along the minus strand of OX381721.1, from coordinate 6,904,174 downwards.
GATATTTAGATAGTGAGAATGATTACAAGGGTGGCAGAATGATCTAGTGATATTGGTGTTCTTGTGGTATGGTGGGGGTTGTGATTTACATGACAATGGGGGTTCTATAATATTAAATAGTTTCAACAATTAATTAGAAAAAAGAATTTTTAGAAAAAATATTTGTTTAGAAATTTATATGTACCTAAACCCAGCCTGGGCGCATTACCCTACTCACGTTAGGACCTCTCATGGTCCATTTTCAATAACATGCCTAATGTGATCCCTGACAGGGATAAAGAGTTGAGTGTGAAACCGTGTCAAAGGCCTTTTTATAGTCTAAATATGTAGTGATATGGTAGGCTTGTCTATGATAATATTTTTATTGCTAATTGTTGATATGTCACACAAACCCAGACGATTTCAGTAAGGTTGACAGTTTATTTAGAATTAACAGGTGTACATCAGGTAATCGATGCACAATAAAATTAATGAGTGGTTAGCATGATGATCTACGTTTCAAGCCAATTCATGGCTCTTCATCAGGATGCTGTTCCAGGGTGCATATGGGGTCTATATATTAACCTTAGGATCCTACTTCCTGTTTGATAACAATTGTAACCATGACAACTGTGGTACTGTGGAATTATGGGATTTGTCCTCGCTGGATGGTGCTGCCAGCGGTGGCAGAATTCGGAACTAGATTACAAATTTGTGATTGAGGTAATGAGTTACAATGTGATTGATATTTAGATAGTGAGAATGATTACAAGGGTGGCAGAATGATCTAGTGATATTGGTGTTCTTGTGGTATGGTGGGGGTTGTGATTTACATGACAATGGGGGTTCTATAATATTAAATAGTTTCAACAATTAATTAGAAAAAAGAATTTTTAGAAAAAATATTTGTTTAGAAATTGTTTTTGTATTGTGTTAGTGAGATGTTCATTTATAGCAGTGACTGTTGATTGTCCAGCTCTATAACCATGTTGTCGAGGGGTTAAAATGTGGTGATTTTTCACATAATTTTGCAATCTAGTACAGACAATGTTTTCTAAAAGTTTTCCTGGGAGGAATGATAATTGGTCTAAGGTCATTTACATCCAGAGAATTTGGCTTTTTTTTGGTAGAGGGACCTCTCCTGATCCATTTTCATGATCCATCTTCAAAACTCCGGTTATCGGGGTGCATCTGCACCAGGACATTGTAATTGAAATAATGCTCTATGCTCCAAGCATGTATTAATTAAATAACAAACTGTAGCATGGGACACGACTGAACGGAATTCCTTAAATGCACTCCTGTATAAAATGTCTCTTGGTAGCTATACGATTAAGGAATCTTGCTGTTGTTAGGTATATGACTCAGCAATGTGTGAGTCAGATAGGAAAGCTGACCGCACATTAAGCACTGATATAATCCAGATGTATAACTGCGACTCGATACCAATCTGTGATATTAGCTACCCTGCCTGTTTATTATAATTGTTGAGTTTTGACAAAACAAATACTAGTTATTATCTATGCACTTAAAAAAAACGAGTGTCGTTGTCTTTGGCCTCTATGCAAACCCCCTATCTGCAAGACCAGTGCAGTTCCCGTTTGTTTTGCCAGGTTCAGATCAACTGAGTGACATCCAGCACTATTCCTGAACCAGTCCCGGACCTTTCCCAAAGCTAACCCGAAGCAGTCCTGAGCCTGCCCCCAAGCAGTCCTGAACACGTCCCAGACCTGTATTGAACCACTCTTATGCTTGTCATTTCTTTGTGACCTAATGGTCCCGAACCACACGTATTAGCTGACTGTAAGCAGGATCCAGAAATGAAGCTTTGTTGTCTTAAGCCAAAGCTGAACCAGGTTTGTTGATATTCAATCTACACTTACATAAAACAAATCCCAGTATCACCAAATTTGGTAATGTGATGGTTCATTGCCTCCTTTATATACAGACATATCTTCTACAACATTTGGGCAATTCAAAAATATGATTGTTTTCCAATGGATATGGACATTTTCTGGACCCCCACCCATGTATATATTGTTGGAGCCGCCAGGTCCGATGGCTGAGAGTCTTGTATTGTGCAGTGCCATGATGCCAACCTTTTCCCGGGTTAAAACAATGCTAATTGACCTGTAGGCACCACCTAGTTAGCAGGACTTAGAGTCTGCCAAGAGAGGTGGGGGAGCTGCACTGTCTATGTGCACCTACTGGGTACACTGATATTCCTAGGCTCCCTATACGCCCAACCTCTCAGTCACTAGTGCCTAACCTAGTTAGTCATTTTTTGGATCCCTATACGCCCAACATAGGTCAGTTATTATTGTCAGGTTGGTCAGGACTGACCAACCCACCTTAGTCTTTTTATTTCCAGGGGGAGCCACCGAGTGGTCATGACAGGTGGCCCCAACTAGTGGTATACAAATACAACACACCAATGATGAACTTAGGTTAGCCACTACTGACTGACCCCTCAGTCATTTTTGAATATAACTTTGCCATTATGACTAACACTCATATGACGAACCTAGGATAGTCTGAACTGACTAACCCTTTCAATCTATGGATTTTCAGTGTAGGTTAATCTGATTCTGTTCAACTATTAGTGTTAATAGTGATTTAGGTTAGGAAAACAAATCAATCTTACATTGATATTCTCCCGGTACTGGTTTTCTATCAGACCTTTTAGCTTCTGCACAAACTCACCAAAAGTTCAATGTTGGTTCCCCGTCCTGGACGAAAAATTGCATTGCCGACATACTTCCAGACGATCACCCACATACACAAACTGACAAGCAGCAGATTCACACAGATGGAGTACACATTGGGCATTAGTGATGACATGGTTCGATAGATAAAACAACATCATAACTGTTATCATTGTTTAAATCATGTTGTTAACGTATCCATCATATGTAATGAGTAAATTATGTACAGATAATAAACATATTTTAGTCAACATAAGATTTTGTTGTATTTTGTGTTATAAATAGATAGATGTGGACGGTCAATATTAAACATTCATGTTCACTTCCAAAAATGATAGTTTTGGTTGGAAGCTAAGGCTCCTATTATGATTAGAGTTTATGGCCTGAGAAATGTGAGTATCAGCTAGCTGGCACTGGCTATGTCACCAAGCTATATATCCTATATATTCCATTTCTCCCTCAGGCAGTACTTGAACCTCACCCACCATGGCTGGAGAGTCAATGCTGGACCCTCTTACCAGAGTCTAATAATGCTGGACTCTTGGAGGTTGAAGGAGAAGAGGCTATTGGCCACATAGCCATTGTCAGGCTGATGCTCACATTTTCTCAGAGCACATACCTCACGTTTGTGTATGTTTGATGGGGAACACATGTGGAAGTTTGCTCATAAGGACACGTAAGTTAACCCAATACAACGTAAAAAATATGATAAATATAGCCTCTAATCAGGACAGGAAGTGATATAACACTATGGGGGTTCAGGAAAAAATGTCATTTCTCAGCAGATATAGATCTCTACTGGGGGCTGTTAAAAAACAAAAGTTACGCTTTTAGTGAATTTACGCTTAAGGATTTTTAATAATTTATGTTTATACTTGACAATTTACGATAATACTAGTGAATATATAATAATATACGCCCAGGCTAAATTAGTCTAATTTACTATTTTTGAACACTACCTAGAAGTAGGATGGCTTTTTAACGTAAAAAATGCTATGAAAACTATTTTCTATGTTTTGTAACATCTCACTTAAAATGTTTTCATGTAATTGTGTGTCAGCAATATCCCCTGCAGAGCCTATATTGGGTTACATGAGAGATTTGTGTGGACAAAGAAATATATATGTTTTCCAAAGCACCCATATCATTTCTCATAGCAATGGGTTAAATGATGTGCCCTATGACGGGCAATGCATGTAGAAAATGACAGTTTTAGCCAGCGTGTTTCAAATAAGTCCTAATGATTGGTAATGAATTTGGACAAAAGACTATTATTTACCTTTGAGTATGATTATCGAGCTATTCACTGTGCACTTTTATAGATAGCGCATGTATAACACAATATATGAATATCAATTGGATCATTTACCTTTGATTATGAGTATCTCGCAGAGTATCAGGTATGTGTCTGTAGGTAGGTACACTGCTATGTACTGTGCATTGATGTATGGGTCACACACCACCTCCACACGGCCTCCAACACTAGGCTCCCCACTGACCGGGTCTCCACAGTAGGTGGGGGTACCCAGGCTAATAGACCAGTTATGGGGCGTCATGTACTGGTCCGATCCCATCACCTCTACATCGTTCAACCGCCACGCTGCAAGGCCAAATGGATTTAATTATATTGTAGAGTTTTCGGTCACAGAAAAGACAACTCGGAAGGTGCTTTGAATTTCTGGATGCAAAAGAGAGGTTTTATTATCGGTTCCTGTACATTCAATCTAAAGACGTTTTTATTCGGTACAAGACCCTGTCAGGTCTGTCTTCTACCTTGGCCACTCGGCCTTATATATCCACCCCTTTCCCGATTGCAGCGCCCTCTCACTGTCACTCGCGCCCTCTACATATAGGCGGAGAACTAATATAATCCGGCGACTTACATAATATCGATCCAAGTGGGATCGAGTCCCCTACATTACCCCCCCTAGACAAAACATACACTTTTTTTTTTAAACGGATACCTTTCAGGTATACACAAATATAAAAATGAAGTTATGTCTAAACTTTACACAGGGGTATGCGAAGCATACGACTCGAATACTAATTATATACAGATTATGTATAAAATCACATAAGTATGAACGGCTTAACACATTTCACATTTCACATTAACAGTAATACTTATGCATTTCTTATGGATGGATATACAAAAAGACATCTGTACACATGATATACATTATTATACCTCTACTCTTTATCCAGAATAACAAAAACATTATTTACACTGTCTGCTGATCTCCAAATAAGAACTAGTCTTATGGTGGGTGTAAAGGTGCTCTCCACTTTTTTTTCCGGTTCTCGTTATCATTCGCCCTGGAGTTCCTCAGGCGTTTTCCTCAATCCATTTGAACATCTGTGGCTTCTCTGTTCCCTGATCTTTATAGTTATGATCAGGTACACCATTGTGGTGGGTTTTCGGTGCTCTCCTCTTCTCAGCTATCCTGATCTTGTTAGTGTCGATAGATCAGGCACGCGTCCATACTTACGTCTGTCGGCGGGTGTAAAGGTGCTCTCCTCTTCTTCTCCTATCTTTCCCCTCGATTCGAATCCCCCCAACTGTCCGGTTCAACCCCCCGCACGGTTCACATTCATTCACCCTCCACGGCATCCTTATTCTCCAAAAGTTGGAGAGCGGAGGCTCGGGTACCATCCCATTCGTCCATAAATACCCCGAAGCATTCCAGGATTTTTACATTCATGGCCTCGTTCTTCCCATCGAGTTCTGACAACTTCTTCCTCAATAGGGCGGTACTTGACGATACTGTCTTTCTGTCTTGTTCTAACTTAGCCTTCTCTTCGGCCAACACCTTCTCCTTATCTATATAAACTTTCTCTAATTGCAGTCGGGCCTCTTTCAACTCCTTGTCGTTCTCCTCCCTAACACGGTCCCGGTGGGTCTTCTGAACAGCCACTACCGAGTCAGCGAATAGGTTTAACACTCCAGAGTTATAGCGGATCGCCAGTTCCTTTTGAGCCTCCTGGAACTCGTCCACCAGTTTCTGAGCCCCCTCGCATTCGATCTTTTACGACTCCTCAAAATAATGGATGACGGGCCGGGTTGACATTCGGTTTCGGTTATCGGGGACGGTCGTCATCGGGGTGGCAGGCGCCTTTAACAAGCTCTAGGCCTGCTGCACATGCGGTTACCCATCCGTGTTCGGGTCCTCCTTTGGGGCAGGAGACTGGGTCCATGCGGATGGACCAGCCAAACTACTGGAAACACTAATTGGAGCCGGAGCCGTCGGTTTGTGCGGGCCACATTTCAAAGGCGACTGGTATGTAGTCGTAGCGACCCTGGGGTACACGGAACATAGAGGGCGATTCATCTCCGCCCCTCTTCACGTCCCCCCGAGCCGGACTCCTGCTGGCCTGATGTTTCGTGTCTGTACAGGTCTTTGGCGAATCGCCTCGATACTCCGTGACCTGAAGAAACATCTCCTGGGGCATATCAAACTTGCCACGGTCCAACAACAGTGCGGCCCGTGCACTTAACTTCCCCCGGTGCACATCCGTCACCTCACAATAGTACTGGGTGAGAGTGGTTACGGCCTTGAAATCATCCTTCCCCAAGCAGTCATACGACTCGCGCCACAGACGGTACAGATTATTTATACGATCCACGGCGGCCTTCATCCCAGGAGTGTGGCAGTTCTTATAGTGACGAACCATGTTTGCTCTTCGGGTCGTCACACAGCCATCAAATTTCTGGTTCTCCCGGGTCGCTTCTGTCTTCTGGCACTCATACACCACGGAGTGATGCATGTGTGCCTCAGTCAGATGCCGGAGAAATCTACGGGCTGTCGTATATTCCTTCTGTCTCGGTCTTTTCAGGCACAGGGAGAACGGGCAGATGGTCTGTTTATCGATGTGTATCACTTTTTGTAGGCCCATCGAATCCTCCACCGCTGGTCCCTGCTATAGTATGCATCCGAGTGATGCTGGATCTCATCAAACCACCATTCGTAATGGTCTGATGGCAACGGGTCCTGGACGGTTGATGGTTGAGACCAATCTTCATCGTCCGATTCGGCCTCCATGTCATATGCGGCGGGGCAGCCATATTTGGACGGTCCTTTAGCACATTCTCCGAACCAGGCAGGGATGAAGACACGGAACTCAGTGTTCGCGTTTTTGTACACCTCCTGCAGATGGTCGAACTCTTCATCAGTCATTGATACCCCATCTTTCTTCTGTTTTAACTTCGATCCTTCTTCCACCTTTACCCCTTCACCCTCATCTTCACTCATTTCCACATCAGATTCAACCTTTCCCTTCTTCTTCGTTTTCTCAATAATGGCTCCCACCCCTGCTGTTGCAGCTGCCTGCATAGCTTTCATCTGTCCCTTCCTCGGTGAGGTCTGAGTCAGTTCCTTCTTCTTTAACCCCTCGGTTACCCCTGGGTAACGTTTCACATACATCGGCTCCTAATATATGTATTAAACAGTCACGGAGCTCATCGGGTAGGGTTTTCTTGACCCACTTCTTCGGGACCACCACCAGCTCCTCAGCTAAAAATAACTCGCGGCCATCATACCGGCTCACGAATCCAGCGGTCTTAGGTTCAGTCAGTTCGGTCTTAATGGGTGTGAATACTGACTGCCCCTGCTCGCTATATTCTCCTGCATCCTCTTCCATACTGGTGCTGCCTAACGCAGCCTCCTCCAAACGGGTCATGGGTGATAACGGTTCTAATTCCGCAGTTACATCGGCCATTTCAACATTCTCCTCCTCTTCGGGTTGGCAAGAACTTGCCATGTCACCTTAACGGCGAATGATCCATTCTCAATGTAAAATCCGATCCCCACAAAAAGTGTTTGAACTTCTTTGTGTATACAACTACCGCCAGCAACTCTCTCTTGGTCATGCAATAGTTGTCCTTTATTCATTGTGTTACTCGCAAAAGCTATGGGCACTTCTTCCCCGTTCTGTACCTGCGAGAGTGCTGTCCCTATACATTCATTACTGGCATCTGTGTCTAATACAAAATGGCCATCACGTGTTGGGTACCTGAGCACCGGAGTCTCCTTAAAAAGGTTTTTGATCTTTCGAAAAGACTACTCTTGTTCCAAACCCCACGGGAACGATTCTTTTCTCCTCCCCGGCGACCAATGAGACAGACTTTGTATCGGATAGCTTAGCCTTGAATAGCCAGGCAGGAAATCTCGGTAGTAGGAACAGAACCCTACGAAACGAGCGTACTTCCTTCGGACTTTTCGGTGCTGACCATTCCATTACCGTTCGAATCTTCTCCGGATCAGCCTTCACTCCATCCATGGATATGATCAGTCCCAGGTAGTTTATACTTTTGTGAAACAAAGTACACCTTTTCGGCTTCAACTTCAATCCATTAGATATAATCCGTTGTAATACAGTCTTCAAATTTTCCAGACATTCCTCAAATGATTTACCAAATATTATCACGTCATCCAAATAAACCAGACATTTCTTCCATAATATATCACTTAATAACGTCTCCATCATCGCCTCGAACGTGGCCGGGGCGTTGCACAACCCAAACAGCATCACATTATACTGATATAAACCAATATGGCTCGAAAACGCGATCTTCTCCATATCTTCTTCCTTCATTCCTACCTGCCAGTATCCAGATTGTAGATCAATCGTACAAAACCATTCGTTTCCCCCTAGGGAATCTATAGTTTTGTCTATCCGAGGGAGAGGATAGGAGTTCTTCTTGGTCAATCCATTCAACTTCCGGTAGTCAATACAAAATCTGATGCTTCCATCCTTCTTGGTTACCATGCATACGGGACTGCTCCATGGACTGGTACTCGGAACAATTACCCCCTCCTTCCCGATCTCCTCCTCAGCCACCACTTTCTTAGCTAAGGGAGGTCGTTGGTACGGTATTTTGAAAGGTTCTGCATCCCCGGTCTTTATACAATGTAACACTTTATCGGTCCTCCCTAGGGGTTCCCCTGGCTTCGCGAATGCAAGCGCACACTCCTCCAAGACCCCTTTTGACAATCCTTTCTGTTCGTCATTCTCCAAAGCGGAATCTTTCCACAATTGATTCACTCCTTCCTCCAGATCAGGTCGTTGACTTATACTGGATACTTTCATTCGGCTACCGGTGACCGCCTCCGCGAGTACTACTTTGCCTATTACGGTGCCTTTATCAAGATATACAGTTTTCCAACCTGGATTGGTCACAGGAGTTACTGCCCATGAGGCATTTCCCACCAATGTGTCGGCTGATTCCAATCCCTTCCCCTTCAGCATCTCCATATCCGGTTCGAATACTCCCATCCGACCTTTAAAACATCTGATGGAAGACATCAAGACGTCACAGGCTGTTCCGGGCGGTATTTTAACGGTCTGTGCTACACACGCCATTCCACTGACATCCCTGGCCACGCATTGGATTCGGTCTCTATACGGATGGTTCAACTTCAATCTCCCCGTCACCGGGTCCAATATAGCACCATATAATGATGCGAAGTCCATTCCTAAGATTCCAACATCTTCTATCTCTGCCACAGTCGGTGAAAATACGTACTATCTTCCTCCTAATACTACAACCATACAAGTCCTACCAAATGTCGGTATTTTGCTTCCGTCGGCCCCACATGCATTTACCCTCGTTGTAAGGTCCTCATCCATGTCAGACACCAAATCAAAGAACTGAGTGGCTGGCTCCAGTATCCATCAAAAATTCCCCCAATCTGCCATTCACTGATACCGACACATACCACCTCTTCCCATTCATAACGGATGGATTACTAGCGAATCTCTTTATATCATTCTCAAACCCAAGATCGAATCCATGGTTCATTAAATAGTTCAGACATGGATGACCCCGGGGAAGGCGGACGCCACTTACTCTGGTCAACTCCTCTAACCAGCCTTCCTCTGTACTAGTGTCCAGTTTCCCGGTTCTGCTCCGCATGGCAATTCCTTCACTAGTCTCCCCAGCTGTACACGATTCTGGGACCTTATCTTGGCCCGTGTCGCTGGGCAAATGGTCAGAAAACGATTCGATAACATTCGCGTCGATGGCACTTTGGCAACTTTCAACAGGGGCTATCGGCTTGCCTTTACTAATAACCCCCTCTAATTTTCCGATTCCTCTGGTTTACGATCCCTCCAGACCGGTTTCTCGGCCGTGCAGGAAGAGGCAAAATGCCCCATCTCCTGGCATCTAAAACATCTTATCGTAGAATGAACCGTTCTGGGCTTTTGTTTAACATCCATCATTTCTTTCATATGTTTAAGCATATCCTCCATCATCTTACCCATATTCGATTCGCCTGCACTACCGTCGGTCGGTTTTTCCTCTTGGGGTTTAAGAGGCTTCTTGGTGTTTTTGGTACTGCCATCCTTCGGTGCAGACCTCTTATTCCACCGCGATTTACCCTTCCCGTCAACCTTCACCCCGGCTATACATTCGTCCTCTGACTCACTGGACACCTCTTCACATTCGTCCTCATGTACAGCATGGACTCGGCTCTGTGGTACGAATCCGGCTAACAAACGGCGTTTCTTCTCAAATTGATCCAATGAAACAAACAAATCCACCATCGATGTACCTCGGACCCATTCCTTTTGTACCAATTTAGCATGTGCCGGATCCCTCAACCCTTTAATATAATGCGTGAATAATTCATCTAAGAAATATTCATCATCCCGTCTCCAGTTCGGTCTTGCCTTCTGCAATAGTCGCTGCAGTTTGAGTCCAAATATCTTTGGCAATTCCTTCGGTTTCTGTGTACGAGACTGGAATTCCTGCCACGGGTCGGTTGCCGCCAGAGTGCCAAACAGATATGTAGCTGAATTGACCAACTGATCCTAGGTACCTGTGTCCCCATGTATCGTCCTCCAATCATCCACAGCAATCCGGCCTGGACCACCATTCAACCATTTAATCAACGGTCCGAGGGAAGCATTCTTATCCCATCCATGATATTTGTTATCATCACAGAGGTCTTGAAAACTTTCCTTCCAGTCCAAAGCATTGAACTTTTTCGTTTCTCTAATAGGCTTTCTGGCAGCGTTCGCACTCCAGACCAATCGATCCGATTGTCTCCGACTCCAATCCATGATTTCAGCGGCCTCATCCTCTATTCGACTACAACAGTCCACGCCCATATTCTGTATACACGGGTCGGCGTCATATATAGCTGCCGTTGCTGGTGACATCGAAGCACGTCTAGTCAATCTGTGTTTATTGGCCACAGAACTAACATTCCCACCACCACTACTGGTTGTGCTAGCAGAGTTCGTACCAGTACTATGAGTCTGACTCGGCTGGGTGGTCTGGCTGGAGTTACCTGCATTCGTACCCATAGGTGCCGATCCAGGTATCCCATACTGGTACGTAATATTGTATACCGGAGCCCCCGCAGCGTGATGCATACTACTCATCGTATCGTCCGCAAACGGATTCAGCGACGCATAGCTATGCTCGACTCGGTCCGTCGGTACATCCCTAGCCGGGATGTCCTTAGTATTGGTATGCCCAATGGTCACTCGCCTATTCGGATCGTTTTCACTCTGATATCGGCCCTGTTTTACATTCGACATTCCATTGTCGTTTGTAAACGGATTAAACCCTTTCAGTATCGGTCGAGGAGTTGATTGAACATAAGCTTCCTGTTCTTTCTTGTCTTCTTCCAATGTCATCTGATAGGCTTTTTTTTGAGTATGAGAAAGTATAAATATACTATCCCGTTTATTTATACTGTAAGGAAGAGAACTTATACAGCTCGATGAGTATTCCTTTACAGTCATCTGAATATGATTTTAAATAGTTTCACATCTTATAAAATGTATAATACGATTGTCATACGACGCAACTTCAATGATTACATATTTGGCACATGTAATAACCAGTTATTGTAATAACATCATATCATAAATAAAGTGTTTCAAAAGTCACATATTTAAATTTACTCTGCTATTCCTCATTATACGAGACCCAATCTCTAATAATGTAGGGTTGGATAGTATGGGGCGGGCACCCCGTGTACCGGTAAGTTTTTAACTTATTATCACAATTTCAGCATTTCTTTTTGCTTACATTAAATACATTTTAGTAGCATAACTCATGGACTAACTACCGTTATCATCATATGTATTGCAATATTACATTTCAATTTCTTCCAATATGTATTACTGGAGTTTGAATTTACTTTGTAAAATGGACAAATAGTAACACAGTGACCCTTCAAGGAGAATTATATAGGGGGGGTAAGGGGAGGGTTGACGTTGACTAGAACATGTAATTTGTGCTTCCCAACCATTTTTTCCTATTTAATTTAAATTCTTCATAATCTTCAATGGCTCGGACCTCTACACTGAGGTTATTCCATATCATGGCGCCTCTATATAATACACTTTTCTTACATGTTTCATTTTTTGGCTTTACCGTAGTAAATAACAAGGCATCATGGGCTCGGGTTCTAACATTTCTAGCATTCACAATTTCAACATTTTCCTTTTGCTTGAACATGAAGTTACACAAATGCATTATCCTACGTGGATGTAACTTAGATATTTTGGCTTCTTGATGAGTGAGAACAGTCGGGTACATATAATCCAAACCGAGACATTTCCTCAGGGATTTGTTTTGGACAATCTGCAATTTGTTCAGGGTTGTTTTATTAGCCACATCGTAAAGTATATCCCCATAATCTGCATGGGGGAGGACCATTGTCTTATAGATGTTAAGCATTGTGACATTATCCAATACATCTCTCAACCTGGCAGTCATATAAGATTTGTATACTATTTTCTTGAACGCTATTTCTGCTTGCATGTTGAAATTTAGTACCTGGTCTAGCATAATACCCAGATATTTAACACTTAGACAGCGCTCGATTTGGGTGCCTGCTAGCATGAGTCTATGATTTACTATTTCCTTTAATTTACTCCTGAGGCCAAAAATAATATAATTTGTTTTCTTAGTATTTAACGTTAACTTATTTTTTCTGAACCAGGTATTGAGCAGTGCAAGGTCCTCCTCCATTAATGTTGTTAGTTGAGCTAGATTATTACCGGTAATGGTGACAACTGTATCATCAGCGTATAAATAAGAATCACATTTTTTGAGCACATTTTTTAGGTCATTTATATAGACTAGGAACAATGTAGGGCCCAAAATACTCCCTTGAGGCACTCCACACAGAACATTACCCTCTTGTGAATTTTTCCCATTTGCAAACGTTCTTTGTTTTCTATTTGTAAGATAATTTTGAATCCATTTTAATAAATTTCCTCCCACCCCTAATTTTCGTAATTTTTCTATTAATATTAAGTGATTTACGGTATCAAAAGCTTTTTTTAAATCGATTAGTGTAGATAGTGTATAGTTCCTTTTATTTAGTCCCTTATAAATTTGGTCTGTGAAATATACTACTGTTTCTATAGTGGAGTGCCCCTGTCTGAACCCGCCTTGGTTTTTGTCGAGTAGATTGTTCGTTTCCAAATATGACATTAGCCTCTTATTTACCACCTTTTCAAGCAACTTGCCTATCACAGGGAGTAAGGTTACTGGTCTGAGATTAGCCACGTCAGTCTTGTCTCCTTCTTTTTGAAGGGGGATGACAGTGCCTAACTTCCAAGCTTGGGGAACAGTAGCATCACTTAATGACATATTAAATAAATCCACAATTTTATCCGGAATGGCCATCAAGCAATCCTTCAATGCCTTAGCGGAGACTCCGTCAATGCTTGATGATTTGCCAATGTCAATGTCCTTCACCAGTGCTATTACCTCTTCATTGTTTGTCGTAATATTACCAATCCCTTCAGGCAACGTGTCACCATCATATGACCATACCTCATCATAATCCCTCGCTAAATTTGGCCCTATATTTATAAAGTAGTCATTTATGAAGTCTGGTGTGTCATTAAAAGATACTGGCAAGTCATTTATTTTATCACGTAAATTTAGATTTGGATTTGTTTTCTCTCCCCTCAAAAAACTGTTGATGATTTTCCAGAATTTTTTACTGTCATTTTTATTTTCTTCCAAAGTATCCCGAATAAATTTTGATTTGGCTTTCTTTAAGGCTTTATTTGTAGAATTTCTCAACCGTTTAGCTATGTCCCAATCCTCCCTTTTTTTTGTCCTTTTGGCTTTAATTAACGCTGAATCCTTGTCATGTATCAATTCTAGATGGTGATCCGTAACCCAGGGTGCACGCGCCTTATTGACTTTGAATTTCTTTATCGGACACATTTTATCAAGTTCCTTTGATAACAACTTAACAATAAATTTCCAACGAGCATTGATGCATTCACAGTCATCATACGGCCCCCAGTCTGCATTTTGTATGCATCTCTTAAACAATTCTGCATCATATTTCTTATATGTGCGACCCTCAAATTGAATACGTTCATGTGTATAATATTGATCAATAAATGACAGACCTACCAAAATATGATCGCTAATATTCCAATATCTTGTAACTGATTCATACTTTTTCAAGGTATTGGTTATCACCCAATCAAGACATGTTGCTGATTCCTCATTGCTTCTAGTAGGAACCGAGATCACCTGTTTCATTCCTAACAAATTTATACATATCTTCATTAATTTAGTAGAGACCTTAGTTACATTTAGGTAGTCCAGGTTAAAATCCCCCATGATCACCACATCCTTACGCCTTAGTTTGGCAATTGACAATTTAGCATTAAATGATTCAATAAAAGCAGCTTTGTTACCATCAGGCGGCCTATACAGGTTTATGACCACAACATTTTTCTTGCCATTTCTCATAATTTCTGTCCATAACATTTCAATGTCGTTAGAGCTAACATTTAAATGCTTATAATTTTCCATCGAATAGGAAAAATCATTTCTGACGTATATACCAACCCCCCCCCCCCCCCCTTTTCACTCCCATCGGGTTTAGTCCAAGATCTGTCCAGTCTCTCAAAGTTATAACCTGAGATGTTAACAGTGTGCGTCGGGTTGAACTCCTCCAGCCATGTTTCAGATATGCCCAATACTACATCCTGTACATTACTCATATGGATCCTAAGCGTCTCAATTTTTGATTTGAGGCTCCTTGTATTTAAGTGACTTAGAGTAAATATATTTTTGCTACATTTTACAAAATTATTATCTACAGAAGCGATAGAACAATGGTGTGCCCTAGGTTATCCAACCCATACATACATATTATACATACAGTCAAGTTTAGTAGGTATGGGTAACTAGTACCACCTACTTGGAGATTTCTCCCCATTGAGGAAATAGTGACTCCTTAATTACCAACGCAATTTAAGAAGGTACTATATCGTCCTCCTTAGCTTCACTAGTTATTCAAACATTAATACAAGTTATTTCCATGAGTACATGTATGTTACATTTCATGTAGAGCTATATTTTCAACAGGATCACATGAGGTTATACTGTATCATCCAATGAATCGAGTACCGGTAAGCCAATTTCTAGCATTTGTGCGCCGGGTTAGTTTGCTGTCGCCACCTGGTGTAAGTTTTACAAACTGAAAATCCCCACAACTTGCCAACTCTCTACGCGTCGGATTACAGGTTCGGTACAACATATAAAGGCATGATATCATAGTATCCAAGGTGAGGTAATACAATGGTACTGATTTTAAACCAATAAATAAATTCTATTGAAATTTACTTATGTTACCCTCATATACACATTGATACTGGTGGTTGTGTTACTTATAGTGCTTTCATTTTTTCCCTTAATTTCATCAGAATTTCGCCCATTTTATTTTCCTTTACACTCTGGGGGTTTATCTTGTCTACATTAGCTATCGTATGCCCGCACCCCCACCCTTTTTCATTTGTACATTCGTATATGGTACCCACAGTGGCTATGAGCATATCACCAAGTCTGTTTGATTGCATGAATTTCATCTCCACTGCGTCAGCCATTAGTTCATATTTCTTGGTGTGAGCGTCTGCTTTGGTGATCTTGATATTGTGGGACTGCTTTTTCGCCTCGTAGCCGTCTGTGCTAACCAGAATTTTCTCTGCCGACTCTTTATCCTCGTTATACCTAGCGAACATGAACCAGAATAGCTGCTCAGATGAGTGCCATGTTATGTCTTCGTACACAATTTCACATGGAAACATGTTACTAAGGTAAGCGTGGTGCGACTGATATGCTGTGCCGTGATCAAATTCAATAACCTTAGCCTCTACCAACGATATGCCTTCCGGTAAGTCCTTGATGTCTCTGTAGTAGTAGGCTTTGCCTTTTGAATCCTCCAGTTTATTGCCTTTCAACTTGAGGTCAGTATGGTTATACCTAGCTAGAGCTGCCAGGCAGCGTAAGTCCTTCCTCTCCTCCTGCTGCTCAGGTGTTAGATCGTCCGATATGTAGATGTCTTTCCACTTGTTGAGGTGCTTCATTTGATTCACTTTTTGAAACAGCTTGATCTTGTCTTCCATTTCTCTAAATTTAATTAGAATGTTCCTGGGTGTAGTAGCGGCTGGTCTTTTTTTACCAATCCTGAAGGCGCTTTCCAAACAAATTTTTGTACCCGCTGCCACTGCGCCCGTATCAACCATAAGGTCATGTAGGATTTTTCTAGGTGTTTCGCCCCCCGCCTCGGGGTACCCTTCAATGATGATGTTTTTCCTTTTTCTGCCTTCATCTATTTGCCTTAGCCGGACTGAGTCTTTCTCCCACCTGTGTTTGAGCCTCATGTTTTCTACCATTAGTTGTTTACGCTCTGACGCCCCTGTTGTGATCTCTGCCTCTGCGGTGTCAAGCCGTTCTGACAGCGCTTGGATATCATCGGTGACAGTAGTCATGTGGCTCTCGACCTTCTCTATGTGAGTGTTCATAACCCCAGCATTATTAGTAATAGTGGTGTCTAATATGTCGAACTTTTCTACCATTTTCAGGTTGGATTCCGTCATTTCTTGCATTGATTTTAATAGCTGCGCCGACAAATCGTCTCCCATGTTTACTTTTGGCTTACCCTAGAAACGAGTCAGTTATTTCCTCCTTCCTCTTTCTTAATTCCTCCAACTCCTCTTTTGCCAATCTTTTCTCTTCCTCGATCCGTGCCTTTTCTATTTCATAATCTTTGAGAAACTGTTATACATCCGCCTCTTTTTCCTGGCGTTCTTGTATAATCAAATTCATTTTTACGGATCGTCGGTTCACTTCAATCTCATACTGATCCCTCAGGCTTCTCGACTTCTTCGCCTCCTCCCTATCCTTCTCTAAAATAGATCGTTCCTGCTCCATACGTTTCCGAAATGCCAGCTCCTCCCCCTTCCTCTGTGCAAGGATTCTCTGCTGTTCGGCTACCTGTTCTGCCATGTATTGTTTATCTTTGGTCAATCGATCCGTCCCCTCTTGCAATCCCATAGTGACCCTTCTATTCGATTCTATCTGCTCATCCCTCTCCCTCATTAGTTCCACCAACTCATCGTTCATGGCACAGTATTGTTGTTGCATGATGCGTTGGTCGGCCCATACCTTTTCCTGATACACCCGATCCTCTTCCAATCGCCTCTTTTTATCCAGGTCCTCCGTTTTCTGATCAATGTCAAAAATCCCTGGAGTAATCAGGCCCAGGGAGCCCATTAGCTCTCTCCTAGCAGTTCGCGATTCTTTCGGGGTCTGCATTTTCGATGCACTGGCCCACACAAGGTCTATGTTCCTCAAGCTACAGTCTAATTCACCATCCTCCAACGATTCCTCAGTCTTCGATCTTCCCTCCCCCTCTTTCGGTCAAGCTTCCACCACGACGACCTGCTATCGATCCTGCTATCAATGTAGAGTTTTCGGTCGCAGAAAAGACAACTCGGAAGGTTCTTAGAATTTCTGGATGCAAAAGAGAGGTTTTATTATTGGTTCCTGTACATTCAATCTAAAGACGGTTCTATTCGGTACGAGACCCTGTCAGGTCTGTCTTCTACCTTGGCCACTCGGCCTTATATATCCACCCCTATCCCGATCGCAGCGCCCTCTCACTGTCACTCCCGCCCTCTACATACAGGCCGAGAACTAATATAATCCGGCGACTTACATAATATCGATCCGAGTGGGATTCGAGTCCCCTACAATATTATTGAAAATTAGTAACATTCCTTTAATTGTCCATGATTTAAAAAGCATTCCCTAAACCTGAGTTCTGGGCATTCTATATTTTTTGCAGGGGCCTAAAGAGTCAATCATGTGATATTCTCAAGAATACAAACTAATGTTACTTATAGTTTTAAGAAATAAATTGTTAGAAGTAACTAGAATAGAGGTTAAGATTGGAGAATGTGTACTGATACAGGAAGGGCAAGAGCTAGATTCGGGTATAGGTACAGAGTATGGGTCCCCTCTTTCTTGACATACTATGAAAAGTGTTCTACTATAGAATTTGTCATGTCAGGAAACACCAAACTCAATATGGGTATAAAAAGCAACCGGTATCTTTAATATATTTGCAATACAGTATTGATATATACACCACACTCTTTATCAATAATTACAATATCATATGCCATGGGGCAAGTTACAGGACATAGCATATATATTCAACGACATCTTGGCATGTACTACATATATGTGTAGATGGGCCCTGGACGTCTGTGTTGCTGTACACATTCATATCTTAACCTCTGTAGTACATATTGAAGTACTGGTCCTTACTGAACAAAGACTGACTCCACAGCTTCTTAGCATTCGAATGTATCGCCCATAAGTTCTTATGTTCTGATAGATAAAAATGATTACCTCTTATGTCCCTGTTATAAAAGATAACTGAGTGTATGCGGTAGACGTCTCCCAGGTCCACCTGCCACCAGTTTGACGCCTGACTGAGAGAGGCCGTACATGAGCCTCCATCGTAGAAGTTCCCATCATTGTTTCCGTCTACTGCATCGCCCGCTGGGCTGTGTGGTGTTCCACCCCATGTGGTGCTTTGTGTTGCCGATTTGTTAAGAGCCAGGTTGATTTGAATATGTGGTTGTCCAGCTGAATAGAAAGACATTGTCTCTAAGACATTTTGCGTGTTCATATCATGGTACTTGCACCAGTGTAAAGGTCACAGAAAATGTCTTGGGGAAAGCTAGACTCAAACTCAGGGCATTCAGGTCTATCATACAAAAGAAAGTGAATCTTCCAGTTTAACTCCCGGCGTTAACCCACAGTGGTAAATTTGAGGAGGGAGACAATCAGGAAAGAACTGACGGCATGGCTTTTTAAAAACACTGCTTTTCCCTGATTGCCATATCCAAAAAAACAGTTGCTCTCTTAGAATCACTGTCTTTTGAATGGTGCAAAAATTGTGATTAGTATTCATGGCAAAAAGATTTGGCTAATCAATACTTAATTTGGCTAATCGAAACAGCTGTGTTGTTCTTTCCAGAATGAAAATCCCTCTTATTCTCACACTTGGAGACCACAGGGGTGACTTGTACTTTATTTAGAACATACAAACCACCACAACATTCACCATGTTAAGTAATTCAGACTTCTACCATGGTAACAAATATTGCAACAGGGGTCTCAGGAATGGTTAAATGTAAGAATTTGTTTTTGCCAATTGTTCTATATTGGGATCTAATATGATGATTGTGAACATCAATTGTTGTTTTATTTATAAACAAATAAATGTTGATTCTTTTAATGATTTCCAAATGTATTTCAGATATGTTTTCCACTACATTGTTATCTGTGTAATGATAATAAATAATAAGTGCTTAACAATAGTATAGAGTCCAGCTTACCAGTAGGATACACTTCCACCTCATAGAGTTGCCCGGTGATGCCCTCTAGGGTCAGCCCCACGTAGCGCCCCTGTGGGGGTGGGGAGTAGGCCACCTCGTGGCGTCCGGTTAAAGAGGCACCCTGTGTACCGTGCACCTCCACCCCAGCATGGAGCGAACGTCCACCAGAGTAGTCATCAGTCACGTACAGCTTTATGCTGCATGCTATGGGTGCTAATGTTAAAGAGAAAATATGGGCTAATGAACAATAATATTGATATAATAGAGACTCAAATCATTCAAATGCAGGTTTCAGTTAACTAATTTTATTACAGAAAACATACCAGCATTATAGAGGCCACTCCAAAAAAAATATTTGTTTATCATCACCAAGTCATGAGAAAAATTACGAGGGCGCTTTTTTTTCTTTTCCTTTTTTTTGCTGAGTACCAAATATTAATGAATTGCAAAAATTGTGAATTGTTATGTTTCCTATAAGCCATTGTATTCCCAGCACTGTGAGCTTTAAGCTGGTACCAAATATGCCAATATTGCTCATGTTTTACAATCAAAATTTGCAAAACAAAAGAAGAACAAATCTTCCAAGGACAATTTTGGAGACGCGTGCGGTAATAAGAAACAAGCATATTTATTGCAGTGGCCATACTATTCAGCTAGCATTGGTTCGACAGAGTGATCTCACCGTGGTGACTGTTAAATTATTCATAGGGCTATTGACTACTTGTCAATGTCTCTCCTCAACCCTATCAAGTCAGCATCATGAATACATGCTGCACTGAGGAGTTACATGCCAGGGCTGCATTAAACCACTATACTGCCCTATCAGGGTTAAGCCTATAAAAGTGATACTGACCCCCACTGCTGTGTACCACGATGGTGCCTATACTGTAGGGGTGTAAAGGCTTAATGTAATGCCTAGCATTGGGAACTTTCAACTGTGTCACGTTTGAGATCTATCTACATGTTTCTTCACTATCCATTAGTGCTACTGCTGCACATTGCTACTGTACTCCAGCATCATGTGACCTGCACCAAGGTCATAGATTCCCACCTAGGCGGGTCAAAGGGAATAACCCGCGGATCTACCTCCTTTAGAAAAACAACAAGCGCCGTTGGCTCTAAATGATTGCACACTCTCGGCTAATAAGCCATCACACAACCGTCTCTACTATCGCCAAGTACTGGTATTAAATATGTCACGCATCAGCTTTGATGCCCTTAGGGCCACTAAGGGTTTGAATTTAATGACCATAAATGCCACAAGGTGGAACAGCTCTATAAACTCGCGTATGGGCTGGACTATATATGTGTAACAGAAACCTGGCTAAACACCACCATTAAAACTGGCATAAATTAACATCCCCAATATGGCAGTGTTCAGGACTGATCCCCCAAACAGTGTCAGGAGGAGAGGTGGGGGGGTGGCATGCTACGTCAGGTAGCGTGTTTCACTCAGCGTTGCCCAGAACTATGCCTTGCAAATCAACATGTTGAAGTGGTCAGCATCTTGACTACTTATCTCGGACAAAAGGAGCCCATCATCATTACGGTATACAAAAGACCTATGAACATCTGACTATGCTGCTATGACATAAGTCTGTGGGCAACCGCGAGGTATGGGTGCTTGGTGATTTAAACGTAAATACCCAGGCCCAGCGCACTGCCAAATATCGCCACATGACAAAATTTCTCAATGACTGTGCTTTGAAATACCTAAAGACAAGACCTACTTATAAGCATCCTGTCCATGGTAATTCCACATTAAACCATGTATATACAAACTGCTACTATGTGGCAAGTAATGGCCACTAGGTCAGTACCGGCTGACCCTAAACCAGAGGTATTAAATCTGATCAGGCACAGGAAGAAGTGTCTCAGGAGATCCAGACGAATACCACGCGAGGCATATAATATTCAGCTGGCGCAGGCAAACCGGCTGAGTAAACTCATAAACAACAAGCTGTCTACCAACAGACGAAAGTTAGTGCTAGAAAACCATGAGCGCTTCAAACATGACCCGAAGCGCTTCTGGGCAGTGATCAATGCGCTATGGAAAGGCAGTGTAACTTCCCAGCGTATACGGTTAAAGGACAACAACAATCAGCCTGTAGAGGAATCTGACACCGCCAACTTCATCAATGATTATTACTGTGCTATAGGTGATAGGCTTTCAACAATGATGTAGACCTACAGCTCGCCCCGCGACTTGCAATGCCAGCTGTTCACCAGGAGGTACCGCCTACTGTCTGTCAGTTCAGCCCGGCTGATCAGCAGCAGGTGGACAAGCTAGTGAACAAGATTAAGGTAGACAAGAGTTCTGGAATACCAGATGTAAAGGCGCCTGTGATGAAAGACTTCCTGCAAGTGAAGCCAAGCCTGGCCTATGCTGTAGTCAACACGCCTATCACTAGTGTTACTGTTCCAACTAGTTGGAAGGTTGGTACTATACTACCTCTGCCCAAGGCAGGCTGTAACACGGACGTGTGTAATTGGAGGCCCATAAGCCTCCTAAACATGTGCGACAAGCTGATCAAAAAGATAATTCATCACCAACTGCTGAGTCACCTCCAGGACCATCATCATCTCTCTGATAGACAATCAGGATTCATGCCTAGACACAGCACTGGTGATGCAGTGTATGGGCTGGTAACTGCACTGTACAATGTCCGAAACAAGGGACACTGGTCGGCCGTGGTTTTCCTCAATCTGAGGAAGGCATTTGACACGGTCGACCACACCCTCCTCCTTGCTAAGCTGACTAGAAGTAACCTTTCGCCCGCGTCGGTTGGGCTTCTAAGTCACTACCTTGGCGGGAGAAAACAACAAACTCGAGCAAATGACAAGCTGTCTGACAGCGCTGATGTGGGCAGAGGAGTGCCGCAAGGTTCCGTAGTTCATTAGCTACATTGATGATGTGTATGACGTCATCGAGAACAGTAGTTACTTCCTATATGCTGATGACTTGGCCCTTGTGGTGTCAGGAAAGAGTTGTAGACCGCGTGGCACTGCTCATACAACAGGATCTGGACCGAGTGAGCCACTGGTGTCAACTAAACAAACTGACCGTCAACTCCCAGAAAACCAAGGTGATGTGGTCATACTCCCCAAGGGCTGCCCCAGTAGTATAGTATGTATCGGAACGGGACTATAGTTAAGTACTGTTTATTACTCAATCGATATGCAGCCAATCAGAGGCCTCCATTTGGTCACGTGACCGGAAGTGACCTACTTAGGGGATTAGTGGTGACGTCACGTGACCTAGTTAGCCAATCAGAGGCCTCCATTTGGTCACGTGACCGGAAGTGACCTACTTAGGGGATTAGTGGTGCATTCTGGGTAACCCTGCAGCCAATCAGAGGCCTCCATTTGGTGACCGGAAGTGACCTACTTAGGGGATTAGTGGTGCATTCTGGGTAACCTACTGACCTACTTAGGGGACCGGAAGTGACGTCATATGACCTAATTTAGGATCACGTGATCGGAAGTGACCTGATGAGTCACGTGACCGGAAGTGACGTCACACGACTTAATGGCCAACCGGAAGTGAGATCACGTGACCGGAAGCGACCTGATTGATCACGTGACCGGAAGAAGAAGAAGTTTTTTTTTTGTTTAGGAAGTGAGGGTCTTTAGGATCCCGTGACTGGAAGCGACGTCGTCACATGAGCGACGCTTTAAGAGACTGCGCGACTTACTAGTAAAAGAAGACGTATGATAATAAAAACACAACAATATTTTCTTTTAATTTTTTTTTATTTATTTTTTTTCAATCTTGATAAACACTCTATTTTTGAAAAGATGCACACGCTTATTTTTTATTTATTTTTTTCATATCTCTAAAGGACTCGTTGTCACACCGTCAGAATGCACGCGACGCTTATAATACAAGTAGCGCACGCCATCTTTCTCTATGGTGTAGGTGACCATTTTGTTTCGCACCACTTTGAAATTTCTATTTACAGCAATGAGAGTTTTTCGTTGGCGAAGAACATCCAAGAAGGCGTCTGGTTCCTGGGGGTTTTGTTTCTTCTGTACGCCTTTTGCACTCCATTTTTTGGATTTTCTTTCACCGGTGTCGCTGACTCGATCGTAGCAAATGTAAGTCTTAGGGTTGAGACTTAGGATCCCGTCACCTTCCCACTCCGCTTTCATGAGCCCCGAAGTTCTCAGATCGTGAAGGTACCGTCTCTCACAACATCCGCCGGGCGGCGCACACCATTCTCGCACTCTTTCCGTTTTTGTCTTCACGAAAAGCTCTAAGTGCTCGTCGCACACCGCTGTCGGAAGCCACTTTCGTTTCTCTCTGAAGTACGTCTCTCTCAGGCGAGGTTTCACTAGGTCATCCAACGTGTCACCGCTGAGAGCCATGTAAAGACTGTCGGTGTCCATTTGACAAAGGGCATAATCGCGCCGATCGACGAATCTATCCAAGAAGTCGTATGTGAACTCTAACATTTTCAACTTCGCGTACTGGTACACCATGAACCCTATCTGAATAGGGAGGTTGTTCTTGACCGTTTTCGGTTGTAGTTCGACTTCAAACAGATCGGAAGTCAACTCGGACGCCTTTTTGAAGCGCCACGAATTGGCCAATAGTTCGAACTTCCGACTGTCAGTGTATCTCACCGCCGTGTGTTTTTCTTTGTTGCAGATTGTTTTACCGTACGTAGCGTTTCCCATTAACTTGTAACAGTCTGACAGAATTTTCTCGTTCTCGTTCACGTCGCCACGTCTTCGCGCCGCCGTCACTTCGTCCGAGAAACCGGCAAAGGAGCGTTTAGGTAGGTATTCTACCACCAGCTGCACTTTGGTGACTATCAAACCGTGCTCTAAATACCACTTGAGAAGCGGCGTTCCCAAGAGAATATTTTTTCCGTGGTAACTCCCTATCAGACATCTCTGAGGCGTGTTCAACAGCTTTTCTTCCTGCGCAAAGTCTGACATGTGAGGGCCTATGTCCGATTTTGAAACGGTCGCGTTCTTGAAAACGGGGGTCATTTCTTCGAAGTAGTCTCGTAGGTGAGGCGGCGTAGTGATGTCCACTTGAACTAAACCGAACATTTTCTCCTCTTTCACAGCGGAAAGGATGTCGCTCTCGCTCATTGCGTTTCGAGACACTTTCAAAGCGTCAACCTTCCAGCGTTGTTGGGAGGCCTTGACCCGCTCATCTCGACGCTTCATCTCTCGCCATTCGCACTCCCACACGACGACCAGCTTGTAACCTAGCGCTTTCAAGTAAGCGCTTACTCTGGTCGTTCTGTCGCGTCTCTCCTCTCTCAGTGAAGCGCACTGATATCGGTGCGACGGTATGCACTCGTGAGCGTGGAACCAACACCCGTGAAACTGGAAAACCGTATTAGAGGCCGCGTGAAATCCGTCCACGCGAATTCTCCGACAGCCTACCACCATCTCGCCGCCGTTCAGAGCGTGGCGCAGTTTCACGTCGCGGTCGTGCTCTACGAAGCGTAACCACTCCAAAGCGCTGTGAGAGTTTCTTTGCCTGATTTCGGGCTTGAACTCGGTCTCGGGCCGTCTCACCGCGTAATAGCCCGTGCAGTGCGCTTCGCTCATGCAGCGCAAGTACAGAGAGTTAGCGTCTAGTCCTAGTATGTGTTGGCACGGTCTCGCTTCTTCGCCGTACTTGTGCTCCCTTATCCGCGTGGTGCCCTTCTCGTGAAATCTATGGAAGATGATGGAAGGACCGCCGACTAGATTCTCTTTGATCAGAGCGTGGAGGACGGCGTCGAACTGGGGAAACGTTGTGAACGCGTCTTCTAGGTTTTGGAAGAGGAACCGTAAAGTCAAACCGGCGAGAGAAACTCCGTCTTTCAACATGTCGATGCCGCGATCTTGGAAAAATTTAGCGTGATTTTTCAGAGCTTCTATGAAAGGTTTCACGTCTTTGTTGTTGTAGTGGATCAAGTAGTCTTCCATAGTTTGCATCTTCTCGTCGGACCAAACTTTCTGACATGCGGCGTAGTCGGATTCGGACATTTTGACGCCCGTCAGCTCGCTGTCGAAAGCCGATCTCGGCGGCAGCGTTCTGTTTGCCAGTTTCCTGGTAGACGTCATCCATTCGTAAGGAAAGTGACCTTTCTCTTCGTTCCTGGTGAAAGCTCGCAAATAGGTCGCGTAGTTGTAACCGGGTGCCAAGTAGTTGACTACGTCCAAGAAAACCGTGTGCTGTGTGTAAACCGCCAAGTATTGATTGCTTCTCTTTATGACGCTGAATTCTTGGTTTCTTCGGTCTCCGGAGGCGAAGAAGGAGTGAAGGCGTATTTTGATCAGGTTCAAGTCGTAACGCCCCGAGTTGAAGCCCACCACTGGAGCTTGACGGATGTATCTCAGAAGACGCTTCTTCAGTTGAACTAACGGGTGTCTGGTCTGAGCCGCAGCGAAGCCGCCTGGAGAAGGGGTGGTGAACGTCGCCTCCTCCAGCAGGAGAGCTTCACCTATCGCCGCATCTAACTTCGCTAAGGTCGGTCGGTAAAGTTCTAGCACAGCTTCCCCGATCGCTTTGGCGTTCTCGTTTATGTGATTTAAAACTCGGTCCAACAAGGGGTCGGAATCTGCGTCGGATGCTCTGACGAAGCACACGGGCCCCTCCCATCCCGGAAAGTCGGATGCGACGCTAGCCGACAAAGGGACGTGATCCCACAGCAGGGACACGTGCTCCGTCGACGGTTCTTTGCACGGTCTGAAGAAAGCCTCGAAATCGAAGGCGATCTTGTAAGGGTAGATTCCGGAATGTCCGTCGGGGGGAAAAATGGAGAAGTCTGCTAGCGCTTCGAAAATCGTTCTCGAATTTTGGTAGATGCCACCTACGTAGCGCAACTTGACTTGTCGGCAAGAGGAAAGCTGGTTCCTGTGTCTCTTCAGCAAGAACTCGGTGGTGAACGCCGCCTTACACTTGCAACATTCGTATATGCCCGCGTACGCGTTGAAGTCCGTGACGAGAGAGACGTGCAAACCGCCTTTCGCCGTCAGGTGTAGGTTGACTTTACCTCGGGCGGCCACAGTTCTGGAAGGCGGTCTGATCAGAGTAACGCGTCTTCTCAACTTCCGCCCCGGCACTTGACGCGACGCGGTGTAAACCGCTATTTGTACGTCAAACAAGGTCTCTAACGCGGGTAAGTCGCGGATGTTCAGACCCGGAAAGCATTCAGGTGTGGCAGCGGGACAGAACTGACGTAACAAATCTGAAGCGCGCTTGCTGGTGTTGTATAAGTGAAAGGAAATGCAGCGGAAGATGCAGAGGTTGTCCTTGTTGGGAAAATCTAACACGCCGCTTCTCTTTCCAACTCGACCGGCCTGAGTGATCCTACCGCCTATGGGGAATTCCCCCGGTCCCATGTAAACGCAGATGTTCAAATTGGTAGGAAAAAGAACGTGCCACTTGGTGTCAGCGTCGCAAAGTTTCCGTACCTCCTCGCAAGCGACGGTGTTTTGCATCTTTGAGAGGAGCTCTTCCAAAGTTTCTGAATTAGTTACAGTAGGGAGCGGTTGTATGAGAGTTGCGTTGTTCTGGGAGGCGTGGAAGTAGCGCAGTTTGCTCTTGTCTTCTCTGTGTTGTAACAGTAAGCCTACCGAGAAACCCACTTTGTATCTGAATCTTTGTGTCAAGTGAATGCGACGCATAGTATCTACAGCGTCACTCAACTCGCCGGTTGGTAGCCTGAAGTTTGTTACACTCACGCGAGTCCCGTGCATCCTGACGCCCGTTTGTATCGCAGGCCAATTCGCCGTGAACGTTTCCTCCCCGTTCGGTACAGCACATATGCGCGGAGGGACGGTCACCCCGTCCAGAGATTCGCGTCGACAAGCGCTCTTTCGGCAATCCCCTTCGCCGCATAGAGGGCAAAACTTAGCTACTACTCTACAATTTTCTACGTGTCTCTCGTGGTTGTACGCTCTTTTAAACATTTTGAAACACTTTTCGCATACGTACTGTGTCATGTTTTTTTTCACTCGGTTACCAACTACTTAGCCGTCTAACTATCTATCTATCTATCTAGCTATCTATCAATCTGTCGTCTATGTAACTATCTTTCTGTCTGCTGTCTGTGTATCCGTCTGTCTGTCTGTCTCATACAGCGTACGTCAAACGCTGTGTGTGTGCGCGCGTGAGCGTTGAGCGTCTCTCATTCCGAATCTATGCCGAGATATTTCAGAATGATCTCTGTTTTGTCATCCAACTCTTTGAGCGCTCTGGCGGACAGCGTCACCCCCTGCTGTGTGGGTTTTTTGTCAGGACCTTCGTACTTGCGCACGTGGACGAGGTTCTTACCGCTGTAGTAGCTCACAGCTGCGTACACTTCGCCCGCCTCATCCAGCACTGCGAACCAGGGGGTGTGATTAGGTTTTCCTTGCGCGGCCGCTGTGTCGCGTATGCGCACCACTGCGCGGATATCGGCGATGCGTGCTATGAGCTCGCGCAGCGCGTCGGCCGTGAAGTGCACTCGCTTGCTTCTGGTCAGAGACGCCTCTTTCACCTGGCCGTCTTTTGTGTAGCGCGGCCTCCTAGACAGTCTAGCCACGTCCTCCCAGATCTCCAGCGTCAAAGCTCCGTCTAAGCAGAACTCTAACCCGAGTGTTTTCTCTGCTTCTTCTCGTCCATCTCCTTCTTTTTCTTGTATTTTTCTCTTCTTAGTGGGCCTTGTTGTTCTGGAACTCACCTTAGAACGTTTCACACCCGCAGGATGAGTAACACCATCAGCGTGAGCTGAATCAGCAGCAGAACCGATAGCAGGAGCAGCGTCAGCGCTGGTGGTATCGGAGGTCTCGTTGTTGGAACAGCGCAGCCACACGCCGTCCGTGCTGAGTGTAGCGGTAGAAGGTGAAGCGCCGCCGCCCTCGTAAGGTGGCGGTGAGGGCAGTCGCCACGGACCGGACGGGGGGGCGCTAGCAGTGGAGGAAGTGAGGTTGAAAGGTCGAAGAGGGAAGCCGAAAAACGTACCGCTCACCCCTTGCCCTTCGGGTTCTTCGTACGCCTCGTCGTCAGCGTCGTTCTCTGTCTCACCCTGTTGCTGCTGCTGCTGCTGCTGCTCCTCCTCCTCCTCCTCTTCTTCTCGGTTTAGGGGCTGAGTGTCCGAATAGCTGTAACTCTCAGCGCGAGCGGCGTCGAGGGCGTCCGTCGATGTAGTGGTGGAGGAGAGGGGCTGTGCAACGTGCGGCAGGTCATCAAAGTCATCAACAGTAGTGGGGAGGTAAAAACCCGGTTGCCAGTACTGCGCTGTGCCAGGAGCGTTGTCGTCAGTAGTAGTAGCAGTAGCAGCAGGTGCAGCAGAAGCAGTCGCAGCAGCAGCCGCAGCAGACGCAACAGTAGCAGGCGCAGCAGCAGCCTCAGCAGGCGCAGCCGTAGCAGGCGCAGCAGTAGCAGGCGCAGCAGCAGCAGCAGCAGCAGCAGCAGCGGCAGGCGGGACGGCGGTAGCAGCGGCAGCGCGCTTAGCAGCAACGTGTACCGTCGCGAGTGTAACAACGTCGCTAGCACGACGACTGCTACCAGTAGTACTACTACTACTACTACCACTACTACTACTACTGCTACTACTAGTACTACTACTACTACTACTACTACTACTGCCGCGAGCGCTCGCTACAGCAGGAGGGTGATAAGACCAACCGGCTGCGGCGGTAGTCTCATGTTCAGTAGCAAGAGCAGGCACTGACGCTAAACGAACGCTGTTCCGCGTAGTCTTCTTGTTCTTGAACGACGCTAGATGTTGTCTTTTGCTCATGGTGGTGACTGTAGAGAGCAGCAAAAGAATGAGTGAGTGAATGGAGGTTTCCAAGCCCCTTATATACGCCTTCTCGCTTCTAGAGCTAAGCTACTTACCGACCCTGTTCAGCTGCCGCCGGCTGGCCGGCGGCCATTCACAAAGAGAAACAAAAAGACATAAGGCATGACGTTTTCAGCTGGATCCCTTTCCCCCCCCCTTTTTTTGAGAGATCGACTGTGATGATGAGCTAAGCCGCTTACCACCCTGTTCAGCAATTCAACGCGCATTAGCTGTATAAAGGGTTAAGCGGTTGCTGCCTGCCGTCGACTGACCGGCGGCGGCCATTCACAAAGACATAAGGTATGACGTTTTCAGCTGGATCCCTTTTTGAGGGATCCACTGTGGTGAGCTAAGCCGCTTACCACCCTGTTCAGCCATTCAGCGCGCGTTAGCTGTATAAAGGATTAACGGTAACGGTGATGAGCTTACAGTGTGTATACAAAAAAAAACTACAGGAGGCGTGTGGCGTGAAGCAGGACCCCCCTAAGACGAACGTGTCTGTCTGTGAGTAGAGGCGTGTGCATGTGGTGAGCGACTTAAGTGTAAGACAAAAATCGCCACCTCCTGCCGTGGTGAGTAGACCGGGCCGGCCAGGCGGGCGGGCGGCCGGCTAGTTCAATAGGGAGGGGGGGGGCGACAGCTGCCTAAGGCTGTGCATGAAAAAAAATCCGATTTTCACCTGACCTCTGACGTTTGTTACAATGAATGTCAGAGGGAGGGAGACGTCCTCGGGTAGGGGGTAGGAGGTAAGGCTATGAGTGAGGAAAAAACACCGTTTTCAGCTGGTCTCCACGGATAGCGATGCCACACCCCCTCGTCATCTAAGCTCTTAAGGAGCGGAGCGGCTGAAAAAGCGTCATGCGGACAGGGCGCTAGACAGCTGGAGCGCTGTTGGAAATGGGATTAAACTCCCTCTGTATAAAAAGCTCTGATTTCTGTTGGAAAAAAAACATATCGCCTCTGACCCCAGTAACGGCTACTACCACCACCACCGCCACCACCACCACCGCCGCCGCCGCCGCCGCCGCCGCCGCTGCCGCCGCCGCCAAGACGAGACGAGATGGCTCAAGCTATTCCACTTTCAAGCTCGCCTTCACCGCCCGGTGCGCCTGAAAAAAAGTTAATGCGGCTTGACGACGTGAGACGCGGCGCGAGGCAGACCGATGATGGGGAGACCCGACAGGTAGGACAGCGGCGGTTAGCCTATAGCGACGCCTTGCTTCGTCAACTAGGTAAAGAGTTGAGCGGCTGTTGGAGAGAGTTGGGCAGTAGCTTAAAAGTCAGCGCCGCCCGTATGGATGCTCTAGTAGAGCGCAGTGTCAAGACACCGGAGGAGCTGTGTACGGCGATGTTCCGAGTGTGGTGGGGTGAAACCCCGCATCGTCATAGATGGGGCGAGCTCGGTCGCGTCTTCACCCGCATTAGACGCATGGAACTGTTGGCTCAGTGGATGGCCCTTCTCCACAGACAGGGGTTGGATTTCGAAAACCCCGACTCGCGCGCGATGCATAAGCACTTGGGCACCCTCGGCAGACGTCTGGGTAGCAGGTGGAAAGAGGTGGGGGACCATTTAAAATTGTCGCCTGAGAGGTTAGATAAGATCGCTGAAGAATGCGAATACGGAGGAAGTCCCGCTGAGTGGGCCTTCCGAGTGTTGAAAATGTGGCAAGATGAAGCTGACGGCGCCGGCGGTACGCCTTTTGAACTCCTTCGAGTGTTGACTGAGGACATGGGAAAGTTTGGCCTCGGCATCGCGATATTACTTGACTTTATCAAGCAAGAAACAACGAGAACGACGGACATGTGAATTGTTGTGTTTTATTTTCATACGTCTTCTTTATTAGTAAGTAAAAAAAAAAAAAAAAAAAAAAAATATCATAACAATTAAGACGCGCGATCTCTTAAAGTGTCACTTCTTCCTCCAGTCGCAGCTGATCGCCTCATCGAAGCACGTGATAAACAAAAAAAAAACACGAAGAGACACGCTTCTTCCTCTCGAGAGGAAGAAGCGTGTCTCTCGATTGAAAATCTTTTTTTCTTTTCTTTTCTTTTCTTTTTCTTTCTTAAAAGAGACAAACGCGCCCCTTAGAGTGCCCCCCCCTA
This sequence comes from Harmothoe impar, assembly GCA_947462335.1. NCBI lineage: Eukaryota > Metazoa > Annelida > Polychaeta > Phyllodocida > Polynoidae > Harmothoe > Harmothoe impar. The sequence continues at coordinate 6,872,916 of OX381721.1, read as the reverse complement.
GAGTGCCCCCCTCCCCCCCTCCCCCCCCCCCACCACTCGCCCCATGCATCCTAAAAGCGCCCCCCTCCCCATGCATCTTAAAAGGGCCCCCCTCCCCCCCTCCCCTCCTTCCCCCTTATACACTCTAAAGAACGCTTCTACCTAGTTCAATAAGTCACTTCCAGTCGCTCGTAAAACAATAAAAAATGAAAAAAAAACTTATATCGTGGTGTTTTTTATTAGTTTACCGAAAAAAAATAAGAGACTCACCTCCTCCTCCAAAAAAAAAAGATATCACATTTTAAAGCCCGTGACCCCTTAAAGACGCTCATCTCTTCATTAAGTCGCGTGACGTCACTTCTTCTTCTTCTTCTTCTTCCGGTCACGTGATCAATCAGGTCACTTCCGGTCACGTGATCCTCAATCAGGTCACTTCCGGTTGGCCATTAGGTCATGTGACGTCACTTCCGGTCACGTGACTCATCAGGTCACTTCCGGTCACGTGATCCTAAAGTAGGTCACTTCCGGTCCCCTAAGTAGGTCATATGACGTCACTTCCGGTCCATTAGTAGGTCATATGACCTCACTTCCGGTCACGTGACCCAATGGCGGCCTCTGATTGGCTAACTAGGTCACGTGACGTCACCACTAATCCCCTAAGTAGGTCACTTCCGGTCACGTGACCAAATGGAGCCCTCTGATTGGCTGCAGGTCGATTGAGTAATAAACAGTACTTAACTATAGTCCCGTTCCGATACATACTATACTACTTGCCCCGGACATGTCTAACACCACTCTACGGCTGCATGGAGTAGAGCTAGAGTCTGTGAGGATCTTCAGCTACCTTGGTGCTGTGCTGGATACCCACCTGTCAATGACACCGAACCTACAGAAAACCATAAACCTGGTGCAGGTCCGCATCACCCAACTACGGGGTATCAGGAGGTGCTCCAACCAAGAAACAACGATGCAGGTCTACACCCATATGATCCGTTATATGGACTACTGCGGCTTTCTCCATGATGGAGCACCAGTTTGCCATTACAAAACTGCAAACCCTACAGAACAATGCCTTGAGAGGGTGCGAGTGTATTTGGGACCCACGCGGCGTGGATATTGATGCGCTACACACTAGGAACAAAATCACCAAGCTAGCTGTCACTCGTCATCACCAACTACTAGGACACCTACACCGGGAGTCGCTGGATGATGAGAAAGTTGTCGTCCCACCACGAGTCCTGCGCGGCGGCGTGAAAAAACAGCTGAAAACCCCCCGGCTTGCCAAAGACATCTATGAGAAGAGCCCGTACCACCAAGGCCTGGCTGCATGGAATGATCTGGACCCAGCAACTTAGCACACCCGTGATAGAGGCCTCTTCATGAAGCTTATAAAAGTCTAGAGCTTGAAACTGTGCCTCTAAACAGTGACTATAAAATTGACTATAAATGTAGTTAATTCTTGAAGTACAACTTGTAACTGGACAGCTGACATAAAATACCTTGGCATACTCTGTGTACATACTTGACGTAAATATTCTATTGAGATTCTGTCTTTCAGTATCTCCTTGGCATTGCATTGAAAAACTTCATATGCAATAAGATTACCTTGCGTAAATAAAATTTCACAACAACAACAACATACTGACCCCCACTGCTGTGTACCACGATGCTGCCTATGCTGTAGGAGTGTAAAGGCTTAATGTATAAAGGTAATACTGACCCCCACTGCTGTGTACCACGATGCTGCCTATGCTGTAGGAGTGTAAAGGCTTAATGTATAAAGGTAATACTGACCCCCACTGCTGTGTACCACGATGCTGCCTATGCTGTAGGAGTGTACCAAGTCCACCACCCACCAGTACGATGTGTTGACATGTAACGGGCCTGAGTTGTGCTGCCCATCCACCAACAGAGAAGCGTTCAGCTCAGAGTTGTGAAAGGTCTCCTTAAACAAAGCCACACCAGCCGTGTTGGGGATTCCTGATATGTACGAGAATGTGTCATTTTACAAAAGTTTATGTAGCATGTGTGGATAAATGTGGAAAATGATGCAATGCAAGTAGTATGTGTAAAAAATGACAAAATGCTCACAAGTTAATTTGGAAATGACCCGATTTGAATAACTTGTGTGGAAATTGCAAAGTAATGGGTAGTAAATGTGAAAACAGTGAATCATTTATAGGTAACACATACCTGGCACAATAGTACCCTCAATTACAAGTATCTCACAGATTGTCAGGAGCTGCATGGGACTGTACACAGCGATGTACTGTGCACTGATGTACGGGTCACACACCACCTCCACACGGCCCCCAGCATACTCCTCCCCACTGACCGGGTCTCCACAGTAGGTGGGGGTACCCAGGCTAATAGACCAGTTATGGGGTGTCATGTACTGGTCTGACCCCATCACTTCAGCACCATTCAGCCGTTGACCTGCAAGGATAGGTGGATTTAATTATATAAATTTTTGATTAGCAATATTCCCATATTTGCCCATGATTTGATTTCATTTTAAAGACCATTCCCTAAACCTGAGTTCTGGCTAGCGCATGCAGATAAAAATCATTTTCTCTATTTTCTGGAGGAGCCTAAATAGTGAATGAGGTCCTCCATGTCTAGTTCCGCAGCCAACCACCAGGTGGCCACTGACCCTGGCTAGTGGATGAAGCTGCACCCTGTGCTATGAGTCTCTATGATCTGGAGATGTCAACAGCTCTGCATATTTAACACTTTCTAACAATATTAAGTGATATCCAATATATGTAATGTGCTCTATAAATAATATAATACTTAGGAAACAAACACAAAATAAATTATCCAGAGAATGAATTACTTGTATTGGTTTCTATTGCACAGTGACCATGTTAAGCTGCTATTACTTCCCTGTCATATTACTGTATAAGACATCAACTAGCCCTTGTGGACTTCCCTGTCATGGGATATTCTCAACAATACAAACTACTGCTACTTATAGTCTTAAAAGATAAGTAATTAGAAGTAGCTAGTAGAGAGGTTAAGATTGGAGAATGTGTACTGGTATGGGAATGGTAAAAAGTACAGGTTGGGTACAGGTACAGGTAACGTGGTTAAGAATATATATATACTTCCATGTGGACCTACATGGGATACGAGAATTATCGTACATAAGCATAGTGATATTTGTAGTCACCATGAAATAAAGATAATCACCTGAGTTTGCTCTGTTATATATGATGACAGACTGTATGATGTAGACCTCACCCAGATCCACCTGCCACCAGTTGGACGGAGCACCATCAGTGGCTGTGCATGATGCTCCATTCAAAAGCCCATCGTTGTTTCCATCTACTGCATGCTCCGCTGGGCTGTGTGGTGTACCGGCCCATGTGGTGCGTTGTGTGGCCGGTTTGTTCAGTGCCAGGTTAATTTGAATACATGGTTGTCCAGCTGAATAGAAACATATATATAGTCTATAGTATGAACAGTAGTTCGCTAGGTGCTGTCACACAAGCCACTTATTATCAGTCGATGGATCGGCAGACATCTTTATAGGTGTTTACCTACCTGGAAATCACATCATACATAGACAAACACTCTGTGCTACCCCATTCCATATATAAAATAAACAGTGACCCTGCAGAGTGAAAGGCTTTCCTGACCTAGGAACCTGGGCCAACCACACAATTTGTTACTCCCAGGGTTCTAGGCAATTAAATTCCTTGGCCATGTGCACTGATTATACACAGTGGTGCACCCTAGTACTATTGAGGCTTTTCTTTGCAGTTATTAAATGAAACTTAAATTGTCATAATACAATGCTATAGTTTGACAGATCTGAGGGTCATGGGTTCAGGGCCCACTTTCTCTAAGACATTTTCCGGGTTTGGTTCACTGTACTTGAACAAGTTTAAGGGTCGCGGAAAATGTCTTTGATAAACCTAGAATCAAAACCACAACATTCAGATCTAGAGACTGATGCTCTACCACTGAGGTATTTTTCAGGCTGACAACTTGACTGTGAATTTACCTTTGCCAACTGTCCTATATTGGGATCTAACATTTCTAACATTTTGATCATGTCTTGATTATAAACAAGTATTGCGGTTGTTGTCGCGAAACAGAATGCCTCAGGCACTGCATGCTGTCAGTCTGACAAAGTGTGACGTCACAACTCTGTCATTTTGTTTTAATTGATTAACTTGTCGCTATGCTAGGCAGATAAACAATTAGAATAGCTGTTGCAAGGCAACCAGCTGTATTAGCAACAAACCAATAAAACAATTGAATTTCTTGGGTCCATTTTAGGGGGACAGATATGATTCTAATCAACCTCAGAACCTATCAAAGGTTGATTGATATTACTGCCTAAATTTGTGTTGTGACTCCTTAATCCAAAGATGGCGGTGCTCGTTCTGACTTCTGATGAAGTGCAAACATCACATGCTGTGTCCTGGTGGTGCCTGGCAACAATATTACTGTTATCACACAGCCTAAATTTGTGTTGTGACTCCTTAATCCAAGATGGCGGCGCCCGTTCTGACTTCTGGTGAAGTGCAAACATCACATGCTTTGTCCTGGTGGTGCTGCTACCCCACCACTTTGGTATAAAAAAATGTTGGTTGTTTTGATAACTTCCAAATGTATTCCTGATATGTTATCCACTATCCCACGGTGTAATGTGTATAACGATAATAAGTAATTGACAATAACAAAGATTTCAGCTTACCGGTAGGATAGACTTCCACCTCATAGAGTTGCCCGGTGACACCCTCTAAGGTCAGCCCCACGTAGCGCCCCTGTGGGGGTGGGGAGTAGTCCACCTGGTGTCTGGTGAGGTAGGCACCCTGCTTACCATACACCTGCACCCCAGTACCCAGAGAAGCTCCACCAGAGAAGCTGTCAGTCACGTACAATTTGACACTGCTCGCTATGGATGCTGATGTTAAAAAGAAGATATAGCCTAATGGATAATAATAGTGATATCTATAAATATTATATATATATACATATATTTTTTTAGAAGTGACAGAATGTCACTCCATCACTTTTTATCCATATTTCTGGCCACCATCAGGAATATTGGGGGGAAATGTCTCAACTCAAGACCCTAGTATCGTCCATCTAAAATTCATGATTGGCACATTCTAGAGCATTCCCCTCACTAAGCGACTAGTTTATTGGCAAATCATTCAAATGCAGGTTTCAGATAAGTGGTTTTGTTACAGAAAATATACCAGCATCATATACCATTCGGCTAGTGTTGGCTCGACAGAGTGATCTCACTGTGATGACTGTTAAATTATTCATAGGGCCATCGACTACTTGTCAATGTCTCTCCTCTCAACCCTGTCGGGTTGACGTCATAGATAAATACTGCACTGGGAAGTCACAGCAGCATGACAACGAAGTGTAAAGTGCATTAAACCACTATACTGACCAATCAGGGTTAAAAATGTAAAAGTGGACATGATACTGACCCCCACTGCTGTGTACCACGATGCTGCCTATGCTGTAGGGGTGTAAAGGCTTAATGTATAAAGGTAATACTGACCCCCACTGCTGTGTACCACAATGCTGCCTATGCTGTAGGAGTGTAAAGGCTTAATGTATAAAGGTAATACTGATCCCCACTGCTGTGTACCACGATGCTGCCTATACTGTAGGAGTGTAAAGGCTTAATGTATAAAGGTAATACTGACCCCCACTGCTGTGTACCACAATGGTGCCTATGCTGTAGGAGTGTACCAAGTCCACCACCCACCAGTACGATGTGTTGACATGTAATGAGCCTGAGTTGTGCTGCCCATCCACCAACAGAGAGGAGTCCAGCTCAGAGCTGTGAAAGGTCTCCTTAAACACGGCCACACCAGCCGTGTTGGGGATTCCTGATGTGTACAAGAATGTGGAAAATAATACAACTCACGTAACATGTGTAAGAAATGACAAAATACAGGCAAACCTAATTTGGAAACGATCCACTTTGTATAGCTTGTGTGGAAATGGCAATGTGATGGCTAATATATATATATAAAAAACGATGAGCCATTCATAGGTTCACATACCTTGCACAATGGTACCCTCAAATACAAGTATTTCACAGATTGTCAGGAGCTCTACTGGACTGAACACCGCTATGTACTGTGCACTGATGTACGGGTCACACACCACCTCCACACGGCCTCCAACATCCGTCTCCCCACTGACCGGGTCTCCACAGTAGGTGGGGGCACCCAGGCTATTAGGCCAGTCATGTGGTGTCATGTACTGATTCGACCCCATCACCTCAGCACCATTCAACCGGTCCCCTGTAAACACAGATGGATAGTATTAACTATACCATATTATGCGATCTAACATGTCAATTGTTTCTCTATAGTGCAATGTATTAAACCCATGGGAGTCTCAGGAAACATAAATATTTGGCTTGTTTGAGAAAAGAATGACTAACAATTGGCACATAAGTAAGATTTTATGATAGCTCCCATAGTCTCAACACAAGAAATACCGACCAACAGAACAAATGAAATCTATAAGGTCACCCCAAAGGAAAACCAAACATATGCGACGAGGGCATTCAAATATGTTTTCCTGTATCTTTTTTAACCTTGAGGGACAGGACCTTTAGGTGAATTATAGGCCAAAGCGGGAATAAAATAATGCAAAGCATAAAATGTCAGGAATGGCTCGGTTTTATATCAGGTTTGACCTCTCAAAAGTCCTGGAGTGTCCTGTTTGTGCTTCCATTAAAAAACGGGAGTAATCCAATATGGCCGCCAAATAATCAGAACACTGTTTTTAAATGGAAGCACACACAGGACACTCCAGAACTTTTAGTACAGTGATAACCATACCAAACCAAACATTCCTGCGATTTTCAGCTTTGCATTATTTTATTCATTGTAAAAACCTGAAAGTCCTGTACTAGAATTATTGGTGGTTTGCAGCAACAGGGTACCCTGCTGTAGGAATTCAATGGCATATAAAAATTTACTTTGATACCAATATGCCCATGATTTTTTAGTCGATAATTTCATTTAAAATAATAAAAAGAATTAGTTTCAAAGCACGCAGGATTCTGTCATGTACAGAGTGATGGGGACCCTTTTCTTGTAGTCATCTAAGAAGATAATTACCTGCTATATCCCTGTTAAAGATGATAACAGACTGTATGATGTAGACCTCACCCAGATCCACCTGCCACCAGACCGAGGGTTCATGATCAGTGGCTGTACACGACAGTGCAGAGTAGTTCGCGTCATTGTTCCCATCTACAGCACGACTCGCCACGCCAGCGTAATTTGTGGTGTTTTGTGTGGCCGGTTTGTACAGTGCCAGGTTGATTTGAGTGTGTGGTTGACCGGCTTAATCAGTTGTAAAGTATACATTGTAAATAAATAGATAAATAAATAAATAAATAAATAAATAAATAAATATGCATTATATCGTATTTGAAAAGCGCTTGAAAAATTATTTTGAATGGAAAAATCAGCCTCAAATATCCATTTTTATAAGTGCCCCCATTGCAGTCTTACAAAAGATTACTGTCGCTTCTCAGTGACCTTTACAAGGCTTTCATTTACCCCTACAAGAACCATAACAAAATCAGAGGAACATTGGGAGAGAGTATGAGAAGAAATTCATTTCATGAACGAAAATATTTTATAAATCCAAAATTCTGTCCTATGAGTTGATCTGTATCATAATGTTTTTGCAGTTAGTAGATATACAGAAGTCCTAATTTTTACAACAATAATAAGATCAGTAGTGCAATAACAAATTTTAGTTACCAGTCGGGTACACTTCCACCTCATAGAGTTGCCCGGTGATGCCCTCTAAGGTCAGCCCCACGTAGCGCCCCTGTGGGGGTGGGAAGTAATCCACCTGGTGTCTGGTGAGGTAGGCACCCTGCGTACCATGCACCTCCACCCCAGTATGGAGGGAACGTCCACCAGAGAAGTCATCAGTCACGTACAGCTTGACACTGCTCGCTACCGACGCTGGTGTCAAACAGAAAACACAGGTTGCTGAATACATACATTATATAGGCCTACCCTCCCCTGCGTCCAAGGCAGACCCATCCGAGTAGCGTCTCGACCGACTCCCCTTCAGCCAAGATGGTCCCGGCCGAGAAACTCAGCCCGAGCCATGCAGCGGCAGGAGTGCCCGACCGGCCGACCCCTCTCCTGCCCGCTACAATATATATATATATATATATATATATATATATATATATTTTGCAGTCAGGTGTTGATAGCCCATCCTTTGATAGTTTGACATAGACAGAATCTGACCTGCTCTGGCTGTAACAGTCTTATACATTTGTAATCATTATGGTTACTGTCATAAATTATTCATAGGGCCATTGACAACTTGTCTCTCTACTTAACCCGTTGAGTCTGCATGCAAAATGAATGCTGCACTGGGGAGTTACTTGCCAGAGTTGCATTCATTCATCATGTCAGCAAAATAAATAGCCATAATACTGACCCCCACTGCTGTGTACAACAATGGTGCCTATGCTGTAGGGGTGTAAAGGCTTAATGTATAAAGGTAATACTGACCCCCACTGCTGTGTACCACGATGCTGCCTATGCTGTAGGAGTGTACCAAGTCCACCACCCACCAGTACGATGTGTTGACATGTAATGGGCCTGAGTTGTGCTGCCCATCCACCAACAGAGAAGAGTCCAGCTCAGAGCTGTGAAAGGTCTCCTTAAACACGGCCACACCAGCCGTGTTGGGGATTCCTGAATTACAAGAATTAAACATGAGGCAAATGAAGATCAAGCACACCTGATACCCCGATAAATTACAGTAATTGATGTTGAGAACAACCAAGTTAATTTAGCAACATGTGGAAAATGACAATTAATAGCTATATATATATATATGTATAAGGATGGACTTGTACTGTATCGCCCTATATATCGCCTATATATCGCCTACTATATACTAAGTATCCTGTGTGAGAAAAAATACATCTATGGATAACACATACCTTGCACAATTGTACCTTCGAGTACGAGTATCTCACAGATTGTCAGGAGCCTTACTGGACTGTACACGGCTATGTACTGTGCACTCATGTGAGGCTGACACAAGAACTCCACACGGCCCCCAACATACTGCTCCCCACTGACCGGGTCTCCACAGTAGGTGGGGGTCCCCAGGCTATTTGACCAGTCATGGGGCGTCATGTACCGGCCTGACCCCATCACCTCTGCAGCATTCAACCGGTACCCTGCAAGCACACATGGATAGATTTAGGGACCTTTTAAAAACAGGGGGGTAACTTTTTTTCACACACCCTTTGGGGGTCGAAACGTTTTTATCCCCCACTGGCCAGCACTTGAAGCATAGTAATTATAATGAGTAAAAAATGCTCATTCTCTCACCTACTTTGTTAAAAAACATTTCAGAAGGATTTTAGGCATATGTGAAAATGACATTCTCAAAAACTGTTTTCTGTCATGGACATGATGGCCAGAAATCATTTTGATCTTGGGAATGACCTAAATAGTGATAAAGGTAATTACCTACTGCTTTCCTGTTATATATGATAACAGACTGGATGCTGTAGACCTCACCCAGATCCACCTGCCACCAGGATGGTGCACCATTAGTGCCGGTACAAGATACTGCAGCCCAGGAGCCATCGTTATTCCCATCTACCGCATAGCCCGGCCAAGCAGTGCCCCATGTGGAGCTTTGGTTAACCGGCTTGCCAAGTGCTAGGTTGATTTGAATGTGTGGTTGTCCAGCTGAGTAGAAACATAAATGTCTTTGTTTACCTTTATAAATGAGATTATCATATGACACAAGTCTGGTTAAATTGGAAGAAGGTGCACTAGTTTCCATGCAGTGGACCAGGGGGACATTTACTACTCTAACAAGGAGCCAGGGGAAATGGCCATATTAGAAGCTGTTACATATGAAGGGCCTCAAAATAGAGTGGGCCAAACAGACTTTTTCCCTCATATCCGGTCATGATAAAAAGTTGTCAAACCAGTTATAGAATCATATGTAGACATATCTTTAGTAGATATGCTTCAATTACTTAAGTAGTATTGGAATAAACAACTTTAATTGAATTTAGGAGATTGCCATCTATACTGCTAAACATTGCAACAAAGTTGTCAGGAATAATCAAACGGGCGATATTTCTTTCATCAACTGTCCTCTATTGGGATCTAAAATGGAGATTGTGATTATAAAGATTATAACCGTTTGACACAAATGTTGGTTGTTTTGAATTTATTTGCCACGGGTTATCCACCATATTGTAAAGCATTGTGAGGGTATGATTAACAAATGAGTCATTCATATGTAAGTAACCATATTCATGAAACCCAATACTAGTAAAACAGTGATATAATCTGGAAGGAGTCAAGAATTTACAAATTTCAGTTCACAAGAAGATACACTTTCACGCCATGGAAAGTTATGCATGACCGATTCAGCAATAATAGATAATCCAATGATTAATTTCATCTTACCGGTAGGATATACTTCCACCTCATAGAGTTGCCCGGTGATGCCCTCTAAGGTCAGCCCCACGTAGCGCCCCTGTGGGGGTGGGGAGTAGTCCACCTGGTGTCTGGTGAGGTAGGCACCCTGTGTACCATGCACCTCCACCCCAGCATGGAGCGAACCTCCACCAGAGAAGTCATCAGTCACATAGAGCGTAACATTGCTCGCTACCGACGCTGATATTGGGGAGAAAACATGGGTCAATGTAAGGCTGATTTGTTTGTTTGTCTCCTTCACACTTATATATTCATTGGCTCCTTATACTACCAATCTCTCAGTCACTAAAGCCTAACCTAACTATTGGGTCCCTATAGACCAAAGTAGTATAGTATGTATCGGAACGGGACTATAGTTAAGTACTGTTTATTACTCAATCGACATGCAGCCAATCAGAGGCCTCCATTTGGTCACGTGACCGGAAGTGACCTACTTAGGGGATTAGTGGTGACGTCACGTGACCTAGTTAGCCAATCAGAGGCCTCCATTTGGTCACGTGACCGGAAGTGACCTACTTAGGGGATTAGCGGTGCATTCTGGGTAACCCTGCAGCCAATCAGAGGCCTCCATTGGGTGACCGGAAGTGACCTACTTAGGGGATGGTGCATTCTGGGTAACCTACTGACCTACTTAGGGGACCGGAAGTGACGTCATATGACCTAATTTAGGATCACGTGATCGGAAGTGACCTGATGAGTCACGTGACCGGAAGTGACGTCACACGACTTAATGGCCAATCGGAAGCGACCTGATTGATCACGTGACCGGAAGAAGAAGAAGTTTTTTTTTTGTTTAGGATCCCGTGACTGGAAGCGACGTCGTCACATGAGTGACGCTTTAAGAGACTGCGCGACTTACTAGTAAAAGAAGCCGTATGATAATAAAAACACAACAATATTTTCTTTTAATTTTTTTTTTATTTTTTTTTTTCAATCTTGATAAACACTCTATTTTTGAAAAGATGCACACGCTTATTTTTTTTTTTTTTTTTTTTCATATCTCTAAAGGACTCGTTGTCACACCGTCAGAATGCACGCGACGCTTATAATACAAGTAGCGCACGCCGTCTTTCTCTATGGTGTAGGTGACCATTTTGTTTCGCACCACTTTGAAATTTCTATTTACAGCAATGAGAGTTTTTCGTTGGCGAAGAACATCCAAGAAGGCGTCTGGTTCCTGGGGGTTTTGTTTCTTCTGTACGCCTTTTGCACTCCATTTTTTGGATTTTCTTTCACCGGTGTCGCTGACTCGATCGTAGCAAATGTAAGTCTTAGGGTTGAGACTTAGGATCCCGTCACCTTCCCACTCCGCTTTCATGAGCCCCGAAGTTCTCAGATCGTGAAGGTACCGTCTCTCACAACATCCGCCGGGCGGCGCACACCATTCTCGCACTCTTTCCGTTTTTGTCTTCACGAAAAGCTCTAAGTGCTCGTCGCACACCGCTGTCGGAAGCCACTTTCGTTTCTCTCTGAAGTACGTCTCTCTCAGGCGAGGTTTCACTAGGTCATCCAACGTGGCACCGCTGAGAGCCATGTAAAGACTGTCGGTGTCCATTTGACAAAGGGCATAATCGCGCCGATCGACGAATCTATCCAAGAAGTCGTATGTGAACTCTAACATTTTCAACTTCGCGTACTGGTATACCATGAACCCTATCTGAATAGGGAGGTTGTTCTTGACCGTTTTCGGTTGTAGTTCGACTTCAAACAGATCGGAAGTCAACTCGGACGCCTTTTTGAAGCGCCACGAATTGGCCAATAGTTCGAACTTCCGACTGTCAGTGTATCTCACCGCCGTGTGTTTTTCTTTGTTGCAGATTGTTTTACCGTACGTAGCGTTTCCCATTAACTTGTAACAGTCTGACAGAATTTTCTCGTTCTCGTTCACGTCGCCACGTCTTCGCGCCGCCGTCACTTCGTCCGCGAAACCGGCAAAGGAGCGTTTAGGTAGGTATTCTACCACCAGCTGCACTTTGGTGACTATCAAACCGTGCTCTAAATACCACTTGAGAAGCGGCGTTCCCAAGAGAATATTTTTTCCGTGGTAACTCCCTATCAGACATCTCTGAGGCGTGCTCAACAGCTTTTCTTCCTGCGCAAAGTCTGACATGTGAGGGCCTATGTCCGATTTTGAAACGGTCGCGTTCTTGAAAACGGGGGTCATTTCTTCGAAGTACTCTCGTAGGTGAGGCGGCGTAGTGATGTCCACTTGAACTAAACCGAACATTTTCTCCTCTTTCACAGCGGAAAGGATGTCGCTCTCGCTCATCGCGTTTCGAGACACTTTCAAAGCGTCAACCTTCCAGCGTTGTTGGGAGGCCTTGACCCGCTCATCTCGACGCTTCATCTCTCGCCATTCGCACTCCCACACGACGACCAGCTTGTAACCTAACGCTTTCAAGTAAGCGCTTACTCTGGTCGTTCTGTCGCGTCTCTCCTCTCTCAGTGAAGCGCACTGATATCGGTGCGACGGTATGCACTCGTGAGCGTGGAACCAACACCCGTGAAACTGGAAAACCGTATTAGAGGCCGCGTGAAATCCGTCCACGCGAATTCTCCGACAGCCTACCGCCATCTCGCCGCCGTTCAGAGCGTGGCGCAGTTTCACGTCGCGGTCGTGCTCTACGAAGCGTAACCACTCCAAAGCGCTGTGAGAGTTTCTTTGCCTGATTTCGGGCTTGAACTCGGTCTCGGGCCGTCTCACCGCGTAATAGCCCGTGCAGTGCGCTTCGCTCATGCAGCGCAAGTACAGAGAGTTAGCGTCTAGTCCTAGGATGTGTTGGCACGGTCTCGCTTCTTCGCCGTACTTGTGCTCCCTTATCCGCGTGGTGCCCTTCTCGTGAAATCTATGGAAGATGATGGAAGGACCGCCGACTAGATTCTCTTTGATCAGAGCGTGGAGGACGGCGTCGAACTGGGGAAACGTTGTGAACGCGTCTTCTAGGTTTTGGAAGAGGAAGCGTAAAGTCAAACCGGCGAGAGAAACTCCGTCTTTCAACATGTCGATGCCGCGATCTTGGAAAAATTTAGCGTGATTTTTCAGAGCTTCTATGAAAGGTTTCACGTCTTTGTTGTTGTAGTGGATCAAGTAGTCTTCCATAGTTTGCATCTTCTCGTCGGACCAAACTTTCTGACATGCGGCGTAGTCGGATTCGGACATTTTGACGCCCGTCAGCTCGCTGTCGAAAGCCGATCTCGGCGGCAGCGTTCTGTTTGCCAGTTTCCTGGTAGACGTCATCCATTCGTAAGGAAAGTGACCTTTCTCTTCGTTCCTGGTGAAAGCTCGCAAATAGGTCGCGTAGTTGTAACCGGGTGCCAAATAGTTGACTACGTCCAAGAAAACCGTGTGCTGTGTGTAAACCGCCAAGTATTGATTGCTTCTCTTTATGACGCTGAATTCTTGGTTTCTTCGGTCTCCGGAGGCGAAGAACGAGTGAAGGCGTATTTTGATCAGGTTCAAGTCGTAACGCCCCGAGTTGAAGCCCACCACTGGAGCTTGACGGATGTATCTCAGAAGACGCTTCTTCAGTTGAACTAACGGGTGTCTGGTCTGAGCCGCAGCGAAGCCGCCTGGAGAAGGGGTGGTGAACGTCGCCTCCTCCAGCAGGAGAGCTTCACCTATCGCCGCATCTAACTTCGCTAACGTCGGTCGGTAAAGTTCTAGCACAGCTTCCCCGATCGCTTTGGCGTTCTCGTTTATGTGATTTAAAACTCGGTCCAACAAGGGGTCGGAATCTGCGTCGGACGCTCTGACGAAGCAGACGGGCCCCTCCCACCCCGGAAAGTCGGATGCGACGCTAGCCGACAAAGGGACGTGATCCCACAGCAGGGACACGTGCTCCGTCGACGGTTCTTTGCACGGTCTGAAGAAAGCCTCGAAATCGAAGGCGATCTTGTAAGGGTAGATTCCGGAATGTCCGTCGGGGGGAAAAATGGAGAAGTCTGCTAGCGCTTCGAAAATCGTTCTCGAATTTTGGTAGATGCCACCTACGTAGCGCAACTTGACTTGTCGGCAAGAGGAAAGCTGGTTCCTGTGTCTCTTCAGCAAGAACTCGGTGGTGAACGCCGCCTTACACTTGCAACATTCGTATATGCCCGCGTACGCGTTGAAGTCCGTGACGAGAGAGACGTGCAAACCGCCTTTCGCCGTCAGGTGTAGGTTGACTTTACCTCGGGCGGCCACAGTTCTGGAAGGCGGTCTGATCAGAGTAACGCGTCTTCTCAACTTCCGCCCCGGCACTTGACGCGACGCGGTGTAAACCGCTATTTGTACGTCAAACAAGTTCTCTAACGCGGGTAAGTCGCGGATGTTCAGACCCGGAAAGGATTCAGGTGTGGCAGCGGGACAGAACTGACGTAACAAATCTGAAGCGCGCTTGCTGGTGTTGTATAAGTGAAAGGAAATGCAGCGGAAGATGCAGAGGTTGTCCTTGTTGGGAAAATCTAACACGCCGCTTCTCTTTCCAACTCGACCGGCCTGAGTGATCCTACCGCCTATGGGGAATTCCCCCGGTCCCATGTAAACGCAGATGTTCAAATTGGTAGGAAAAAGAACGTGCCACTTGGTGTCAGCGTCGCAAAGTTTCCGTACCTCCTCGCAAGCGACGGTGTTTTGCATCTTTGAGAGGAGCTCTTCCAAAGTTTCTGAATTAGTTACAGTAGGGAGCGGTTGTA
Source organism: Harmothoe impar (assembly GCA_947462335.1). NCBI lineage: Eukaryota > Metazoa > Annelida > Polychaeta > Phyllodocida > Polynoidae > Harmothoe > Harmothoe impar. The sequence goes on along the minus strand of OX381721.1, from coordinate 6,857,755 downwards.
TGAGAGTTGCGTTGTTCTGGGAGGCGTGGAAGTAGCGCAGTTTGCTCTTGTCTTCTCTGTGTTGTAACAGTAAGCCTACCGAGAAACCCACTTTGTATCTGAATCTTTGTGTCAAGTGAATGCGACGCATAGTATCTACAGCGTCACTCAACTCGCCGGTTGGTAGCCTGAAGTTTGTTACACTCACGCGAGTCCCGTGCATCCTGACGCCCGTTTGTATCGCAGGCCAATTCGCCGTGAACGTTTCCTCCCCGTTCGGTACAGCACATATGCGCGGAGGGACGGTCACCCCGTCCAGAGATTCGCGTCGACAAGCGCTCTTTCGGCAATCCCCTTCGCCGCATAGAGGGCAAAACTTAGCTACTACTCTACAATTTTCTACGTGTCTCTCGTGGTTGTACGCTCTTTTAAACATTTTGAAACACTTTTCGCATACGTACTGTGTCATGTTTTTTTTTCACTCGGTTACCAACTACTTAGCCGTCTAACTATCTATCTATCTATCTAGCCATCTATCAATCTGTCGTCTATGTAACTATCTTTCTGTCTGCTGTCTGTGTATCCGTCTGTCTGTCTGTCTGTCTGTCTGTCTCATACAGCGTACGTCAAACGCTGTGTGTGTGTGTGTGCACGCGTGAGCGTTGAGCGTCTCTCATTCCGAATCTATGCCGAGATATTTCAGAATGATCTCTGTTTTGTCATCCAACTCTTTGAGCGCTCTGGCGGACAGCGTCACCCCCTGCTGTGTGGGTTTTTTGTCAGGACCTTCGTACTTGCGCACGTGGACGAGGTTCTTACCGCTGTAGTAGCTCACAGCTGCGTACACTTCGCCCGCCTCATCCAGCACTGCGAACCAGGGGGTGTGATTAGGTTTTCCTTGCGCGGCCGCTGTGTCGCGTATGCGCACCACTGCGCGGATATCGGCGATGCGTGCTATGAGCTCGCGCAGCGCGTCGGCCGTGAAGTGCACTCGCTTGCTTCTGGTCAGAGACGCCTCTTTCACCTGGCCGTCTTTTGTGTAGCGCGGCCTCCTAGACAGTCTAGCCACGTCCTCCCAGATCTCCAGCGTCAAAGCTCCGTCTAAGCAGAACTCTAACCCGAGTGTTTTCTCTGCTTCTTCTCGTCCATCTCCTTCTTTTTCTTGTATTTTTCTCTTCTTAGTGGGCCTTGTTGTTCTGGAACTCACCTTAGAACGTTTCACACCCGCAGGATGAGTAACACCATCAGCGTGAGCTGAATCAGCAGCAGAACCGATAGCAGGAGCAGCGTCAGCGCTGGTGGTATCGGAGGTCTCGTTGTTGGAACAGCGCAGCCACACGCCGTCCGTGCTGTGTGTAGCGGTAGAAGATGAAGCGCCGCCGCCGCCCTCGTAAGGTGGCGGTGAGGGCAGTCGCCACGGACCGGACGGGGGGGCGCTAGCAGTGGAGGAAGTGAGGTCGAAAGGTCGAAGAGGGAAGCCGAAAAACGTACCGCTCACCCCTTGCCCTTCGGGTTCTTCGTACGCCTCGTCGTCAGCGTCGTTCTCTGTCTCACCCTGTTGCTGCTCCTCCTCCTCCTCTTCTTCTCGGTTCAGGGGCTGAGTGTCCGAATAGCTGTAACTCTCAGCGCGAGCGGCGTCGAGGGCGTCTGTCGATGTAGTGGTGGAGGAGAGGGGCTGTGCAACGTGCGGCAGGTCATCAAAGTCATCAACAGTAGTGGGGAGGTAAAAACCCGGTTGCCAGTACTGCGCTGTGCCAGGAGCGTTGTCGTCAGTAGTAGTAGCAGTAGCAGCAAGTGCAGCAGAAGCAGCCGCAGCAGGCGCAGCCGCAGCAGACGCAACAGTAGCAGGCGCAGCAGCAGCCTCAGCAGGCGCAGCCGTAGCAAGCGCAGCAGTAGCAGGCGCAGCAGCAGCAGCAGCAGCAGCAGCAGCGGCAGGCGGGACGGCGGTAGCAGCGGCAGCGCGCTTAGCAGCAACGTGTACCGTCGCGAGTGTAACAACGTCGCTAGCACGACGACTGCTACCAGTAGTACTACTAGTACTACTACCACTACTACTACTACTGCTACTACTAGTGCTACTGCTACTACTACTACTACTACTACTGCCGCGAGCGCTCGCTACAGCAGGAGGGTGATAAGACCAACCGGCTGCGGCGGTAGTCTCATGTTCAGTAGCAAGAGCAGGCACTGACGCTAAACGAACGCTGTTCCGCGTAGTCTTCTTGTTCTTGAACGCCGCTAGCTGTTGTCTTTTGCTCATGGTGGTGACTGTAGAGAGCAGCAAAAAAGAATGAGTGAGTGAATGGAGGTTTCCAAGCCCCTTATATACGCCTTCTCGCTTCTAGAGCTAAGCTACTTACCGACCCTGTTCAGCTGCCGCCGGCTGGCCGGCGGCCATTCACAAAGAGAAACAAAAAGACATAAGGCATGACGTTTTCAGCTGGATCCCTTTCCCCCCCCCTCTTTTGAGAGATCGACTGTGATGATGAGCTAAGCCGCTTACCACCCTGTTCAGCAATTCAACGCGCATTAGCTGTATAAAGGGTTAAGCGGTTGCTGCCTGCCGTCGACTGACCGGCGGCGGCCATTCACAAAGACATAAGGTATGACGTTTTCAGCTGGATCCCTTTTTGAGGGATCCACTGTGGTGAGCTAAGCCGCTTACCACCCTGTTCAGCCATTCAGCGCGCGTTAGCTGTATAAAGGATTAACGGTAACGGTGATGAGCTTACAGTGTGTATACAAAAAAAAACTACAGGAGGCGTGTGGCGTGAAGCAGGACCCCCCTAAGACGAACGTGTCTGTCTGTGAGTAGAGGCGTGTGCATGTGGTGAGCGACTTAAGTGTAAGACAAAAATCGCCACCTCCTGCCGTGGTGAGTAGACCGGGCCGGCCAGGCGGGCGGGCGGCCGGCTAGTTCAATAGGGAGGGGTGACAGCTGCCTAAGGCTGTGCATGAAAAAAAATCCGATTTTCACCTGACCTCTGACGTTTGTTACAATGAATGTCAGAGGGGAGGGAGACGTCCTCGGGTAGGGGGTAGGAGGTATTAAGGCTATGAGTGAGGAAAAAACACCGTTTTCAGCTGGTCTCCACGGATAGCGATGCCACACCCCCTCGTCATCTAAGCTCTTAAGGAGCGGAGCGGCTGAAAAAAGCGTCATGCGGACAGGGTGCTAGACAGCTGGAGCGCTGTTGGAAATGGGATTAAACTCCCTCTGTATAAAAAGCTCTCATTTCTGTTGGAAAAAAAACATATCACCTCTGACCCCAGTAACGGCTACTACCACCACCACCGCCACCACCACCACCGCCGCCACCGCCGCCGCCGCCGCCGCCACCGCTGCCGCCGCCGCCAAGACGAGACGAGATGGCTCAAGCTATTCCACTTTCAAGCTCGCCTTCACCGCCCGGTGCGCCTGAAAAAAAGTTAATGCGGCTTGACGACGTGAGACGCGGCGCGAGGCAGCAGACCGATGATGGGGAGACCCGACAGGTAGGACAGCGGCGGTTAGCCTATAGCGACGCCTTGCTTCGTCAACTAGGTAAAGAGTTGAGCGGCTGTTGGAGAGAGTTGGGCAGTAGCTTAAAAGTCAGCGCCGCCCGTATGGATGCTCTAGTAGAGCGCAGTGTCAAGACACCGGAGGAGCTGTGTACGGCGATGTTCCGAGTGTGGTGGGGTGAAACCCCGCATCGTCATAGATGGGGCGAGCTCGGTCGCGTCTTCACCCGCATAAGACGCATGGAACTGTTGGCTCAGTGGATGGCCCTTCTCCACAGACAGGGGTTGGATTTCGAAAACCCCGACTCGCGCGCGATGCATAAGCACTTGGGCACCCTCGGCAGACGTCTGGGTAGCAGGTGGAAAGAGGTGGGGGACCATTTAAAATTGTCGCCTGAGAGGTTAGATAAGATCGCTGAAGAATGCGAATACGGAGGAAGTCCCGCTGAGTGGGCCTTCCGAGTGTTGAAAATGTGGCAAGATGAAGCTGACGGCGCCGGCGGTACGCCTTTTGAACTCCTTCGAGTGTTGACTGAGGACATGGGAAAGTTTGGCCTCGGCATCGCGATATTACTTGACTTTATCAAGCAAGAAACAACGAGAACGACGGACATGTGAATTGTTGTGTTTTATTTTCATACGTCTTCTTTATTAGTAAGTAAAAAAAAAAATATCATAACAATTAAGACGCGCGATCTCTTAAAGTGTCACTTCCTCCAGTCGCAGCTGATCGCCTCATCGCAGCACGTGATAAACAAAAAAAAAACGAAGAGACACGCTTCTTCCTCTCGAGAGGAAGAAGCGTGTCTCTCGATTGAAATCTTTTTCTTTTCTTTTTTTCTTAAAAGAGACAAACACCCCTTAGAGTGCTCCCCCACCCCCCTAGAGTGCCCCCCTCCCCCCTCCCCCCCTCCCCCCCACCACCCGCCCCATGCATCCTAAAAGCGCCCCCCTCCCCATGCATCTTAAAGAAGCCCCCCTCCCCCCCCTCCCCTCCCCTCCCCCCCTTATACACTCTAAAGAACGCTTCTACCTAGTTCAATAAGTCACTTCCAGTCGCTCGTAAAACAATAAAAAATGAAAAAAAATGAAAAAAAACTTATATCGTAGTGTTTTTTATTAGTTTACCGAAAAAAAATAAGAGACTCGCCTCCTCCTCCAAAAAAAAAAGATATCACATTTTAAAGCCCGTGACCCCTTAAAGACGCTCATCTCTTCATTAAGTCGCGTGACGTCACTTCTTCTTCTTCTTCTTCTTCTTCTTCTTCTTCTTCTTCTTCTTCTTCCGGTCACGTGATCAATCAGGTCACTTCCGGTCACGTGATCCTCAATGAGGTCACTTCCGGTTGGCCATTAGGTCATGTGACGTCACTTCCGGTCCCCTAAGTAGGTCAGTAGGTTACCCAGAATGCACCATCCCCTAAGTAGGTCACTTCCGGTCACCCAATGGAGGCCTCTGATTGGCTTCAGGGTTACCCAGAATGCACCGCTAATCCCCTAAGTAGGTCACTTCCGGTCACGTGACCCAATGGAGGCCTCTGATTGGCTAACTAGGTCACGTGACGTCACCACTAATCCCCTAAGTAGGTCACTTCCGGTCACGTGACTAAATGGAGGCCTCTGATTGGCTGCATGTCGATTGAGTAATAAACAGTACTTAACTATAGTCCCGTTCCGATACATACTATACTACTGACCAACCTAGGTTAGTTAATATCAGGCTGTTCAGTGCAGACCAACTCATTTTAGTCTTCTCCACTTCAATGAGTTGTAGGCAAAATCCTTTTGAGTGAAGCATAAGGCCACTTAAAAGCTTTGCGGATACTGCGTGCACCCTTTAAAAAGGACCTCATTGACTCTTTTTTTTATGTATTAAGGGAAAAAAAGGCCAAAAGTGGTGCATCTAAAATAAGTTCAGAAAGAAAGTTTCAAAATGATCAGTAGCTATAAATTGGGGTAGAAACGAAATTTAAAAGGCATGTTAGTCCTTATTTTAATGTGCAGACCTTTAATATTATGTGAAAAAAGAAAAAGCCACACCCCCTGCACCTTCAGGAAAAAGTGAAAGAAAAGAAAATAGCGGCAGAAGGGCAATGCGCCTGAGCTAGTTTTTGGCCTAAAAGCCCATTAGATCCAATAAATATACTTTAAAAAAAAGGGCGCCCTCCCACACCCTATTTTCTAAAAGGTGTCAGTTAAGCTGATAATTGACCTTAAGTGGCCTAAGTCATATGTTGTTATGCCTCAGTCATTTTTGTCAGATAGCTTTGAATGTAAATGGGTCTAAGACCGATATCACCAAACGAGCCGCCTAGAGCCTAAGGCAAGCTGGCGAATTCCCCTGGACATTGGCTATATATAGGTGGCCGGACCTCAGACGCATGCACAATCCGGACTATCTATAGCGCCCCCTGTCCATACCTCAGAGCCGGGACAGGTGTCCCCACCTGGCGTTGACTCCCAGGAGTTCGGAACAGGGTTCAGTACCAACACCCAGCAGAAACCGCTTATACATAGTAAATACATACAGGCCCCTATAAGGTAATACTGACCCCCACTGCTGTGTACCACGATGCTGCCTATGCTGTAGGGGTGTAAAGGCTTAATGTATAAAGGTAATACTGACCCCCACTGCTGTGTACCACGATGCTGCCTATGCTGTAGGAGTGTACCAAGTCCACCACCCACCAGTACGATGTGTTGACATGTAATGGGCCTGCGTTGTGCTGCCCATCCACCAACAGAGAGGCGTCCAGCTCAGAGTTGTGAAAGACCTCCTTAAACACGGCCACACCAGCCGTGTTGGGGATTCCTGATATGCACAAGAATCATGTTGAATTGAACATTAGGCAGAAGAAAAATATGTATTGGTTACTTGGTTGTGTAATGTAGGGGAGGTGATATGACTCACTTAAAGAACTGGGTCAAACCTTGCACTGTCCGTCCTGTTTTGCTAGGTAGAGAGGATACTTATTCTGGTTCTTTTTGCCTTAGGGAGTGCTCAACTTTTAACAATGGGGGGGGGGGGAGTTGGGGGTGGTGTACTTTTTTATGAGGGGGGGATTACCCAGGGGAGAGAATAATGCCACACAAAATCTCACCGCTCCCCTCAGTTGTTGACAAATGAGCACTCCCTAAGGTCCGAACACATGTGATGTTAAGATATTTCCATGACCAATTTAAATAATTGCCAGGATCAGTCCATATGGACCCTGTAAACCCGCTGCCCAGTCTTCGGCTGTGTCAGTTTTAAAACTATACCTATTTATAAATAAGTGTACCATGATTACAAACGATATTGCAGGTTAGGGAGTGGTCATTTTTTTAACGGGGGGGGAGGGTCGGTGGATTTTTGCACGAGCAGGTCGAAATTATTTTGGTCCCCCCTTGGGATGGGTCGAAATTCTTTTGGTCCCCCCCGCAAAGGCAGTTTGAAATTGAGCGCGGCTGACCTATTTGAGCTATAGTAAAGTGTGGGCTTTTTGGCTAAAAAAGGGTGCTCTTTTTTGTCCCCCTCTCAAGAAGGGTCCAAATTTTTTGTTCCCCCCAAATCCAACAAACTCCCCTTGTTGTTCAAAAATGACCACTCCCTTAAAGCAGTTTGCCATCCATTAGGGCTGGATGTGTTTAACATGTTGATACTACAATAGGATCAATAGACCATGTCTAACTTACCTTCAGCTATGTTGAGTAGTACAGTCAACCAGATGTACGTCCAGTACCACCCACCTAACATGGTGTACGTGTACCACTCGGTGTCATAGAAGAGGCCAGAACAAATATCTGTTGTTGTTTATTGATCCTCTCATTAGACTTAGGTGTAGAGAGAGTCCCACTCTGATCAAGATGAGTCTGTGTGTGTAACAACAGCTTGTATTCACAGGTATGGACAGAACCTGCGTTAGGCTTCCTGTTCCTGCTTTGGTATGTTTGGAACCTGGATACACACCAAACACTGTATTGGGATGATACTTAACCCTTTAAGGGCCACATAGTGCTTTAATGCCTTCTGTCACCATGCTGCATGAATGTGGCCCTGCTATGTAACTCATGAAGGGCTGCATGAATGCATCATGAGGTTGCTACACTCCCAAAGGGATGGCATGATGCAGTAACTCACCACCTGTCAGTCTGTGCACTGTATTGGTGCATCATGACATGTAATGCTACTTCAAAGCAATGCTGTCCTTAAAGGGTTAAATCAGTGATAATTGATCTAATTTATGAGCTGCAGTAAATTATGTGTAGCTAACTGTATAGTACATGGTACATCAGTATGCACTAGCTAGGGCGTGTCGGGCAGAGTTAGGTGACTCTGTGAGCTGCTCTGATGAATTACTTAGATACAAGGAAGACGTTTATGTATTTTCTATTATGTCAACCATATCCACAATGCTTCATCATTCGAGAGTGGTGAGTTGGCGAGAAGCTAGGACGGGGCCTATTAATGTTACATGACTTCGCGTAAGATGTACATCAGCTATGATTCCTACGTTTCCTATAGCGGCCCATGATGCACTTTAGGGATATAAGCAATGTATGTCACTTCCCAACTAGCATCTTGACGTTGGCCCAACGTTTGCACAACGTAAAGCGAGGGCTGGACTGATGTCAGCTGCCAACATTGGCACAACGTAGTTTTGGCCAGTGGTATTCTATTAGTTGAGCCAACATCAGTATGCCAACATTGGTCCAATGTTGGCCCAACATTATACCAACCATCATATAATTGACATATTGACATTCTACCAATGTCAGGTGCAGACATTGACACTGTATAGTTTGCAACAAGGGACGAACCTGCGGAGTCACTAGACGCCGCCCATTCTGTTCGTAATCTTAAATCCCCACTTCTGGTGTAATCTTAAAGTCTTAATAGTTCTCACCATTATTAAAGAAGGGAAAAAAAGGAAAAGAAGAACGGGGTTGGGGGCGGAGCCCCCCTATCAACATCAGACGCCATCCATATTAAGACTAGATTGAGTTTCGTTATTAAGATTACGGGAAAAGTGGGGTTTCGTTATTAAGATTACAGGAAAAGTGAGCTTTTTAAGATTACGGACAGAATGGGCGGCGTCTAGTGACTCTGCAGGTTCGTCCACACGTGCGTATAGTTTTGGCCAGAGGCATCAAATTTCTTTGTACTTTGTTTGTTTGTTTGTAATTCATTTATTTAATCTGCACATACAGTAGGGCCAGGCCCTGTTTGTGTAATGCAGCTCATGTGCATTATTATCAGCGATGTTTTTCATGATAAAAATACATTCAATGTCCTTAAGGGATTCATTAGAGTCTTTATATGATAATAATAAAATAAAAATACTTAACTATCCAGATCCAAGATGTATATGGATCTAGGATATTCTTCTATTACCTTGTTACATGTTAAACCTATATATCAGGTTATAAATAAATAGAAGGTGATATGATAAGTCAAGTCTTGCGTGAGCAAGCATTGGCATTATACATATCTCCTTCAGGGCTGATCTTATTGCCCAGGCTGATGGAAATTGCCTATGATATTATAATCAAACGTCGATGTTGATCCGAATGATTAATATTGGAAGATGTTGTTCCAATAGGGAGCAAAATTTGAGAAATAAAGACAAAATTATAACTCATAAGTAGAGAGAATATTGGGGTGAGTGGGTATCCTAACACATGTATATATGATACGACTCAGAAATCAAATTCGGGGGGGGATTGAGTATGTCCTTGAACCTCTTCTTGTTCCACCTCTGGAATTTTTCTTTTTCAGTATATGACCTGATTGGATTATCAAAGGAATTCCAGAGAGTAGAGACCCTAAATTCATAACTTTTCCTGTAAAAGGGGTTTTTAGGCCTAATTATTTTTACTAGTCGCTCATCATGAGCCCTTGTTCTTATGTCTCTAATGTCCAAATTTTCAGCTTCCTGAGAGAAAGAGAAGGCCGCAGCGTTCATATGCATAATTCTTCTGTCTTCCAGTTTATTTACACCACACTTCTTCAGGGAGGGCTCGACATGAAATTCTTCATTATTATAAGTGGTTTTGAGTCCCCTGTTAAAAGCATATTGTAAATTCTCCAGGATAGTTTTTGGAGTTACATCATATAAAAGATCACCATAGTCAATGGTGGGTAAAATCATGCATGTAAGAACTTTGGCACTAGACTTTTCTGAAAGTTTTCTCCTTATTCTTCTCAAGAACCTGACTTTATAATTAACATTACGAACAAGGCTCTTGGTATGAGCTTTAAAATTCAGGTTAGTGTCTAGTAATATCCCTAGATACCTGTATGTATACGTCCTATTCAGCATAGCACCATCTAGTGAAAGAGCAACCTTAGGCATTATTTTCAGGTTTGCCTCAGTCCCTAGGTGCATAACCTTAGTCTTTTTGGCATTTAGTGACAGTTTGTTGGCCTTGCACCATCTGTTAACCTCTTGTAATTCAGTATTAATGGTGGCTTCTACATTTGGGGTTAGGTTATTATAAGGGTAGTATAGGACTGTATCGTCGGCATAGTGTTGGCATTTCAAGTTTTTGAGCGGAAAACCAAGGTCGTTAATATATATAATAAAAAGTAGTGGTCCCAAGACCGAGCCTTGGGGTACACCACATGGAGTTGGTAAGGTATCAGATATCCTGCCATTTGCCTTAGTAGCTTGCACTCTATTTGTCAAGTGATTTTCAATCAGGTTTCTTGCAGTAGGCCTAAAACCAATTTTCCCCAATTTATTTATTAATAATAAGTGATTAATGGTATCAAATGCTTTCCGGAAGTCGAGGAAGATGGCCGAGGTCCCTTTTTCATTGTTGGATTCCCTATATATGTTATTTGTAAATTTAATGAGACTATTCATGGTTGATCTACCAGGTCTAAAACCATCTTGATTTTCAGTGAGAATTTTGTTATCATGTAGATGTTTCATTATTTGCTGATGTAGGATTTTTTCCATTAATTTAGATGGCAATGGCAAGATGGAGATGGGTCTCAGGTTATTCACATCAGAGGTATCTCCCCCCTTTGGGAGTGGTTTGACAGTGGCTATTTTCCAGGCATCTGGAAAGGAGGCATTTCTTATTACTAGGTTAAAAATAAAGGTGATATGAGCAGGTAAAGCCAGCATGGCAATTTTCAGAACACTGGTTTTGACCAGGGGTACCCCTGAGGGTTTATTTGACTTAATTTTCTTAATTAATTTTATTACTATGCTTTCCTCAGTCTCATGAAAGACAAAGGATGGTTCATATACTGGAGGATGAAATGTCCATGGCTCGTTCATATTTTTCGCTAGATTTGGGCCTATATTGGTAAAATATTCATTTATATAGTTGGCTGTGTCCTCAGGGTTAATAGGTGTCTTATGTATATGGTGTATAAGGTTAAAATAAATATCGGCTTGCTTTGGGTTAGTAATATTATTAAGAGCTTTCCAATATTCTTTTGGATTATTCACGTTGTCATCTACTTGACGCTTATGCCAGGCAGCCTCTGCTTTTTTATTTTCTTGCTTAGATAAATTTTGGAGGAAATGCTTAATGTTGTTATCATCCTGAGATTTAGTTTTGTGGAAGCGTTTAATGGCTTCATTTTTATCCTTAATTAGGCTTATTAGGTTAGCATCTAACCATGGCTTCTTTGCTTGACTAAAATTAAAATGTTTAACCTTGCAATTAATATCTAAAATATGCTGTATAGAGGCTATGAATAATTCCCAAGCATCAGTAGCTGACTCACAAGTCCAAAAATTATTCCAGTCTAGATTTTTCAATCTGTTTATGAAATCTTGTTCATTGAAAAGCCTATAGCTCCTTCCAGTGAAGCTTAAAGGAACCTTAGGGATTGGGATGTGCTTCCTCGTTACATGTATGAGTTCGTGGTCACTTATGCCTCCCATGGGTTTTACCCCTGTGCTAGCTATGTGATCTGAATTGGTTAGTATTAAGTCAATAATGGAATCATTTCCCTCCCTATTTGGGTTGTAGCGTGTTATTTCTTTAACTAACTGTCTTACTCCCAGCCCCGCAGCTATATTGTTTAGTTTGTCTTGGTCAGGATTGGCTCTAAGGTAATCAATATTGAAATCACCCAACATGAATATTTCCTTATATTTGTCAGAGTCAATATCATTAAAGGAGTTTTTTATTGTATCTAACGCACTAGTAATATTTCCTTTGGGAGGAATATAGACATTGGCAATGACAATCCTCCTCATATTGGGTTTTGAAATGACTGACCACATAATTTCAATGTCCTTATTGCTGGCATTATGCATAGATAATTCATTACTTGAAGTAAGACCATCTTTGGTGTAGGTTAGTAGACCTCCGTGATTAATGTCACCTGTATCATGTATCTGCCTATCCAACCTCTGAAGCGAATAGCCCTTGATGTATAAATGGTTATTAGCCACACTGTCATCTAGCCAAGTTTCAGACATAGTAATACAATCAATATTAGAATCAACAAAATAATCATGTAAAGTGGACATGTCATTAGATATACTCCTAACATTAAAATGGCACAAATGAAGGCCTTTCACCCCTTTAAGGCCTAGGTCAGTAGACATTTATGGCTCGATGGGACATACCCACCCCGAGGTACACTAAATGAGCAGGAGTCCACTCACACCCCTCTCTACCTGTATATGATATACATACGATGGGTCTCATGCATCTAGTGCTGCCCATGTTGGCTGATGGTAATCTCATTGCCAGACTTTGGGATTTGCATAGAAAAAATAGGAATACGGGTTATTGCAATGCTTAGACACATAGTATATATTATACAATAATATTCTGTTGGGGAAACAGTTAACATATTAAGTGTTACATAATACAATGCCCAGCTCTAAATGTAAATATAGAATGACTAACGTCTTTAGTCAGAGCTGGGGAAATAAGGTTAGTAGTTAGTCATGATGAAACTTGCACAGAATCATTATCATGTATGTAGTAAGTAGATATACACTTATGCACATATCAATATAATCCTCCAGTTACACATACATACACACATCTGCATACGTACAAACATACATACACACATACATACATACATACATACATACATACATACATACATACATACATACATACATACATATACATGCACATATAATCCCACCATGGTCGCGCCTTAGCACATAAACATTCACATTTAATTTTATATCCAGGCCCGAGAGACCGTCATCAGACTATAGCATATGGTATGTACCTTAGTATCACTAAATCAGTAGCGCCCAATCTGAACGTGTGGACGCGAGGTCCCATAGGGATAGCATTGATTTTACAAATCAGCTGATCAGTCCGGACGCTGTAGGGTCTTATGTAAAGGACAGCGGTTGTTGCTATTCTTGTCGCCTGTGTTCTGAGTCCGTATGCTATTATGTAAGTACACTAGGCAGGTAGTTATTAATGGGATTACATAAGGGTAGAGTCTATATGGAGAAAACAGTGTAATTAATGACATGCTTATATTAAGCATCTAATGATATATCTTATATGCAGGAGTCTATGAAATAGTATGGGGTTATTATATTGGAAGCACCGTATTAGCGCCCGCGTCTTTGTGCCCGACGCCCACGGTCTACCTATATAACAAGCACCTACTTTATATTGTTTTTAATCTTGTAACAGGATATAGCGTTGGTGGCAATGATTTTAGCCCATTCTAGTCTGCTATAGGAGTCTGGATGGATACCGTCCGGAATTTTCTTGTACTTGTGTACCACCTTGCCCTGCTTGACATCATGGACTGACTCGTTGATTTTTGGGCCTGGGAAGCCTAATTCCCAATTTAATTGGGTAATTACTTCGTTAATTAGCGGTACTGCAGTGTTTATTACCACCTGCTGGTCAGGGTAATCGTGTTGGGCTGGTGTGTATACCGACGGTGCATGAGTGCTATTATAGCGGGCATAGTCCAGTCCTACGAGCTTGGCAAATGACATTGGCTGGTGAAGGGATGATACATGCCTCATGATGCGCTCATACTTTCCAGTGATTATTTCCACCATGTTGCCCACCTCAGCATAGATAGGCCTAATAGTAGACTCATCATTACATAACCATTTAATTGTTGATAGGTCGCATACACCTACAAGGATCACAAGCATGTCAACGGTTCTTTTATCTAATAGTTCAGTTATACGAGGGATAGCTTGGTCACATGTTAAGCCACCTTTTGGCTCTACTGTAACATGTATCACTCCTTCATATCCTTTACTACATAAGTGTCTGTTGATCTTCTCTTGCAGCGCCTTACCTCTACTATCAGTAATTAATAGAACCTTGTGCATTGTGAAATTTAATGTAAGGTGATACGACCTGAATGGCTGTAGTGATCTCTAGGGGCGTTCTGCTATAGGTGATCCCGTCGGCTGCATACGTTGTGGAGACTGTGGTGGGGTTGCAGTAGGAGTGCCTGTTGGTGCGGGTGTAGGCTGGTCTACCTCTCCTTCCAGTGGTGGCATGGGTAGTGGAGGGTCCCCTCGCAGCTCGCCTCTGATCTTAACCAATAGCTGTCCACATACATTCTTACCAGGCCTGTCGTCTGCACAGTTTTTCGCCCCTTCTGTTATACTTAGCCCAGACGCAAACGTTAAGTCCGGTCCTGCCTCAGTGAGTGGGTGATCAAGTGTGTTAAACAATTGCTGCTTGACAGGGTGGGTCGAAAACTTAGCCTTCTGGACGTTGTATAGTACAACCTCTTGATTTTCAATCCATTTGGGAGTCTTGCTGAGGGCTTTTGTTATTTCCTTGCAAGCGTATCCGTCCGGGGCTAGCATGACCCTTTCAGCAACAGGGATGGCATCACAGAGGAGACACATCTGATGCATGTACGCCTGCTCTGCGGAATGGTACCATGTATTATTATACATGAAGTAGTGCGGAAACATATTGCTCAAAAAGCTGTGATGGCTTTGGAACACGTATCCCCCCTCAAATTTCAGAGTCTTGGCGTTTGCTGGTCGGATCTCCTCGGGCAGTCTGTATATGTCGCTATACGTGAAGGCCTCACCATCCACCACCACACTGCGTCCCTTCATCTTCACATTATACTCCAGGGACTTAGCACGCGCCGTTATCACTCTGAGGTCACGCTGCTGAGCTGCCTCCTGGTCAGTGTAGTCGTCGGTGATCTGTACCCATTTCCAATGTGGTAGGGTCTTCATCTTGCTGATGTTTGTGTATAAGGTGCCCTTCGCATTGGGTTGGGAGAATTTGACTTTTATAGGTCTATTAACCTTAGAGTCTCTTTTAGGTTTAGGACCAAGTCTAATCGCACTAACTATATCCGTGTTTGTCAGACCTGTTCCCAAATCAGTTAACAGGGTAAGAATGGCCGTTCTGGGGTTTGGGTGGTCAGACTCCTTCAGTCCTCTGAATATCATATCACACTTTCTACTGTTTTTATCAATCTGTTCCGTGTGTGCCGCTATGGAGTTAATCCTGGTGGTGGTAATAGCCTGTCCCCTGGACAGCTCTTCCAGTTTTCGCTCTAAGTCCTCCGGGATGTCATACTTCTCCTCCAGGGCCTTCAGCCTGGCTTCAAATGTAGTAAGCTTGTCGGAGTGATCCTGTACTGTACCTATCAGTCTACCTAAGTCAGAGGTATTTTTATTGCTCGCCCGTGTGTTGGTTTCCAGGTTGGACGTAATGCTCTGGAGTTGGGTGGCTACATTCTCCATTTTACGCATGAAAGATATTTCAAGGTCTGCCATAGTAGCACATGTAGGAGTAGGTACAGATGCTTTGCCCTTTTCAGGGGTTGTTTGAAACATATGCATCACAGAGCTTAGCATACCTTGTTGAGAGGTAGGTGGTAGGACTAGTGTCACAGAAGCCGATTCAGGAGAGGAGGTGGCCATGTTGACGGTGCAGGTAGTAGTAGTGGTGGAGGGGTGGGCTGGAGGTATAGGTTCTACACCGGTGTCCTTTGTGTTAACCTGGAGCTGACGCGCTCTCGTATGACTTCTTGTAATTCTAGGAGCATCTATATCCATTGGTGGAAATGAACAGTGTCCTCCTGTGCTAGAAGCCTTTATAATCCTTATTGTGTGGGTCTTATGGAGTTAGATTACTGTTTCCCCTCAGTAAATGCAATAACCCGCAGAGCCCCTTCTAGTGCGCGTCCTCACGTGTCGGCCATTTTCTCCCTTTGTACTATGCTCTTTGAGTATTCATGATAACTGATTGACTCTGTTAAAGATATGGCTGTCAACAATCCTATTAGGAACAGCCACTTCGTTTTTTTGCATTTCACCTTAATCTCAGCTTTAAGGGCCAAGAGGTGAAGGAAAGCCATTCCATCTTTTTGACCTTACAGACCTACCATTACCTTAAAATAGGTGTCCTCAAGGCAATATAACCAGCATTTTGTTCTGTCATTAGGAAAGTTGATAATTAAGGATGTTATAGCATATGAATGGAATACCTTTGGCTTTAAAACCTAGCACACATGAGGCCAAATTAATGGTCAATTACAAAGAGAGATAAAGGATCTGCTGGGCAAGATCTCTTCTGACAACCTTTGATGCCCTCTAGTGGAGGTTGGAGATGCAATGTTGGGTCCACATCTATTTTCTCTTCATTGCTGAGAGTATTGCCAACGTTGATCCAACATTAATTTGTCAACATTGTACCAACATTGGCATTTGAATATTGGCTTAACATCAGCATGTCTGTAGATGATCCTAGATGACACCAGATCTCTCCCTGAAGACAGAATGGACACTCACTGTACATGTAGTCATTTAGTATAGTTGAAACCTGAGAATTGGTCGAAACCTTGGCAGGTGGTGTCATTTCTGCTCTCAAAACAGAACAAGGGTATGTAAGCTAAATGGGATAGTTCCTCCTGTAGACACCAGGTGGCAGGCTGGTGTGGCTGCGTCCTACTGACCTAGATAGGATTGCACCACTCCATGATGTCAGGTACATATACACACTGCCCACTGCAGCCTGCCATGGTGAGCCACAGTCTAGGGGATAGGCAGCCTCTCCCGACCCTTAGGGGTCTTACTTGTATGCTTCAAATCCTTGAATCATACTCCAATTTGTCTGTAGAAGCTCCGAAGTTGTGCCGGATCTCTCTCCGAAGACAGATATGTCACTCACCATACATTTTTAACCCATAGGCCCCTCAAGATCGACTGTAGCTGCGGAGGAAGGCCCTGTTAGAGGCCGTCCATATAAAGTACTTACAAAAATAGACAATTTCCAAATCCCACCCACCCAATCCCTTTCCATTGACATGGCTCTAGACCCTTAAATATTATATGTGACCTAGGCAGCGAAAATGTACCTTATGGGTCCCTGCTTAAACCATCAGAAAATGATGTTTAATCAATGCGGGGGAGGAAAAGTATGAGTAAATTTCCTACATATGCTCATAGATCAGCAAATAATTGTCCGACCCCAACAATTTTAACTGTATTGAAAAGCTAATGACCAGTGAGTCAAAAAGTAGAGATTATTCCCTTTCAAAGGCTGCAAATACCGAGTCGATCGGACCAGTGGTTGTTGAAATATCGCGATTTGACGTTTTCGGGTGGGAAGTGAATATTCTTCCCTCTTTTTATTGGTGCAGAACAGATTAAATTCTAACTCAGTATACCCTAACGGTACTAAGGCATAGACTCGGAGCCAGATTGGCCTTAGCCTCATACAGATAATGTTAATGAGGTCATGGAGCGAAAGCGGATCCATTTCTGATTGGCTGGCTATATAGACTGCTAATGGCAGGGTCAGCCTAATACACATCCACTAATTACCACCAATTAAGAGATTAAAAACATGCCCCGACCTTGTGTATTCGGAAATACACATTCAATTTCAAAGGGATCTTACAGTCTGACAGTTGAATACACATTTTTATTCTGTGTATTCCACCCTTATAATGTCAAGGTCGGAATTATATGATACCTACGCTATATCTGCAAGTAGCGTGGGTGTCCAAGTTAATTAAATTCTATCTCGCAAACCGTTAGCCTTAGACACATGGGAGTGGGTGAAATTGAGGCTTGTCGCAAGGGCTATCAGTGGTGGGGGGGGGGGGCGGGGATTCACGAGATTTCAGCAATACACCCCTCCCCCCGCATAATCAAAAATCGACATGCGACATGGGCACAGCCTAACCCCTCCCCTGCCCGCCCCGCGCCAAACCACTATACAGAGACATCTGGTGCTAAAATTTGTGATTGAAACTTGAACACCAGAGAGCGCCACGAGTACGGTATTAGGCTGACATCGCCTGTTCCCAAACCGATATTTTACATTGTGACAGACAAACTAACACTGCGCAACAGGCCCCGGGCCGGGGCCCCGGGAGACAGGCATATGACTGTTGCTTATGTAATCTTATGTAGGCCCACCCCTTTCAATAAGGCCAAAATAAAACAGGTGTGTTTCAGGTTACACAATCTGAAAATCTAGGTAGGGTAGGTTGGATTTTTTTCTTTTATTTAATAGATTTTTTTTTTTTTTACTTTGGCCTGAAAAGTGCCCAAAAATTGACTCACAAAATTCAATGCTGACTCGCCAACAACGGCAAGTTGACTGATGGGCTATCAAATTGACTGTGTCTGTGAAATAGCCCCAAAATAAGATATTTTCTCAAAATTGGATAATAATTTGTAGAGTCTGCCCTGCTTTGCCAGGTTCAATTTGGCCTTAGAATAATTGTCTTTTTTGGTCTATTAAGGGAGTGATCATATTTTAACAACAGGGGGGGGGGTGGATTTCCGCGCGGAGCGCGCGGAATTTTTTTCACCTCCCCCCGGTCAATGGGTCGAAATTTTTTACCCCCCCCCCCTACGGGTCGGAAATCGGCGCGCGCGCGGGCCCTTTGAAGCATAGTAACGCGCGGGCTTTTAGGCCCAAAACAGGTTAAATTTTTTTAAACCCCCCCCAAGAGGGGTCCAAATTTTTTTGCCCCCCCCCGGTCAAGGGGTCCAAATTTTTTTGCCCCCCCCCCTGTTGATAATAAATGATCACTCTCTAAATAGCCTCCAGCCACAGTCACAGTGCGTGGCAATGAGGGCGATTTTGAAAACCCAGAGCAGCCAATCCTGAGTCATGCTACCGTTTCCTGAGTCGGATTACGCAAGTGTTAGGTAATAACAGCCGACCTGTTCTCATGAGGTTCTTGCTCTTGTTTTGCCGAACGCGCTCTGTAGTTCGTACGGAAATACCTAGGTGGCATTGCAGTGCTGCAGCCGTTCTTGAGCCTTTAGCTCCCACCCTCTCCCTCTTGGACTAGTCGCTCATTCCTGTGATAGTCATTGTTGGTGGCACATCCAACGTGCATTACTGTAATACGTGATAACGTACCTTTCGCATAATGGATTACCTACGCCATTATCCCTCCACACACCAGCCTATTAGCATCAACTCCCTCTCTCTTATAGTGCCCTTCTCGACGTATAATGGTAAGTTCAATTTGACATAAATGCTTTGCAGTTCATCGGATTCCTTTTTATTACGCCATCAATACCCATGCGTTTAGTGTGGCTGCCGATGGGTTAAAAGCGACCTGGCGACCCGGACTGTTCTGGAGGCGACCTTCGACCTAAGGCAATCATAAAAGTGACCTGGCGACTTTTGCCAATAATTGCCAATAGATTAGAGGGTCAATAAAAGCGACCCCCTTTAGTAGCAAAAATGTGGCGGGAAGTCTTGTCTGTTACGCCCCCTGTCTCCCTAAAGTGATACGACTGCCAAACGAAGCCGGAAGCCGACCTTGTGACAACTTTTACCCAACTCAAATTAGCGCTATCCTGTTCCTGTCATCCATATTGCTTGCAACATCACATACTGTACCCCTCTTCCCCAAAGCCAAGCAGCGTGATTCTCATACATGTTCAACCGGTGGGCATTGATCCCCCCCCCCCGCCCGCCACATGCAATAGCTTGAAGTGCATCATATAACCGTAAGTCAGCATTTTGGCCTCTGTTGTCTACTGGCGTCACTGTCAGTGTCAACTGTCATTGTTGACATCTCCTATACTCCCCATACGTGCCCAACACCCATGTGTGGGGTGTTAACAATTAGCCGAATATTCGGACCCCGGTGACAGTCATAGCTGTGTATTCAAGATATCCACTCGGGAAATCTGCAATCTAGAACCAGAATTATAGAATTATGGTAAAATAGTTTCGAAATCCCTGATTATTTTCGCAATTAATTAACTACCTAATTCCGCTGCTCCTAAAAAGCATAGTGTTCATCCATAGATTTGCTTTAACTCTTGGCCAACATGAAGTTCAGACTATATACTAATAGGCCTGTATGTTTTTATTTGGGCCAAAAGTATCTTCATGTAAAAACTGAGGGATTAATTTGATATTGACTTGATTAAGCATGTAACTAATTAACCAATAACGTTTATCTAAATCACAATACTGGGATAAAGGAAATCGTGTATACTTGACATGTATATTTTGAGGGGCAATATCACTACCTCAATTTAAAACCTAATTCCCATAGCTACCTCTGCACAGTCCTCCAAAACTGGCACCGATTAGCACGACGCCCCTGCAGCCCCAGAAGGCACCGACGTTCACGCGGGGGCCGGCGGCTTGTTCAACTTATACTAATTGTAACTTAGATCTTTAAAACTAATGTAGGCACTTAGTACCGCTCGCCCTTTCATAAATAAAGTTTATTATTTTGATCTCATTTTTTATCTACTTCATTATCCCCTTTATCGGTGTGTTAGTCAACCTATGTGGAAAAGGTCGTGTCATGTTTTATCTAATTGACAGTGTCCGTCAATTGTCAGAAGGCCCTGTCATTTAGTGTGCCTATTCAGACCTTCTTCCCTGAATGATTGTAGCATTGTCCATTGCCATTTGTATTGTTACTTCTACCTGTTTAAGTTCTCATTAATATGCCGCAACTTTGTGTTTCAGGTCTCCGTCATGGTGCCGGCCACTCAAGAGGAAAAAGTCATGGCGTGAGTTTCATTATGTTTTATTGCCTTTCTAATGATAGTGTTATTACTGTGTCATGTGAAAAATGCTAATTAATGAATCCGAGACCTCGTGCTTTAATTTTAAGTGAGCTGGTGACTTTTGGCTATAGTAAAATATGGGCTTATAAAGCGACTTAGAGATCTATCACTGTTCCCCTTAATTTTCTGGGGCTGTCCGTTTGTTGACCTCTTTTATTAATGTATGACGCTGGGGCTACCCTTATTTTCAAAAGTATCACCTTCTACATATTCATAATGTCACCCATAAGTGGTTGCCATGTTGAGCTTCGTCATACAAGTTATTTGAAAAAGATATTTAAATTAAGCCTTCCTAACCGTCGGCGCTGTAATGCCCCGCCGTCCCAATGCTTTTCCTGAGTAACACCCCCCGCTTCCGTCTCAACGGCGTAATCTTCCTGCGACCGTCCCGCCCTGCGCCCAGACAACCATATGAGATAACATTGCAAACTCCACTGTGCCTAGCGTAAACACTAGTCCGTTGGGAATATTTGTTTACTTAGGAATATCTGTAACGGCCCTAGAGTCGCGTAACCCGGAACCTAAACATGCTCAAGATCCTTTCCGCTACTTAATTACCCAACTATGGCATGGCCCAACCAGCCCCACCCCCGGTCCGTTGGCATTACGTCATTACTAAAGTATTATTACAGCATGTCTCAGGATTCTCCGACACGCCCACCATCCTCCCACGATGCCTGTCTACGTGCCCAGTTTTTAGGAAACCCAGTGACATCATAGTGCATACATAAACCTCGACAGACTAACAACACAATAAATAATATTTCCTCAAATCCCTTGTAAATGTATGTCCAGATTCTCTTTCAATCAAAACCATGTCAGCATAATACATTTGCTACAACATGGGTAAATAATATTGACTTGTTTTCATATCTACTTTCCTTTGAAAGGGGGTCTTCCTAATTAGGTGAAGTAATTGTCAGTGGTCAAACGTAACATAGGCATTTACAGTGTCCACGTATCGGCTATTTTATCCTTTTGTTTGCAATGCACATGTTTATGGGCTTTCATGTAGCATTCTTCCCGTTAGTCATTACTTTGAGGACGTTTTTTTTTTGAAAGTCAAATGAATTGTGTATATGCACTCGCTGGCGTAATAGGCTGAATTCCAATTTTTAGCTGAGAAATTCTCAAAAATGACTAACTTTGGGCATAAGAATTTGTTGCCTATTGAGCTGCTCACCTATGGCAGTGTCCTTGAAAACGTGCCCGACACCGGCTACAGCCGGCTAAAAGGCTTTTGGACCGGCTGGACACGTCCTACTGCCTGTCCAGATGACTCGCTGGATCTTGGGCTACATGTCAGTTTTTACGGCTTGTAAATCGGATCATTATTAATGTCTCTAGAGAAAAGAATTTTGCATAAATATTTTGAAAATCATTACTCGATTTTTTACAATGAACAATAGGAATATACAGGAAAGCTGTATTGATTCGATAATAATTCATTCTTCATACATTTTTTTGAGATATGAAAAGTGCTCTCAGGCATCCGGGCCTGCAAAATGTAAGCCGGTCCTGCAAAACAACTGATCTGCAAGACCGAATGCCCTCCAAGGCAAAAAAAGTTTTCACTGAGACTGATAATGGGCTTTAGCATTGGGACATACGTCTCACTAATCTGAGGGTAATTTTTTTTCTCACAGTCACCTGTGGCGTCAGTATTCCAATCCAAATGTGGTTCAACATGGGCGGTTGAAGTGAGACTGAAGAAGGTCCCAGAGTTCGCCTACAAGTCCGTAACCCAGAATCAAGTGAGTTTAATTTTATTAGTTCATTCGCTCCTTGTTACATGCCCACTACATTATATCCGTCAATGACATGTCTGTCATAAGTATTTTATGTCTGTATACGCTATACTAACCATCCTAACATAAATTCATATTATATTCCAAAGCTCTATATTCAATTTCTATTCTCGATCCCCCAATCTGTAAATGTATGTATACTAAATAGTATTGCTACCAATAAGTGATGTGTTTTAAAAAAAAAAAAAATCCAAAACTAGTAATAGTTGT
The DNA here is from genome assembly GCA_947462335.1 of Harmothoe impar. Taxonomy (NCBI): domain Eukaryota; kingdom Metazoa; phylum Annelida; class Polychaeta; order Phyllodocida; family Polynoidae; genus Harmothoe; species Harmothoe impar. The sequence continues at coordinate 6,835,251 of OX381721.1, read as the reverse complement.
TCCTTTTGTCAGGAAACTACCGGTTATGTGCGCCTCAGTCGTCGTCGCCGCAGAGTCCAATCGGCTAGCCAGACTCCGTCAACACCCCAAAGGAGTCATCAACGACCATTCATCTTCTCATCCAACCTAAGAGACGACTTGCGTGATGTTACAATTCCTGAGTCTGACATTAGCTGTTCTTCATATCATGACATGTCATTTCAGCAAAAGCCTCTTCGAATTCCACCGTCTGCCCCACCGACTTGTTACGATTCCTCCAAAACCTACCGCCGTCCCTTATCCAGTAATCCAACGCTCACCGCCGTATCGGGGACTACACTCCATGTCACCCCGAAATTGTCCTGTCCAAATTTTGTTTCTTATCAATTTAATCGCAGTGACATGCTTGCCAATATGATGAACTCGGTCTGTAAGCTGCATTTATACTCTTCTACGGCTTCAGTCAGTTTTGAATCAATCATACCAGCTTGTCAACCCCTTCGGATTTGTAGAGGTGGTCCAGGTATTCCAGGTGGTCCAGGGCCAATACCCATGTCTCAGAGTCCAACTACTTGGATTACTGATAACAACGAAATGCTCGACAATTTTGTCTCCCCCATTGATCCCTCCGAATTAACCCAATTCCGTGACTTGTATCTTTTTCGGCCAACTTCAGACGTCGTTTCTAACACTTTTGATGTGCATTTAACTGTACAAGACTTATCAGACATGTGCTGCAAGTCACTCCTAAACGACGGCATACTTGATGTCATGGCCTCGCTAGTAAACACAAATCATGCGTCTGATGGCTTGTATTGCTCTCTTGTTAGCGACTTGTATGACCCATCCCCTGAACATTTTGTTTGTAAATTGCGTTCAAACTTTGCAACTGTTTTTGATGTAACCATCCTATCACGTCTGCAATGCTGCTTTTTAGTCCCTGTTGGTCGACTGGGTGTCACATGTGATACATTTTTGGGCAGTATAGAAGTTGGTAGACGAGGGTCACATTTTGCAATGGCCGGGTACGACTTCATCCAAGCAACTGTGTATTATGCCGATACACTTGGTTGGGGAATTCCTGAAGACTTCAAAACATACATTTGTGCAATAGCCGAACTCCTTACCATGGCTCCACCTAGTTTTATTGAGTGCCATCCTACTTATCGGTCCGTTGGGGGAGAGCATGTTTGTGGTGATTGCAGCTCCTTTCCCCATCAACGCAGTGATGGTGCTATCTGTGGTGTCGCTGCGACAATACTCATGGCCCTATTCTTATTTCATAAAGGTTCTTTCTTCTCCATGTGCTCTATTTATACCATTACGCCAAACTTAAAATACTTATCAAATTTATCTAATAATAACGATTACCTACGCAAAGTTCTTATATCGTGGTTTGTTAATCACAAGATCAATGTCCGAAATCACCCAAATAACACTTAATGTCTCTTCCAATGCCTCTCATGAGCCCACATATAGTGACATTCCCTCGACTAACTATAACTCATCCACCTTCACCCCCTCCTCCACAACGCGTCCTTCTAAGCGTAGGAGGACAACGCGTGAACCGCGAACAATTCCTGCAAAAAAGACAAAAGTTGACCCAATACCCCCCTCTCCTCCGTCATCTCCGGATTGTTCGCCTCCGCAGTCTCCCGTACGGCCGTTAGTTCCGCACAACCCTGCGGCACCGTTGACCATACTCACAACTCCGAAATATAGGAAAAAGTTCACTACCAAAGTGGTTCCTCCTGTTCGACCAGTTCCTTGCGTAGAGCCAGTCAACCGTCATTTTCAGGGTTTATTCAAATTCGATTGCCTTAAAGACCTCATTATCACCGGATCTGTTCAAAAACGGTCGAACCGCAACTCCATCGTCCTCCGTGTCACTCTTCAAATTAATCGCCAACGTGTAACTAGAGAACTAATTAAATATGATGGGCAGCCACCTAGTTGTAAACAACTAGGTCCAATGATTCCACTAATACAGGCCTTCATTAATTCGCAAGTGTGTCGTGACTGGGTGCTGGCTTGCATAAGCCGAGCGCCTCCAATTGTTCATTCTGGGACGTCAATATCCTACTTCACTAGGAGTGCATCTTGGCAGGTGGGAACTTTGAATAATGAGGGTCGCCGTGTTTGTAAAGATTTCCCGTGCTCACGCTCCCTTGGTAAAAACGACCTAAATGCCCTTAGAGCGGCCAAGGACTTCATTAACTCCCCCCAGTTTGAAATAATGAAAGAGAAAGAATGGGTTCCTCAGGGTTATGTCCTGCAAGGTTTTAAAACACGTATGTTTATACGTGGCCTCAACCATGATGTTTTACGGCACATCCTTGTGGCCCCCGGTGTTGTCTGCGAACATCCGATGGGTACTCTCCAGGCGTCGAAATACATTCATAGTACCCGTGGCCAGTATCGCATGGACGACGTATTCACCTTTGATCCAGTTCAGTACCCTGAGCCTTCTACTATTGTTGTCATTTATCTCACATGTGGGTCTTCGTCCTCTCAATGCCGGTCTAAATGTCACACCTTGTTGAGTGAACTTGATGCTGACGATGACCGATGCAGAGTATGTGGTCTTCAATTATACGATACTCAGGATATTCCATGCTGTATTTGTGGGTCCGACGATGCGGATCTTTATTTTAAAAATAGCAACTACAAATATTGCAGTGCCTGCTATCAGAGTGCCAAACAACCAGGAGGTGTCAACCCCAAGCGTTTTGCCGCCTTTTCCGAAGAAGAAGGGGGGTCATTTAAAGGCCTGCCAAATCATCATCGCTGTGGATGGAAGATGAAATTGGAATTTATCACCACACACCCTGGTGTATTTTTCATATATATCCATCGGAATTCTAAGCGCTTTCACCAGTTACCTATAACGGATCCTGAACACACAACTGCTCCCCTATGCAAACGTGACATATGGGAAACGATGGCTGCTTTGTCAAAGGCATCAGCACATGAAATATTGGCTGCCACCTCGAACAATTCTCGATTGTTTGTCAATTATGAAATGCAGTTTAACAATCTGTATTGTGGCCTTCCTCAAATTAGAAGTGTCATCCGTACGACTGGCCGCCGTATGCTCCAAAATGATTGTCCGCTCCATGACTTAGTGCCAACGAACAGCGATTGGCGATATATTGAGCGCCTCCTTCTTTTCCAGCGTGAAAATGTCCTTTTCTTTCAAAGAGGGTTTCATAGTGATGACGGGACATTGCTTAAAGACTACTTAGTGATCGTAGCTTGGGATTTGAATCTGCGGTTGTTACGTGATCATGGGGTGCATGTTATTGGCATAGACCACACACATGATCATAATTATTTCAAGTTTCCTATTGGCTACATTACAGTCACATCCAATTACAATCGCCGTGGATTCATTGCTGCTTGCACTGTATCAAACACTGCTGCTGCTGATTCTTGTGAGATATCGTTAGCTTTCACGTTGGCGAATGTCCCTTGCAATGATACAAATTGCTCTCACGAGAGTAAACTTCATCGCTTTGTTGGAGGTGATGGTTTTTTTAGGTATCGTCCATGTGCTCTACGTGATCCAATTTCCCCACTCGTCCAGCATGATAAGTCTACTGCTATCAGGAATGCTGTTATGCGTCTTAATTTGGATACGACCTTGTGTAATTGGCACATGCTTCAAGCTGTAAAGACTAAGCTAAATGCTGGTGATTCAAGACGTCTGGCCGGTCATATTGTTTTCGGTTTCAAGGCTGTCATGCGCTCTTGGTCGCCAACGTCACGTGCCAAGTTAACTAGCAGTTTTTTAGATTTCATTCGGCATGCTTTTCTTGGCACAAGTGCTGCAACATGCCTTCTCGATGTTGAACAGTCAAATGCCCTGGCCAATTACTTCAAGAAAAATTGGTTTGATCATCCCAAGTGGCACGAATCCTTCACGTCCGAGACTTTATTCAAAGTCCCTTATGCCCACCGCCGAGACCCACTCATCATGACAAATAATGTCACTGAGCGGCAGTTCGGCTTGACAAATACCACTGACTTCAAAAGGTACACGAATCGGGCTGTCAGCACTAATGTACGCCTATTCCTGTATGACATCTTGCCCAGGCAAGCTGCTACAGTGAAGAGAGATGACAAGAAGCCATACATAAAGCGACTTCGTGCAGCCGCCAAATCCGGCGTTCGCTTAAAGGACAAGTGTATACCTCTCGCCATTCCTAATAAACGGCTATTTAATTTTGCCAAATCATTGGTTAATCCGGCAGACATTTTGAAATGTGTGTCGTCCGATGAACGCTCAGTCCAATTGATTCAAAAGCAATGGGTTGACAGTGTTGTGCGTTACTTTTTAGCGGCCATTATGAGTGGCATCCCACAAGAGTTCCATCATCTTGTAGACTCTAATCAATACTTGGTTGATATGGAACTGTGCGTTTGCTCGTGTCCTTACTTTATAAATGTTGGGCAACCATATTACTGTAAGCATATGTTCGCCGCATTATCACACACTAGTGGACTAACTAGTATTCATGGTCTTCTTGACTGCTATGATTCCATCATGCCCCAGCTCTCTCAACGTCCGCCTGAACGAAAGCGAGTCAACCTGCATCTTGTTGAAGCTTACGCTGACGATGCACTGTCTAAAAACGTTCCCACTGGGGATGTTATGCATGATCCATTTGATTTGACACTTCTACCTCCCCTTCACACAGAAGCATTCACTCTTGGTTCTTTTCTCCCTGGCAGTGATGCCAAATTAATTGCCCATCGATCTGGGTATAGGTCATTACTTCATGGCAGACACCCTGTCCCGCGATATATTCTCAAGCGTTGCCACACGAGGAGATCTGCTGACGTTTATTGTCCCAAAGTCAAGTTTCACCTTAAGTCTAAATGTCAACAGGGCGGGCGGCGCCGTGCCATATGCCCCCCTAAGAGAGGCTATAATCTCAAAACAATGACTTCTAGCTTGTCTTCTAAAATGGTTAAACAGGCTGCACAGCGTGAACGGCAGAACATGCGTAATGTTCGTCGCGGACAAACAACCCACGATATCCCTGCCACTCCGCCACATAGCCCTACGCCAACCCTCCCTTCTCCTATACATGACGAACAACATTTTGACTCTCTATCAACAGACAATTCCTGTCCAAGTGGAGTACCCTCTTTCAGTTATGATTCCTTCCCTTCCCCCTTATTTCGTGTTGGAACTCCTGTACCGGCTGGGAGTGATGCGTTCCGAAAAGTTACAATTAACAAAGCGTTCAATTCCCCTCACAGTAGTCCAACTGACGCGAGGGCAACGACTGCCAGTCAATCCTCTTCGTCATCACTTCTCGATTTTGAAATGCAGACTTCTTCGTTGAACAATCCTTCCAAAGTTCCGTCCGGTGTTACAGATTTCTCTCGTCAGCATTCCAAGTCCTCTAATGATTCCGGGTTCTTCCAAGACAGCTCATCCCTATCTTCCCAATCATCAGATGTATCGCGTAATACTTCTGTAACAAGCAAAGGCATTACAAGTGGTAATGGTAAGGGTCGTGTGTTTTTTAACATCCCCCGGCGTGACGCTCACAAGTTGGGTCTGCCGAAAGCGCAAACTCGGCAAAATACAATTATTCGCAATACACACAAAATTAAAGATGACCCCCTGCCATCGGGGCGTGTTGTTTCTGCGGGAAGTAACTATTTTGTAGTTCAACCACCACCATGTAAAAAATCCCAACGCGTTGTTTGCCAGATATGTGAACTGGTGTTATTTGGTACAAGCAGCCTCATTTCGCACTGTAAATTGCAGCATAACGTTCTCATTACGCAGTAAAACATGAGTCCGCCTTGCAAGTCTTTTTATTTAATCTATTAACCTCCCTCTCCTAGGGGATGGTTTTCATTTAAAAAGTTGTGAAGTACAGAGAAAACTGCACGTCTTGTGAGTAGGCCTCAATGCAGATTTGTGTCTTTGTCCTCTTTGGGGACTATTTAATTCACCTATATCCGTTATGTAACTATACCCTTCTGCTTTTACAGGAATGCTCGTCGATGCATTTTGAATTCTTTAGAAGCTTGGTGGGCGTTCAACATTTCTCTCCCTGATTTTGCATGGCTATGTTTAACTTAAATTGTGAAAACTATTTATAGCCACTCAGTTCCCGTAGCCATTTCATAAATAAAGGGTTTTATTTTGTTTGACCTGCCTATTATTGCACCCATCTAAGCGGAGGCGTCTACTCCTTTTTTAGATTTATTACCAAGTAGTAGCTTATTTTTATTGATTCATAAACATAGGGCGACTGTAAAAATATCTAGTTTCTTAACATGTGCTTTTAATTTTCATAACGCTGCTGACGGCTGCCTGGAATCGGAGTATACCACATTGCCACCTTCATCTTCATATGGCTGTCCTTTGGAGCTTGGATCCACGATTTTTGGAGGAAATAAAGCGATGGCTTGAGGATGGAACGCGGCGTCATTTTATTTTGGACATTTCTTGCGCAAGGCTATTACGTCAACTATTGCACTAATTTCCTTCTTTTAGGTAATGATTGAGCCACATGTTCTTTGTCAGGGGCCTCTTGACTGCGAAATGTAATTTTACAATAATATTCCAACGGTCATGGGTAGTTTCTCGTACATTCTGAGTGTAATAAGACAAAGTGACTTATGTAATACTTCCCGTATAGCAAATGTATTGTTAGTAATTATGATGATTTAATCTTGATTTTAAAGTGATATTTCATTATCTAGAATTATCAAGAGAGAATGCATGAGTGATGTGTAAAGTAATAGCTCAAATATTACTTTAGTTCCTGATATGTGCGATATATATTGGTGTAATTTTGCAGAATGATTATAGTTGCTCTAATGGCTTTTATGATATATGATTATTGATATGTTATAATGTTGATATGGATAGGAATAGGATATGATATATAAACCTGACGATTGAGGTGTACACTGAAACTGTAAACGTACATATAATGTTTTGAATCGTTAATCAGGCATAGCAAAATCATACTGTAAGACCAATTAGCAAAAATGCTGAATCCCTGCAATTCTGATTACTTTGTAACTATTAATGGTGACTCTTTATTTACTTAACGATTATTCGAACTGATCTTATCAGTTATTACATGTGCAATGGGCAGTCATTCTATGGCAAATTGACAGTGACATACATGGTCGACAGAACTGTGAAGGCGTTCTCCCAAAAGTTGCCGGTAATCTCTATGGTCATGTATAATGGAATATTTATTGGTTTACCGAGAAGGCGATATATGTTAACCAAAACCTGCTTCACATGTATACGGTACTGCTGAGATTTATTATGAATGTCAACTAATTTCAAAAAAGCTTAAAGTAATAAAAGCACTTTTGTAATCAAGGAATTTGCCTCCATGTTATAAGTCCTCCTAGTTAACTATTATAATGGTCTATTTACTTCTACTTATGAATAGTGCCCTATTCTCAGTCAAAATTAAAACTGTATAACTTTAGTTGTCACTACCGTAAAACCCCGTCTTTAAGACGGATTTTTTTTGGTATTTATTTTTCCTACAAGACGGATTTTTATATGAAAATAGGGGGTCGTCTTAAAGGTGGGGTTTTCTTACATAGTATCAAAGAGAGAATCATTTTAAAGCCTTTTTCCTACAAGACGGATTTTTATCTCAAAGTAGGGGGTCGTCTTAAAGGCGGGGTCGTCTTAAAGGAGGGGTTTTACGGTACTTAAAATCTTTTAATTGTCGTTTTGGAAGGGGGTGGGAGAGGGTAACTAAGTTCGAGTGTCTTTGCTAGCTTATAATGTTTCGTCTTATATAGCCGCCCGGGCAGCTAACTAGTTCCTATTCTAATGATGCATCAAATTGACAGTGACATACATGGTCGACAGAACTGTGAAGGCGTTCTCCCAAAAGTTGCCGTAAACACGGTCATGTATAATGGAATATTTATCGGCTTACCGAGAAGGCGATATATGTTAACCAAAACCTGCTTCACATGTATACGGTACTGCTGAGATTTATTATGAATGTCAACTAATTTCAAAAAAGTTTAAAGTAATAAAAGCACTTTTGTAATCAAGGAATTTGCCTCCATGTTATAAGTCCTCCTAGTTAACTATTATAATGGTCTATTTATTTCGACTTATGAATAGTGCCCTATTCTCAGTCACAATGAAAACTGTATAACTTTAGTTGTCACTACTTAAAATCTTTTAATTGTCGTTTTGGAAGGGGGTGGGAGAGGGTAACTAAGTTCGAGTGTCTTTGCTAGCTTATAATGTTTCGTCTTATATAGCCGCCCGGGCAGCTAACTAGTTCCTATTCTAATGATGCATCTATTCAAAGCCCGGCAGTTATTGTTTTAGAGTCATGAACTCCCCCCCCCCCCGTGATTAACATTTTGGCCTATAACTTATAAGGAATTTGCTAGCGAAACTAACTCGCATTCTTAGACATAACTCAGAACCCAGTGTTCATCTCCTGTATAGCGGGCACAATAATTTATTTAAGATGGTTATTTCTTAACCCCAGGCCCCTATTCAATGCCCTGGCCCTATCGATTACAAGGGCGCGTTATGGTGTTTACATGTAGAGAAGGGGAATCCCCGCCGCTGTAGAACTGGGCCACCTGCCTGGGGGGGGTCCCTGCCCGCCGTGACCTGGTTACGCGCCATGGGTCATGCATCATGCCGCGCTGCTTGCTGGTTATAGGGCTCTCCCTGGGCCGACAACATGGTTATAGCGGGCGGAGGGACTCACGAGGCAGGGGCTCATTGGTGATAAGGAATTTATTTTAAAAAGATCTATGAGATGGGGCAGAATACTGGGCCGTTCCGGACGGGTGGCGCCGTCTGCTGCATCCCCGATTAGGGCAGGTATATAAAGAGCAGTTCAGACGCCGAGCTCCTCATAGACACAACTAGACTCAGCATGGACGCACAACCCTCACTAGCACAGTTCCTCCTTACTACAATAACACGGGCACCCGGTGGTGCCCGTGTCGAAATTAGTATCTTCGTCTATGGGTGAGTAGCTGCTAGCGTCAAGACGCCTTTAGACATACTTTTGCCCGAGTTCTGCGGCAGTTCCCAAATGTTTAGGCATTCGATTTGGTGCTGTTAATACTCACACGCGTCTCGTTAAAACGCCGGTGCCTGGGCCCTGGACGCCCCGATTCCCGCGCTTTTGTTTGTCAACGTCCGAGTATGCTTAATTAATTAAAGAAACTGATGAATTTTCATTTTTATTGCAGCCGGCTCGTGTTTCACCGAGTGATCGAGGTGTGGGTGGGGCTGGCAGAGGGCTCCTGCCAGCCCTTGGCGGGAGCCCTCCCACGGCCGCCCCCGGGGGGAGGCGCCGGCAACTTAAACGTAAGTATGCCATCTTAAAATGTGATTAAACATGGGTTACATTCGACACGCGCGCCACGGCGACACGGGGGTTCCTAAAATCGACAGGCCATGTCGCTAGCGTCACTAAGAGATGACAAAACACTAAATATCCATCATTAAAATAGGTATTCCCATTGGATTACAATATACCACTGGGGCTGTGGTATTACTTGTGGAAAACTTTTAAGGTCTAGAATGGTGCATTTGCAGAGTCACAAATGGGTGTCTTGAGGCCGCAGCCCCTGGGAAAATTTAGAAATTTGCCTTTTAAATTTGCACATTCAAAGTGGTTTGCAACTGGTATAATGGTAGGCCTATATGCCGTAGGCCTATATGCGGTAGGCCTATATGATCTTTAGAAAATCTAGGAATCTTACACTTAAATCCATGTGTTCTGAGGGAGTGTGAGCTTGTCATTGTCATTTGCTCCCCTAAAAGGATCCCCCCCCCACACTCATGAGATGTCAAAGTTGTTTAGACATTTGGGAAATGTTTAAATTTGGGAAATGTTTAAATTCTTGAAATAAGAGAGTGCATTCCGGTGAGTTTTGAGAGCAATATAAGTCCACATAACAATCTGCAAGTCATGATGCTAGACACGGCCATGTCACCAAGGCCAATGTCCCAGGTCAGAGTTAAGAAATGCCCCATGTCCCATGTCACTTGTATGGCCATGTCCCATGTCGATTTGAAGGAATGGCCATGTCACCATATCGGATTTAAGAAATGGCCATGTCGCCATATCGAATTTAGGGATAAACGGATCAAGGACTTATTGTCCCTACCTTTCACAACCACTGAATGCCTTGTTGACAAGGCTCACTATGCTGATGTGTACCATGGTTACTCAGTTGCTCTGGCCAATCAGAGTCCAGGGATTTAGTCTGTGACATCACTTCCTACAGTCACTCTTCTAGCAGAGTGTTGTTGGACTACCTAATATCTCTCAGTTTGGTACCATCACAAGCGCAAAGGTGCGTCTTAACATTACCGACTTGGTTTAATTTAGGACTTGTTTGGACTTGTACTGAATAGGCCCAGGGCCTATTTGTATGCTACACGTAAGGTAGAATAGCCAATCACTACGATAACCTCATAATGCTCCATGATATGGTCAGTGGGGCAAATTAGAGCGTTCTTAATACTGGTCTGGCTGAGTAGTCTTAACACCACGTTAGTTAAGCCTGCTGTTCATTTGTATCACTTTTAAGGCACTTGACTGCCCCAAGTCCATCATTGGGTGGACCCATTCTAGTAATCCTATCAATAATGAGTTTAGTAATTGTGTAAAATAATTACAATTCTGGTCTCAAGCTATAACTTACTGTAGTATAGAAACAAATCGGGGAAAAACCTTTTTAAGAAACCTTAACGTTAGCATTTAACATCCGTGATTGTGACGTTGAATGTAGACCCATGTTTGTCATTACAGGAACCGGGACGGTCGCGTGGCTTTGGCTTTGTGTGCTTCAGCTCCCCTGAGGAGGCCACAAAGGCTGTGACGGAGATGAACAGGCGTATTGTTGTGTCCAAGCCACTGTACGTGGCACTGGCCCAGCGTCGCGAGGACAGGAAGGCTCATCTCGCCTCCCAGTACGTCCAGCGGCTCGCCGGTATGCGCATGCAGGGACAACAGGTTAGTGCAGTCACATCTTGAGGTATCTCAAAGGGGGCTCTGCATGTCAGTCCTCTATTGATTTTGAAGAAAAAAAATCCTGTTTTCCCTAAGAGTACATTTTGAAAGACTCCTTTAAAAGATGGCAAATATTTTAAGATTTTCTACTTGTTGTCAACCATGTTGTGGCATAGCTGGTCCTCAAAAATCGCGCTGGTGGTAAAATACCGGTGGCGGTATTAAAATACTGAATTGAAATCTGACACCGTCAATCTCATCAAGCCCCAGCAACACTTGGGTGATTTGATATACTGTATTCGACGTAATAAGCGCCCTGGGCGCTTAAAAGATTATTTTAACGGAAAAAATCAGCCTCAAATAATCATTCTATTAAGCGCCCCCATGGCTGTTGTATACAGGCCTCAGCGGCCTCTACAAGGCTTCTACACACCCCTATCACTTCACTCTTAGCTTGGCCTTAACACCTGCACGGGTGTGAAGTGCTCCATGTTACATACAGGTTTGAAAATCAGTAACAAAATTGGAGGAACACATTCAAAAATCTGGGAAAAAATCTGAAAAAGTGGGGGGGAGGGCGCTTATTACGTCGAATACGGTAGCCATATATTAGACTGATTTAATTGTCTTGTCTGATATACCTAAGTATGCTAAATCCTCCCGACTGTAAGATCTAGTTGTGTTGCATTAGAACAATCACATAGATGTGGCCCGGACTTGAACAATAATTAATGCTGCTCGTTGTGTTTACAGCAGCAGGTAGGACAGATGTTCCAGCCCGGTGGGGCAGGTTACTTCGTGCCCACCATGCCCTCTGCTCAGCGCGGCTTCTTCAACCCCGCCCAGATGGCACAGGTGCGGCCCAGCCCCCGCTGGCAGCCACCCCAGCAAGTGCGCCCTGCCGCCCCCACAGCAGCAGGTTAGTACATCATTAGCACCTCTAGTGTAAGTAGAGATCTGTGATGGTGACCTTTGTATCAAATTTCATGTCTACGAGGTGTACTTTTGTAGATTATTCGACCGTTCAAGAATGCTTGATGAAGAGACTACTGTAAATTCTTACTTAGCAGCCATAGCTTGTACGTGTCGAGACTACAGTATAGGGTTTGCCCAAACTCGGGTTGCTGCCTTTACAAGGAATTGCTCTACTAAAATCAATGGGGAGGGAAGCTTGGCATCAATCATTGGGATTAGACTATGAAAAATGTTAAAAAATGTTTGTGTAGTAAATTAACGACATGGGGTGAACTGTGTAGTTGTACTGAGCAGTGAGTGACGGGTGTATACTTGTGTTGCAGCTGCAGGATTCCAGACGATGCCGGGCGGTGCCCAGATGCGGCAGGTGCGTCCCACCCAGCCCCAGGTGCGTGCCACGCTCAACGCACGTCCCATCACCAACCAGCAGCAGGCAGCCACACAGCGCATGACGGCCGTGCCTACCCCCGGCATGCGGCCCACCGCTGGCAGGCCCGCCGCCCAGCCAAAGCCCACCTACAAGTACACGCCATCCGTCGCCTGATGACGGGCAGCATTGTTCTTGTTCACACTTGACTCACAGCCACTGCAATGGAACATCATAATTGTGTTGACAATGTACAGGTTTGAAGGTTACATTAAGTAGAACAAGCAGCACAGTATAAACCCTTATTGTAAAAGTACTGCTAATGGACAATAACATCACACAGTTAACTAGGCCTCTCTCTTAACAGATTGTAAGAGATCAACACTAATTTACGAGACATGGTATACTTACTTGTGGGGAGCAGCATGGCCATAGCCATACCCAGATGCTTCTGTCAGGCAGAAAGCCACAGCAGCAAGAAGGACAATGCGGATCATGTTGGATGTCTGTGAGGAGTGATCAGAGACTGACGTATGCCTGCTCCGAGCCCCCTTTTATACCACACCGATTCAGATTACATTAAGTAAAAAAAAACTCTGGATAGCCTCATCATGTAGATATACATCACACATCATGACAATAGTGTGTGTTTATTCTTTTCTTCTTTGAAGCTATTAATTTGCATTATCCATAACATAATTAGTTTGGCTGCCCAAGTACCTCATTATTGATGCTAAGCAGCAACATCCCCCGTGTCAGTCATTCCTTTGTACATGGAGGTACAGTTGCCTGTTTGACATCTGTAGATACATAACAGTATGGTCCTCTTGTTAACATAGTGTCAAGAGGCCTTCATAAAGTCACATTATAGGTACCAAACCACTAAGAAACTGTTACTTCTCAGAGAACTTTCCGTTTTGCATTTGCACCTTCTGTCTCCTGCTCAAGAATTTGTGTAGTGGCTAATACGCGAGTCTTAACGATATGGTAGTTATTATCAGATGTCTATGTTAATTAGGTCCAAGGGAAAACCAGCCATATGTACCCCTTGCATAAGGCTGGTTTTCCCATGGACGGTCACATATAATGGATCCACAGACTATTGTTCCGTTTTTAGTATTTGTATTTTTAATCATGATCAAAGTACTGTGATTAATATTTAAAATGACCAATTTCATCCCCCGTCCCTGCACTCCCAAGGGTAAAGGTACACAACCTGCCTTCCCTTTTTAAAAGGACCCTATCACGGCTTTGGGGAACGCAGGTTGTGTACTTTTACTATGAGGAGTGCAGGGACCGGGATCCCGGTCCCCGCACTTTCAAGTATTCCAGACACCATCCTCGTTAGAGAAAACACAGATAATGGGTCATATTTTTATAACTGCCCATGTCAGCGTTTTTCGAAAATAAGGGGTCTTTTTTTCCCAATACAATCAGCGTTTTTCGGAAAAAAAGGGGTATTTTTTTAACATGGGGTTTCGGGCAAAATGATATCCCTTTTACACAACATATCTAATAACAAGAGTTAACCATAAAGATCGAGGAATATATCTTTTTTTTATTAAATATGTGTATGTTTATATAAATAAAATTGGTTATTTACTATCAGGTGAAAGAAATCTGCGTTTTTATATAAAAAGGGGTACTTTTGGGCCCCCCAAAATCAGCGGTTTTACTTTTACAAGGGGTATCTTTTCACTCAAAAATATGTGGAAAGGGGGTATATTTGAGATCCATTAACGAGGATGGTGTCAGGTTTGCACTGGGAGTGCCGGGACCGGGACCGGGATTGTAATGACAATACTGTGATAATTGTGATAATTCGAAATAAATATAATTAGCCCTGACTATTCTGAGCTCTTGTTATTGTTGTTTGATAATTAATACATCGCCGATTGAAAATAAATTTGTAACTGGCCTCTGTGATTCACTCCCCACCCATCGAGATTTTTACTTACTCATAAAGTACATACGTAGACATGAGTCAATACAGGTCTTTTTTAAAAAATTTATTGATATTAGCTGTTTTTAATTAGACATCATTTGCGTCGACTTTTGCCCTTCTTGGTCATTGATTTTTTTTGGACATCTTGTATTTTCTTCTTTAATTTCTCTCGCTGCTTCTTTCTTACCCGCACCGACCTCCTCACGCGATCTCCTCTGGATTCTTAAAATATAAAAGGAATTGCGAGTAACCGGCATGATTTGTACACATAGCCATACGAAATAGACATAGACATAATGCCTACCACAATTCCACTTATTCCGGAACAAAGCCGGTAATTGGTTTCTCAATAAGCACGTTTTCCATTCTAAATTTAAAAACTGATGGATGACTTTTTGGTTATTTTTTTTTTTATATAAATATAGCATTATTGTTGTGCGTTGTCTACTTACTGAGTAATTCCTTCCTTTTACTACCGGTTGCGTTAATTAAAGGGTCTACCAGGTCATCACCAGATTCGTCATAAAACGACCAATCAGTCCTCCCTGGATTTTTTAAAGAAATCCGTCGATTACTATTGTAACTGTTTGTCAGTGCAGCTTAAATTTCGGCTTAATGTTTTGTTCTCAGACCTTACTGTGTACCTAAAAAACTCCAAAATCGTATTTTTGGGCCATTTCTTCCAATGCAAAATAAGTTTTATACATTAATGGAGGGAGGTGTAGGATCAAAACACTATGCTAGCCCCCGATAAGTCATGGGAAAAAAAATTTATATGGGCCTACCTACCCAGTTTTCCCTCTTTTGGAGGTTTTGAAGCTGCTAATCGCGCGGCTGCCCGTGTGTTGCGCGCTTCCCTGAAACTGTCCCCCCCAGTTCCACTATCGAGGGCGTCTCCTGAAAGACAATTAGTACTATTCAAGTCTCTCCGAATAAACACATTGGCATTGGTTGAATTTCTGTGTCTTGTTACTTGTTGTTAATGATATTATTTTTATTCTGAGCTTTTAATAACATTACACATGTGTTGTTGGTGGTTTCGACCAAGGGGGTATTCCGCAAAGATAAACAATAAACCTTTAGTTTTAAGTAATTAACTTCAAAGTTTCTAAACGGTTATCTCCGTATCCAAGTCGTTACCTAGCGGTGGAGGTGACTGTGACTGTGACAGGGTAGCCTCATGTTCGTTCTGGTCGATTGTTACTGACTCGCGCACTGTGGGGAAAACAATGAGTTGTTAGAGTGTCAGTTTCATATTTGCGAATTTGGTGAATATCTATGTTGATAATATAATTTTTATTCTGAGCTTTTTAATAACATTGAGCATGTGTTGTTTGTGCTTTCGACCAGGGGGCGTCTGGGAAGAGAAACCATAAAGAGTGATTCACTTCAAAGTTTCTCACCGGTTTTCTCCGTATCCAAGTCGTTACCTTGGGGATTGGAGTTAGTGGGGATAGAGGCATCGCGGTCATCAATCGAGGGATAGCTGTCGACACACACGTCATCGTATTCTTGTTGTTGACGGAGAGAGGAAAATCCGGGAGGCGGGGGGACACATCCTTGGGGATTCGAGTGAACAGGCATAGAGGCATCGCGGTCATCAATCGAGTAGTCTACACACACGTCATCGCATTCTTGTTGTTGAGGTAGAGAGGAAAGCGGTGGAGGTGACTGTGAGAGCGTAGCCTCATGTTCATTCTCGTCGATTGTTATTGACTCGCGCACTGTGGGAAAAAACAATAAGTTGTTTAATGTTGTCAGTTTCATATTGGCGTATGTGGTGAATATCTATGTTTTGCTACTTGTTGATAGTATAATTTTTATTCTGAGCTTTTTAATAACATTAAACATGTGTTGTTTGTGCTTTCGACCAGGGGCGTCTGGGAAGAGAAACCATAAACGTTTTTTTTAAGTGATTCACTTCAAAGTTTCTCACCGGTTTTCTCCGTATCCGAGTCGTTACCCTGGGGATTGGATTTAGTGGGGATAGAGGCATGGCGGTCATCAATCGAGAAGCTGTCGACACACACGTCATCGCATTCTTGTTGTTGAGGTAGAGAGGAAAGCGGTGGAGGTGACTGTGAGAGCGTAGCCTCATGTTCATTCTCGTCGATTGTTATTGACTCGCGCACTGTGGGAAAAAACAATAAGTTGTTTAATGTTGTCAGTTTCATATTTGCGTATGTGGTGAATATCTATGTTTTGCTACTTGTTGATAGTATAATTTTTATTCTGAGCTTTTTAATAACATTAAACATGTGTTGTTTGTGCTTTCGACCAGGGGGCGTCTGGGAAGAGAAACCATAAACGTTTTTTTTAAGTGATTCACTTCAAAGTTTCTCACCGGTTTTCTCCGTATCCGAGTCGTTACCCTGGGGATTGGATTTAGTGGGGATAGAGGCATGGCGGTCATCAATCGAGAAGCTGTCGACACACACGTCATCGCATTCTTGTTGTTGAGGTAGAGAGGAAAGCGGTGGAGGTGACTGTGAGAGCGTAGCCTCATGTTCATTCTCGTCGATTGTTATTGACTCGCGCACTGTGGGAAAAAACAATAAGTTGTTTAATGTTGTCAGTTTCATATTTGCGTATGTGGTGAATATCTATGTTTTGCTACTTGTTGATAGTATAATTTTTATTCTGAGCTTTTTAATAACATTAAACATGTGTTGTTTGTGCTTTCGACCAGGGGGCGTCTGGGAAGAGAAACCATAAACGTTTTTTTTAAGTGATTCACTTCAAAGTTTCTCACCGGTTTTCTCCGTATCCAAGTCGTCACCCTGGGGATTGGATTTAGTGGGGATAGAGGCATGGCGGTCATCAATCGAGAAGCTGTCGACACACACGTCATCGCATTCTTGTTGTTGAGGTAGAGAGGAGAGCGGTGTTGGTGCCTGTGACTGTGACAGCGTAGCCTCCTGTTCGTTCTCTTCAATAAATGCCTCGCGCACTGTGGGAAAATAAAATAAGTTGTTTAAGGATGTCTTTTGGACCCGTAAGTTTCATACTTGCGGATAGGGTGAATTTCTGTGTCTTGTTACTTGTTGTTAATGTTATAATTTTTACGTCAGCAAAATATCAATATTTTGACGCGAAATGTGAATTCAATTTTTTTATCTGCACCTGGGATGTCGATGAATTTATTTGTGTTAATAATTGTATGAAGCTGTACTGGTCCGTGCTGGTTGAGACTGTAAAATGTCTCACTAATGATGTTCGTTGTTGTTTCAACGTTTTGAATACTGCTCGCTTGAGCTTCGACTCTGTGCCGCTGCGGCTGGCCCGACACGGGCGGCTGGGGTTGTTGCGGCAATGCTGTGGACTCCATGCCTATGTATAATTCAAAACCAATTTTTTTATATTATTTTTAGGGCCTAATTACTGTTTACTCCTCAACAAAACAAAAAGTTGGACTTTTTGGGAAAAATCTACCTATAGCCAAACTAAATACGCGAAACAAATTGACCTAATTATGAAGGATGTTTTACAGTAGTGTAATATTCAACCCAATTATATAAACACCTGACATCATAAAAAATCTTTTTTTACCTTCGACTCTGTGCCGCTGCGGCTGGACCGACACGGGCGGCTGGGGTTGTTGCGGCAATGCTGTGGAGTCGGTCGTGGAGTCCATGCCTGTGTATAATTCAAAACCAATTTTTTTATATTATTTTTAGGGCCTAATTACTGTTTACTCCTCAACAAAACCTTGCTTATATGTCGAGTTGGACTTTTTGGGAAAAATCTACCTATAGCCAAACTAAATACGCGAAACAAATTGACCTATTTATGAAGGATGTTTTACAGTAGTGTAATATTCAACCCAATTATATAAACACCTGACATCATAAAAAATCTTTTTTTACCTTCGACTCTGTGCCACTGCGGCTGGACCGACACGGGCGGCTGGGGTTGTTGCGGCAATGCTGTGGAGTCGGTCGTGGAGTCCATGCCTGTGTATAATTCAAAACCAATTTTTTTATATTTTTTTAAGGGCCTAATTACTGTTTACTCCTCATTACTATAGCAAAAATAAATACCCCAAACAAATCTACCTAATTATAAAGAATGTTTTACAGTAGTGTAATATTCAACCCAATTATATAAACACCTGACATCAAAAAAAAATCAGTTTTTACCTTTTGCTTTGGCCTTCTTTCTAGCTGCAGCTTCTCGCCACTTCTTCCGCTGTAGCAGTTTCTCCTCTTCCGTCTTTGGTTTAGCACGGTATTTCTTGTAAAAGTATTTTCATTATTGAAAAATAACGACTTAGTCAACTGTAAATAATTCGACATTACTTCAAAACAGGGCCAACACGCCAAAACACTATTCAACTTTTGCGTACTTAAACAACTTTACATTAACTGACAAATACTCATGTGATTTGCTTTTGTTGTGTAGTCTTATATGTGATTATAATTGGGTATTATCATATGTTTTAGCATTAAAGACAGGACATACCTCATTTGCTATTCTCTTCTTTACTTTTTTCTCGCTAGCCGTAATTCTTTTCTTCTGGCACCTTTGGGTAGCTTCAACGGCCCCATGGTCAGTGTTTGTTGAGGACCGTATTGTGTTGGGTTGTTGAAGACATGCCCCGCTGCTGTCAAAGAGTGTATTGTACGCGGGTGGCAAATGGTGCACTGTTTGCTGCATACCAACAAACTGCCTGAACCCGTCCTGAAATGTGACAGGGGGTTGAGGGTGGGGGAGATGGCGAGCAATTAGATGGGAGCGTTCGACACTTTCAGTGGGGATTGTCCCTGAAGGATGTCTGCTAACGACGTCTTCGAATTTAAATGAAAAATGCGGAGAAGGGAGGAAACGGGGAGGTGGCGGGACACACTTTATATTTTCGTAGTGAACAGGTGGTTGAGGGAGAGGGGAAAATCCGGGTGGCGGGGGGACACACCCTTGGCGATTTGAGTGAACAGGTATAGAGGGATCGCGGTCATCAACCGCGGGATAGCTATCAACACACACGTGATCGAATACTGGTTGTCGAGGGAGAGAGGAAAATCCGGGTGGGGGGGGGACACACCCTTGGGGATTTGAGAGAACAGGGATAGAGCGATCGCGGTCCACACACACGTCATCGAATTCTGGTTCTTGAGGGAGAGAGGGAAATCCGGGTGGGGGGGGGACACACCCTTGGGGATTTGAGTGAACAGGGATAGAGCGATCGGGGTCTTCAACCGAGGGATACGTGTCCACACACACGTCATCGAATTCTGGTTCTTGAGGGAGAGAGGAAAATCCGGGTGGGGGGGGACACACCCTTGGGGATTTGAGTGAACAGGGATAGAGCGATCGGGGTCTTCAACCGAGGGATACGTGTCCACACACACGTCATCGAATTCTGGTTCTTGAGGGAGAGAGGAAATCCGGGTGGGGGGGGGACACACCCTTGGGGATTTGAGTGAACAGGGATAGAGCGATCGGGGTCTTCAACCGAGGGATACGTGTCCACACACACGTCATCGAATTCTGGTTCTTGAGGGAGAGAGGAAAATCCGGGTGGGAGGGGGACACACCCTTGGGGATTTGAGTGAACAGGGATAGAGCGATCGGGGTCTTCAACCGAGGGATACGTGTCCACACACACGTCATCGAATTCTGGTTCTTGAGGGAGAGAGGAAAATCCGGGTGGGGGGGGGACACACCCTTGGGGATTTGAGTGAACAGGGATAGAGCGATCGGGGTCTTCAACCGAGGGATACGTGTCCACACACACGTCATCGAATTCTGGTTCTTGAGGGAGAGAGGAAAGTGCTGCCGTATTGCCTGTTGCATATGTAGCAGAAACGGTCATTTGTACCAGAGTGACTGCCTGTAAAGAAAGTTAGTTATTTAGGGGGGTGCACAACTATACTCTATTCTACTCTAGGCAGGCCTATTTGGGATCTAAAGTATCATAAGATAAGATTTGGGCAACTAGCTTGTGTTATAAATAATGCATTTATTTGTGTTCTTCACATTCTCAAGAGAGAAACCAAAATACAATATGTGCCAATATTCTCAATTAATTCTGAATAATATGCTAAAAATATCCAACTCTGAGTTCATTTGCTTTGAACAAGGAAGCATGGCTGGCGTCACACTCGCAACTCTTTCATTCCAGCAAAACAATATTCACTAGTAAATTGTTT